>CM067372.1:18544658-19076221 GCA_034401795.1 Chaetoderma sp. LZ-2023a
ACCATTAAAAACATGGTCAAAATTGTTCAGAAAATATAAATTCTGCCGTAGAGAATGTTAACTTTTGGAATGACTAGCTTGCTTACTGAGACACTCATTCCAGTAGTCAGTTTTCTAACATATTTTTCTCATGTTTACAAACTCAACATCTCTCCAGATAACTGTGGAACCAGCTATTTGACAATCTTGACTATTAATGTGCTCAGCAGAGGCAGTTCATCAGGTGTGACTGTCAATATCTCTTTATTGTTCATTTCAGGTCAGGTGTAAGTGAGGGTGCCTGTCAATATCTCTACTGTTCATTTCAGCTCCAGTATAAGTGAGAGTGCCTGTCAATATTTGTCTGTTGTTCATTTCAGGTCTGGTATAAGTGAGAGTGCTTGTCAATATCTGCCTGTTGTTTATGTCAGGTCTGGTAGTGAGAGTGCCTGTCAATATCTGTCTGTTGTTCATTTCAGGTCCAGTATAAGTGAGAGTGCCTGTCAATATCTGTCTGTTGTTCATTTCAGGTCCAGTATAAGTGACAGTGCATGTCAATATCTGTCTGTTGTTCATTTCAGATCCGGTATAAGTGAGAGTGCCTGTCAATATCTCTTTATTGTTCATTTCAGTTCCAGTATAATTGAAAGTGCCTGTCAATATCTGTCTGTTGTTCATTTCAGGTCCAGTATAAGTGAATCGCCATACTATGATATGTTGAGAGCGAGGAGAAAGAAAGTGGTAAACGTCAAATGATAGATTGATACTGACATTAGCTGTGATAACATGGACTTCCATACCTGCGCCATATACAGGCAAACCTGCCCGAGAGACCGCCTACCTTACAGGACCAAAATAGTGTGGTTCTTTAAGATAGGCGGTGGATAGAATACAAAAGTCAATGATGTCCTATAGCAAGTGACCTGTATTAAGAGGCCACAGGTCAGTCTGTAGTGATTAACTCTTTCATGGTTAAGCGGGCTAAAACTGGCCTCTGCAGCGGTCTTGTGGAATGTCCATTTACAGGCCAAGTAAATAAAAAATATTTTAATTTACCACTGGAATGACTGGCTCGATAAGCGAGGCAGCCATTCCAGTGGTAAATTTTCAAAAATAGACTTATCTTGACCAGTAAATGGACACTCAAGAAACAAATAGTTTGAATTTCTTGATAGAATTTGACCATTAAAGAGTTAATTGTGTGTAGCAGACATTCTGCTGAGTCAGCAAACATTATTAACACAAATATATACTGTGTATATATAACTCACGGCAGCGCAACTTGTGTCCTGAAGTGTGTGCAGAGAACACCTAGAGCCCTCACATTGGGAGCATTAAGGCAAGAACATAGAATGTGACATTGTCTATAATGGACCAAGGGAATGATGGTTATCGTGTGTCTTTCACACATGATTTCCGTGACAGTTCTTGTGTTTTATTAATGACTTCTAAAAATGCATTATCTGATCACTGATTTTAGTGTGAATAAATGTGTAATGGTCTGCCATAATGTGTGCGCACGGTTAGACTAACTTAATTCACGATCAAACTGGACCATGTTTATGAACAAATCAATGTATTCCATTTAAGATGACGATATTATGAATAAATGGAGAATATATATATATATAGATATATAATCTAGATGGTCATAGTTTGTCGCTATATAGAAGCGGATATTGTGACATGATTGGCATAATCTGTGAATGGATGAATCTTATCTGTCACTCAAGTCTATCACGTTATGATCAATTACGTTACAGGTAGGCTGATGTCACAATCACAATGCATAGTGAATGGCGTATCTAGCTCTGTCATGAACATTCATAATTCCATAAAGTGTACGCATTGTATGTCTTTACTATTTAATAAACAGTCTGCTGAAAATTTTGAAACTAATTTGACTGGGCGCTGCGAGCACCCAGTCAAATTAATTGCAAAATATTCAACAGCTTACCTGTATAGTTAGCTTGAAATTTGGATTCTGGGAATTCAAGGGTTCAAAGTTGATAAATTGATTCCAACACGCAAAGTTTGAGCGGAGCCTGCCTAGAAATGGGTGTGGCATAGCTAGATGTGGCTCCCCCTATTTAAATTAACTATTCAGTCGAGAGTGGTGAGTAACCTTTGTTTGTGAATAAATCTATATGCTGTTGAGCTGTGTGTTTGTTAGCTGAAGTATCAGGAGTGGGTTGGGGTTTTAGGTGATTGTACAAGATTTTAGACACGTTGTTACCTGATATATGGAGATATATGTAATGTATATTCGAATGTTCTGAATAACGGCTACAGTCAGACCTGCTGGATTAGATCACCTGCCTTTGGATCCGAGTGTTTGAAAGAATGTCTGTGTAAGACTTTACACTGGAATGGCTGTAGTGACGCAATAACTCTGTTAGTCTGTCTGAAGGACCTTGAGGGTTATAACTGACTCTCAGAGGACTCCTGGTTAAAAGTAATTCTCAAGATGGACTGAAGGTTCAAAATGACTCAACAGGGATTCAAGACTAAGGGAAATTCTCATGAGGGATGCACAGTTAAAAGCGACTCCAGAGAGGGACCCTGGGGGGTTAAAAAAAGACTCGAGCGGGTACAAGGTTAAAATTGTAGCTCAGCGGGATTCAAGAAAGAATAAAAGTGCCTCTCAAGAGTGACTGCTTGTTAAATGTTACTCAACAGAGGCTCATGGTTAAAATGACTGAAGAGGATTTCAGGGTTAAAAGTCACTCAAGAGGTTTCAGGTTACATGTGATTTAACAGGAAATTCAGGTGTAAAAGTCAGCGGGCCATCGAAGCCACAATTCAGGTGTAAAAGTCAGCGGGCCATCGAAGCCACAATTTAGGTGTAAAAGTCGGTGGACTATCGAAGCCACAATTCGGGTGTAAAAGTCAGCGGGCCATCGAAGCCACAATTCAGGTGTAAAAGTCAGCGGGCCATCGAAGCCACAATTTAGGTGTAAAAGTCGGTGGACAATCGAAGCCACAATTCGGGTGTAAAAGTCGGCGGTCCATCGAAGCCACAATTGGCGATCACCTAGCATCATAGCTCATAAACGTTAGCAGCAGACCAATGGATGACTCATGATCATCAGATATGGCATCAGATAGCAGCATGCAAATTCCCAGTGCAATTTAGTACAAGTGTCTGGACAGCTTGTGAAGTATTTGACCCTTTAACCCTCGAATTTGTTTTTAAAAATCTCAGTTTTCCCATATAAAATGTCCATTTGCAGACCAAGAGAAGACTATCTTAGAAAATTTACGACTGGAATGACTGGTTCGGTTATCGAGCCAGTCATTCCAGTGGTAAATTTTCAAAAATAGTCTTTTTGATCTCAAAATGGACATTTCGCAAGACCAGTGCAGAAGGCATTTTTGGCTGATATGAGTGTTAAAGGGTTAATAAGCTGTGTTTATTAGGTCAGGAATTAAAGAACATGGTTTATATAGGCACAGGTGGGATGTTAATAATGGTGCCCTCTAGAGCAGGTTTGACTGCCAGTTCCGTTGCTGGTTTGTGAATATGTAAAAGCATGCTATTTATTTGTGATGACTGAAAATGTTTGTTGCCGGAGTAACACCCAGTCTCCTATATTACAAGGTCATTACAGTCCTGCTGATTATTTTTTAATTAACTTGGCGGGTTAGTACTGGTTCTGATTTGAGAAGTAAGTGACAGGTTCTTGCATCAATATGTCTTCCTTACAATTGATCAATCCAAGTTATCATTCTATTTATAACTTGAATGACATAAATAAGTGTTTGTGACAAAATATTGTGACATTGTCAAATTATGTCACACACCCCCCCCCCCCCCCCCGCACTAATACTGTTATCACGTCCTAGAGGTGTTTGTGACCTAGAGCTTTTGAGGTCCTCGAATTGTTTCCGTCGTACAGATGTTGCTGTCTTAATCCTGTCACAGTTTTTCGAGAGATAGTTGCAATTTTGCTCCATTGTACCCTGTCATCGATGAAATCCCAGAATCTCGATTTCGAAGCAACATTTTGAAAGTAATTTGACTGGAAGCTATTACTCCTTATATAGGCCAGAATTTCTCGATGCCGGTCTGTTGTACCGACAGCATTAAGAAAAGGTGTAAGACTTTCTTTTATCATATAAACAAGCCTTCTAGCCCGTTCCATATTTTTCGATATGAGCACACGTGCCATATTCAACGGAGTATTTTCATTGGCTGTTGGGTGCACAACCCATTTAAATCGACCAATTAAAACATTGATTGATGTGAGCGTGACGCGTAGGGATTACTACGCGGTACTGTTTTACTACGATTTGTCATTCATGAAATGTCATCGTTTGACAGTTTATCAGTCGGCAGCGTTGTAACGATTGATGGCTGTGGCTCTGCGATAGTCTTAGAAGAAAAGTGTAGTTTACAGTTGACATCGCCATATTTTGTGTTTGTCACGATACTTTGCTGCGCATTCAGTATCTGTTATCAAGTAGTGGTGCGTCACAGCGGCAGTATCGATTTCACGAATATCAACAATGAGAAATCAGATAAAAGTCACATCAGCAACTATTGGCAAATATTTCAAAATTACAGTTTATATGATAAATAAAATCTCAAACTCGGTCACTTTTCATATCACTGTTATGAACCTCGTTGAAAATTATCAATTTTGCACCCGCTAAAGCTCGTGCAAATTGAAAATTTTCAACTCGGTCCATAATAGTGATATGAAAAGTGACCTCGTTCGAGATTCTCTATGTACGGGTCACGATGTAGATGACTACTTAACGGGTCACAAAATACAGTCTGTGTCACAAAATATTGTCTGCTTCCTGTTTGCCTGAAATCTATCTGATGCCTGGCAATATATACACATGGACCAAACAGACATGGTTACAGAATAGAGTATGCTACCTTTAAATGCAATGTAATATAGTATACATAATTATATATAATGTGATAAGTGTGTGTGTATATACGGTGTCTATATCTATATATACGTTGTTAAACAATATTGAATCTTGAAATGGTAATTATTATTTCTATTATTAATTCATTATATACTTTTACAATTATAATAATACTTGTTGATTGTGCTGTGTGTGTGCTTGAACTACCTGAGGCTCATCTGTACATTATTATCAATTATGTAGCACGATGCAGATAGTCTGCCATAGTAGCGATTAAGCTAGAGATTGCAAGAGACTCGGGGTACAGGGGGAGATAAATATCATAGCTTCAAAATATTCCGTTATTTCTCAAATATTGAAAGCTATCTCTGGTTGATTCATTAATACATAAATTTTCAGTGTCTGAATTTCAAGACCGCTATGCAGGAAAGTTGATGAATATTTTGAAACTAATTTTACTGTAACCTTTAGCTGGCATATTGGTCATGTAACAGCATGGACTAATAGCCAGCTGCTAGATGGTAGCCGCAACAAAAAACAAGCATTCAGTTAATCAGAAAGCAACACTCTATAAGCAGTCTATTAACCCTTTAATGGTCACGCTGGCCTCTGCTTGAGGATTGTCCATGTGCATCTAAAGAATTTTGAAAATTTACCGCTGGAATGACTGGCTCGATAATTGTTTTTTAAAGAATGGTCTCTTGGCTGCAAATGGACATTCCTTAAGACCACTGCACGGACTACAGATTTTTGATGAGGACAAGACAGTGGTCAAAAGCAAAGGACTGATTGCAGCTGTAGGATGTTTCTACTACTAATCCTTTGCACCTGAAAGGTAGAGTTCTAACTCATTTACTTTTGAGTTACCTTGAAAATTGAGATTCTGTCTATTCAGGGTGATAGACTGGCCTGTAAATGGGCATTCCATAAGACCATAGCAGAGGCCGGCTTTGGCTGCGATGACCATTAAAGGTTTAAGTGGGTTAGCACACAGCACATAGTATGCTTATTATATGTGATCTGGACACCAGAGAGTAAATATGTTGATTATTTTGATGCTAGTTCAGGTGGGGAATATCATCTCCCCCTCTGTTGTTCTTCTCAGGTGCCCGAGGCAGGGCGTTTCTGTGTGATTGTTCAGAAAAAATGTGCCTTAGCATACTGTAATAGATTAGTCTTACTTCATTATATTAATGAAATAATATTCCTTATAGATAGTGTCAGTAGTCAGACCTACATGAGAGACCACCTATGTTTTGGGCCCACAAGATGATGGTTGTTAAAGGCAGGTGGTCTCAAGGTCACATATTGTAAATAACGGTCATCTTTTCTCCAAATCAAGAGCATGTGGCTTGTATTATGAGACCACATGTCTATCAGGGCTAATGGATCTTTTCAGCTTATTCATCAACCATATGATGTCATAATCAACTATGTTATGTGTAAGATGACATCATAATCAATAACGTCATAAATAACATAGATAAGTTCGTCAAGAACGCTTAAATGATAACAGACTAAGCACTAGTGTACAAATTGTATGTCTTTACTATCTAATAAACATACTGTTGAATGTTTTGAAACTAATTTGACTGGGCCTGCAACCACACCCAGTCAAATTAGTTTCAAAATATTCAGCAGTTTACCAGTATAGTTTACTGGAAGTTGATAGTCAGGGATCGATTGATCCCAACACGGCGAAGTGCGGGTGGAGCTTAGCTAAAGATTCCTCCATTGTCTTGTGCTACATAAGGCGGTCTCTTAAATCAGGTTTTACTATTGTGTCTGTGGTTTCTCCCTCACTTAGACAAAGGTCACATACACGAATGGACGCACGTAGACACTCACTAAGAGGCTATGATTATAGTTTGAAATGAATTTGTCTGAAAGTGCTATTGCCTGCTGAGGCAGCAAGATCTTCCATTCAAATTAATTTCAGGCTAAAATCATACATCAGGAGGTTTGTTGTATTTGGTGTGTACTGTTGAAGAAAAGGTTAATATATTAACCTACATTCCTGGAGAATACTGAGATAATCTTACCACTAACCATAATTATATGACTAGAGAAAAGAGCACTAACGCTACTGTTAATACAAGGCAGTATAATATATATATATATATATATTCCAGAGCTTATCTGAGTAGGCATTAAGCAGACTGTGTTCTCAGGTTCTGCCTGATTGTTACATGACTCATCCTTCACAGCCTATAACACTCACAGATCTGAGCCCATGGACGGACCTGATCTGTAACTCAAGTATATGATGTCATAATCAATTACATTGCATGTAGGCTGACGTCACAACCAAAATGCATAAAGAATTACGTATCTCGGTCTATCATGAACATTGAACAGGGTAGGAATTGTATATCTTTGATGGATTTACTATTTAAAGGAATGGAAAAGGGAAATAACAAATGATGTTTGTTGGTAATCTCATACAATATTAAATAAATTACAATCAGGAAAAATTGAAATGAATCGGGATTATTTGCGAAAAAGCATTTACTAAATCTAGGAGCGCTTAACTTGGAGTCAATTAGTGACCAAGCTGGTGCTTCACACTTCGCCGTGTGTCAACTGTGTGTGCAGGTATACCGCATAGCCCTACCTGAATATAACGAAAGCGCACCTGAATATAGTTTTGTAAGCGGTACGAATAGTATTATCTATAGGCACTGATGTAGAGCGATTAACTCGCTACTGCTAATTCACTATTGCGCCTTTTGAAAACGTTATATTTGAGTGACTTTCTGGTGAAAGCAACGAGTTTCGGTCAAAATTATTTCAAAATACACTGCTTGTTTCCAAGGTCACAATATGATGCCTACTGAATATTTCGACATTCGTGTGTCTGAATGTAGACCCTGTCTCTGGAAACAATGGCTTTCAGTCAAATTGTTTTAAAACTCTACATTATTTTACCTGTATGACGCAGTGGCTAATCAGCTTAGTGTGAATATAACAGCTTATATGACCAGCTCTAGTGGGTATTATTTATTCGCTCAGCATACACCAGAGCACATAGGTCCAACTGCGTCACTAATTGTTCCCCACCAGAATGTCATAAATGGTATTTAGCTGCTTGTTTCTAATTATTCTGATTTATTAATGTTTTTCACTGGTGGGTATAGGTTGATTATTATATAAAGCTGTCATTCAAGGACATTTGTTAGTTCCCTGATCCTTTCCTTTAATAAACATTCTGTTGAATATTTTGAAATTAATTTGACTGGATGCAAAGGCAAATTAGTTTCAAAATATGCAGCAGCTTACCTGTATAGTTACCTTGAAAATGGGATTTTAAGAATTTAGGGTTCAATGTACAAGACATAATGTTAACACGTTCCCTAACCAGAAACTGCTAACGGCTCTGCTGGATACATTGGCAAGATTAAATGCTTCATTGCGTATCTTTCTTTGTCATATTAATAATTTTATAATAAATTAGAATTGAAAGCCATATTTGTACATGAGAACTGACTGGCCTTCCTTCAAATCACTGACCAATAAAGATGCATATTGTATTTAATTATCTGTATTTGTTTTACTTTGGAGACAGTGATGTACAAGTGAGGCTGACCCTGGTGAGACTGACCATTAGCACATGGACCTGGAGACTGGACATTAACACATGCACCTGGACTGACCATTAGCACAAAGCACATGTGGGGCGTATAATTTTTTGTACTAGTAGAAACATCGTAGATGCAATCAGTCCTTCGCTTTTGCCCGCTGTGTCTTGTCCTCAGCGAAATCTATAGCTTCCTCAGGTCCATTCTTGGTTAGAGTGCAGAGTCCTGCTTTCTTGAGATCACCTCGTAGCACGCTTAACAGATTTATGTAATGACATCCTCTCATGGCTTTGTATTTGCTGGCTCCCAGTATGGTGTGTCCCCTGTCATCCTTAGCACATGGCCAAACATGGACCATCTTTATTGGCCGACTTAGGGACAGGGGCGATGTATTACACATATTGCATAGTTCATCATTGGAAATTATGCTGTCTGGCCATCAGTGTTCAGCGATGGTGCGTAGGTGTTTGCGGTGGCACGCATCAAGTTTATCTAGAGCTGCCTTTGTAGCGTCTCAATACGCATCTAGAATACGCAGGTTGCATTGTGTAGTCTTTTTGTCAAGGGCATCTTTGATCCATAAACCCCACAGCTTCCAGAAAGACTGGAAAGCTATGTTCTCCATGAGGCTGTGTGCAGCAATGTCAGCAGTACTGCAAAGCAGTGAGCCACTCAACTTGGTGTCTGCAAGCAGTAGTCTCACTAGTCGTACTTCATCTTAATTGCAACTTGCTTGGGATAATACATCTAGGATCTTTGAGCATTTAATTGTCGAAGGCTTGTGATATGTCAATGCCCATCTTGTGGAAATCCCAGTATTTGGACACGACTACTGACACAAGCAGCCCATACAATGTCTGCGCAGCTGCACCCATGTTTGAAGCCACTTTGACATGATCCAGTGAAGTCATCGATCTTGTCTCGAATGCGGCATAGAGTAACACTGGATAGGATTTTCCGTATGCTGTTGAGGAGCACAATGGGTCGCAGATTGGGTGTGGGGACAGGTTTCTTGGGTTTGGGTAGCGTGATAAGGGTGTATACAGTACTCAAATAAGATAGTGGCAGATCAGATCTCACATGACATGTTAACATAAACTTGCTCGCAAATATTAACAATGTTGTTTGACCATGTCAAAATCAACACCGTCATAAATGCTTAAAAGCCCTCGTGTCCCATTAAATAGACACTTGCACGAGATACGAGATGCCAGTTCAATTTTCCCTTCCTTGCTTTGCTACCCAGCATGCAATGCCTTGATTCCATAATCGTTGTAACTATTGGACGCCATATTCATTTAGTCTATTGTCTGCACAAGCCAGGATTTCTCAAACAAGACCAACCTGCATGCACGAATTGCACGTGCAAATAGTCATTTGTCCTCCAGCTCTGGAAGCGTAAGAATGCGCATAGGGTGTATTCACGGCAGTACATTCGACAGTGTATTTCAGTACTGTTCAGAGAAAGTGTGTCAATGTCCAGGAGAAAGCATTTATACACATTGGGTGAAAGTTGTTGCTATCAATGACAGCACCAACATTCAGTCAAATTGTCAAAATAATTAGTATGTAATGCAATTACTACCTGCTATATATTTGATAAAAACTTGGACGTGTTGCAGCAACAGCTTTCAGTCTATGTATTACAAAATAATCATCATAAACTTCAGTCAACACTTGCTACGGATTTGAAGAGCAATTTGACTAAGTTGTTGCTGACTAAGGCACCAACAACATTATCAAATTGTTGTCCATAGATTCACACAGCGCTCAGTATTACTATCTAAGTAGAGTGATTATATGGCCAAAATTCGCTTTGCCTGCACGAAGGAAATATTTTGCCTAGCTACCGTGTGTACGTTTCTGTTCGATCAATTTTTATTTATTTTCTGTTCGATCAATGCATTTCAAACAAATGCACAAATCTGTCAACGAAACACACGCCATTTTCTAATCATTCATTATTGGCGAGAAAGCATATATATAGGCCTACGCTCACTTTAACTAAATAGTAATATACTGACTGCACGTATGTGGATAATCATTCGACTATGTTGTTGGTGCCTTAGAAACCAACAACTTAGTCAAATTGCTATTCAAATCTGTAGCGAGGATGATTATTTTAGAATAAAGAGACTGAAAGCTGTTGTAGCAACAATTTTCATTCAAATTAGTATCAAATCTGTACCAGGTGTAATCGCACTACCTAATAATTATTTTGACAATAATTTTACTGAATGTTGTTGCTGTCATCGATAGCAATAACGTTCATGCAAATTATTGTCAAAATATATAAGCTTTTTCTAATTTTCTTCTGGAAATTGACACACTTGCGCTGAACAGTTGAAATGCAGGTCGTCGAATGTACTGCCATGAATAGTACGCCCTACATGCGTGCTTACGCTTCTGAGCTGGATGAGATATGACTATTTGCACATGTAAGGTGGGTTTTGTTTTAGAAATCCTGGCCTATACAGACAATATACCAAACGAATATGGCGTCCAATAGTTACAACAATTATGGAGTCAGGAAAGTGCATGCTGGGTAAATTGAACAGAAATCAGCAGGCATCTCATATCTCGTGCTAAAGGGTCTATATTTAATGGGGCAAGAGAACTTTAATAGTCTAAAGTCGTATGAATTCTGTGTCTACTATTTAATAAACATTCTGATGAATATTTTGAAACTAATTTGACTGGGCGGTGTTGCTGCCATAGGCAGCAACAGCACCCAGTCAAATTAGTTACAAAATATTCAACAGCTTCCCTGTATAGTTTTCAGGAAATTGATAGCTAAGGCATATGGGGGATCGATCAATTCTAACACGGCGAGGTGTGGATGTAGCTTAGCTAGTGATGGGCGGGGCATAGCTAAAAATGGAAAGGTCCATTGCCCTAGGCAGTAACAGCACGCAGGCAAATTACAGATTTAGAGTCCAGGGAATGATTGATCCCAACACAGGCAAGTGTGTGTGGAGCTTAGCTAGAGGCGGGCGGGGCATAGCTGAAATTGGATTCCTCCATTAGTCACCCTCTAACACAATTAAAGACTCCTCTCTGTGCATACAATTATTCACTCAATACATTTGAGTTTCTGCATGAGCCAGGATATCTTGTAGTGTGCGTTACGAAGGTAGACAACAAGTTTATAGTAGTTCTCAATAGCATACAATCAGCATTAGCTCAATACAGCACAGCTGTCAGTGTACTTTGTTTTCAATAGAATGTGTCGCAAACGCAAATTTGCAAAACTGGTTCCTGTACTCCAAATGACGAGTTACTGAAAACAAACTTATATTGGTCACGCTATATTACTGTTGATGGTAAGAATTGATTATTTTCCCATGTCATGTCAGCTCTAAGATACATTGAGAAAGCTAATACAGTGACATGGTTATGTCATAAAAATTACTCTTGAACGAGATATAATGTGATATGTTTTATTTATTACTTCAATTCCAATATTGGAAGGTTGTTAACATTTACAAAAATCCTCCCAATTTGACTCAATAATATACATGAAATGTCTACCTTGTATAGAGATTAGTGAAGAGAAATTAAGTCAATACCCATAAATGATGATGATGGTGATGATAATGATGATGATGGTGAACATGATTCTGTTTATGGCACAAACTTCATGAAGCTATATAAGTTCAATATAATGAAGGTTTCTATCCACATCCCCATATTCCTGTTCAGTGTAATCAGTCATAAACTTGAAAAACTTCAAACTTCAGGAAATAAATTATACTTTGTTTAACCCGTTAACCCCTGAATTTTGTTCAAGAAAATTTCAATTTTCTCATTTGAAAATGTCCACATGCAGAACAAGACCATTTTTTTTAATTTACCACTGGAACGACTGGCTCGTTTATCGAGCCAGTCATTCCAGTTGTAAAATAAAAAAACCAGTTTACTTGGTCTGCACATTTCTCATGACCACTACAAAAGCCTTTTTTGGCTGATATAAGTGTTAAAGGGTTAATAAGTCGTATAATTTTCAGCATTGTAACCCATCAGGAAGCACCGCAATCTAAGTTCAGAAGCAGTATATCCCGTTTGTTTTGGAAAATTTCTCTGGCCACTTATCTAGTATGAAGATTCGCCATTGATGTCATGGACTAGTCACTTTGTCTCTTTTGTTGAAATTGCCTCTGAATCTTCATTATGACGCCATAAACATTTGTGCACAAATTTCTTTCTTGTGACAACAAGCTTGTCAAATATGATAAAATCTATAGCAGACCACGTGATATCACTCACTACAATGTAGTAGTCTCTCTAAGCTAGAAAATAGAATACTCTATTCTTAGATCTCTCATAAGAATATTACATTTTGTGTGAGGAAATCTTAGATACCCGGCTACTTACATTGGCTTTGATGTACTACAAGTATGCTGCTATGGATCTTTCCAGTTTATCCATCAATCATATGTCATAATCAACTATGTCAAGAATGACGTACATAAGAAAGAACACTTATTTGTACGAATTGCATGTCTACTATTTAAAGATTCTGTTGAATATTTTGAAACCAATTTGACTGTGCGCTATTTCTGCCATAGGCAGCAACAGCACCCAGTCAAATTATTTTCAAAATATTCAACAGCTTTTCTGTAGTTTTATAGAAATTGATAGGGAGTTCAGGCATCGATCAATCACAACATGGGTAAAGTGCGGGTTGAGCTTAGCTGGAGATGGGCGGGGCATGGCTAAAACTGAATGCTTCCATTGCAAAGCTTAGCAGGTGACCTTTAAATGACCAGCTTATGTAGCATGCTAGTCACAATAGAGGTGATGACCAGCTTATGTAGCATGCTAGTCACAATAGAGGTGATGACCAGCTCATGTAGCATGCTAGTCACAATAGAGGTGATGATGCTTATGTAGCATGCTAGTCACAATAGAGGTGATGATGCTTATGTAGCATGCTAGTCACAATAGAGGTGATGACCAGCTTATGTAGCATGCTAGTCACAATAGAGGTGATGATGCTTATGTAGCATGCTAGTCACAATCGAGAGGTGATGATGCTTATGTAGCATGCTAGTCACAATAGAGGTGATGATGCTTATGTAGCATGCTAGTCACAATAGAGGTGATGATGCTTATGTAGCATGCTAGTCACAATCGAGAGGTGATGATGCTTATGTAGCATGCTAGTCACAATAGAGGTGATGACCAGATTATGTAGCATGCTAGTCACAATAGAGAGGTGATGATGCTTATGTAGCATGCTAGTCACAATAGAGAGGTGAGGAGCAGCTTATGTAGCATGCTAGTCACAATAGAGAGGTGAGGAGCAGCTTATGTAGCATGCTAGTCACAATAGAGAGGTGATGAACAGCTTATGTAGCATGCTAGTCACAATAGAGAGGTGATGAACAGCTTATGTAGCATGCTAGTCACAATAGAGGTGATGAACAGCTTATGTAGCATGCTAGTCACAATAGAGAGGTGATGAACAGCTTATGTAGCATGCTAGTCACAATAGAGAGGTGATGAACAGCTTATGTAGCATGCTAGTCACAATAGAGAGGTGATGACCAGCTTATGTAGCATGCTAGTCACAATAGAGAGGTGATGAACAGCTTATGTAGCATGCTAGTCACAATAGAGAGGTGATGACCAGCTTATGTAGCATGCTAGTCACAATAGAGAGGTGATGACCAGCTTATGTAGCATGCTAGTCACAATAGAGAGGTGATGAACAGCTTATGTAGCATGCTAGTCACAATAGAGAGGTGATGACCAGCTATGTAGCATGCTAGTCACAATAGAGAGGTGATGACCAGCTCATGTAGCATGCTAGTCACAGTAGAGAGGTGATGAGCAGCTTATGTAGCATGCTAGTCACAATAGAGCTGATGAGCAGCTTATGTAGCATGCTAGTCACAATAGAGAGGTGATGACCAGCTCATGTAGCATGCTAGTCACAATAGAGGTGATGACCAGCTTATGTAGCATGCTAGTCACAATAGAGAGGTGAGGAGCAGCTTATGTAGCATGCTAGTCACAATAGAGGTGATGAACAGCTTATGTAGCATGCTAGTCACAATAGAGGTGATGACCAGCTTATGTAGCATGCTAGTCACAATAGAGGTGATGACCAGATTATGTAGCATGCTAGTCACAATAGAGAGGTGATGAACAGCTTATGTAGCATGCTAGTCACAATAGAGAGGTGAGGAGCAGCTTATGTAGCATGCTAGTCACAATAGAGGTGATGAACAGCTTATGTAGCATGCTAGTCACAATAGAGGTGATGACCAGATTATGTAGCATGCTAGTCACAATAGAGGTGATGACCAGATTATGTAGCATGCTAGTCACAATAGAGCTGATGACCAGCTTATGTAGCATGCTAGTCACAATAGAGAGGTGAGGAGCAGCTTATGTAGCATGCTAGTCACAATAGAGAGGTGATGACCAGCTCATGTAGCATGCTAGTCACAATAGAGAGGTGATGACCAGCTTATGTAGCATGCTAGTCACAATAGAGGTGATGACCAGCTTATGTAGCATGCTAGTCACAATAGAGGTGATGACCAGCTTATGTAGCATGCTAGTCACAATAGAGAGGTGATGACCAGATTATGTAGCATGCTAGTCACAATAGAGAGGTGATGAGCAGCTTATGTAGCATGCTAGTCACAATAGAGAGGTGATGACCAGATTATGTAGCATGCTAGTCACAATAGAGAGGTGATGAGCAGCTTATGTAGCATGCTAGTCACAATAGAGGTGATGACCAGCTTATGTAGCATGCTAGTCACAATAGAGGTGATGACCAGCTTATGTAGCATGCAAGTCACAACAGAGGCGATGACCAGCTTATGTAGCATGCAAGTCACAATAGAGGTGATGACCAGCTTATGTAGCATGCTAGTCACAATAGAGAGGTGATGACCAGATTATGTAGCATGCTAGTCACAATAGAGAGGTGATGAACAGCTTATGTAGCATGCTAGTCACAATAGAGGCGATGACCAGATTATGTAGCATGCTAGTCACAATAGAGGTGATGAGCAGCTTATGTAGCATGCTAGTCACAATAGAGAGGTGATGACCAGCTCATGTAGCATGCTAGTCACAATAGAGGTGATGACCAGCTTATGTAGCATGCTAGTCACAACAGAGGTGATGATGCTTATGTAGCATGCTAGTCACAATAGAGAGGTGATGAGCAGCTCATGTAGCATGCTAGTCACAATAGAGAGGTGATGAGCAGCTTATGTAGCATGCTAGTCACAATAGAGAGGTGATGAGCAGCTCATGTAGCATGCTAGTCACAATAGAGAGGTGATGACCAGCTCATGTAGCATGCTAGGCACAATAGAGGTGATGACCAGCTCATGTAGCATGCTAGTCACAATAGAGGTGATGACCAGCTTATGTAGCATGCTAGTCACAATAGAGGCGATGACCAGCTTATGTAGCATGCTAGTCACAATAGAGGTGATGACCAGCTTATGTAGCATGCAAGTCACAACAGAGGTGATGACCAGCTTATGTAGCATGCTAGTCACAACAGAGGCGATGACCAGCTTATGTAGCATGCTAGTCACAACAGAGGCGATGACCAGCTTATGTAGCATGCTAGTCACAATAGAGGTGATGAGCAGCTTATGTAGCATGCTAGTCACAAGAGGCGATGACCAGCTTATGTAGCATGCTAGTCACAATAGAGGTGATGAGCAGCTTATGTAGCATGCTAGTCACAATAGAGAGGTGATGACCAGATTATGTAGCATGCAAGTCACAACAGAGGCGATGACCAGCTTATGTAGCATGCTAGTCACAACAGAGGTGATGACCAGCTTATGTAGCATGCTAGTCACAATAGAGGCGATGACCAGCTTATGTAGCATGCTAGTCACAATAGAGAGGTGATGACCAGCTTATGTAGCATGCTAGTCACAATAGAGGTGATGAGCAGCTTATGTAGCATGCTAGTCACAATAGAGGTGATGAGCAGCTTATGTAGCATGCTAGTCACAACAGAGGTGATGACCAGCTTATGTAGCATGCTAGTCACAATAGAGAGGTGATGACCAGCTTATGTAGCATGCAAGT
The DNA here is from genome assembly GCA_034401795.1 of Chaetoderma sp. LZ-2023a. Taxonomy (NCBI): domain Eukaryota; kingdom Metazoa; phylum Mollusca; class Caudofoveata; order Chaetodermatida; family Chaetodermatidae; genus Chaetoderma; species Chaetoderma sp. LZ-2023a. Next base: position 18,561,179 of record CM067372.1, read on the forward strand.
CACAACAGAGGCGATGACCAGCTTATGTAGCATGCTAGTCACAATAGAGGTGATGACCAGCTCATGTAGCATGCTAGTCACAATAGAGGTGATGACCAGCTCATGTAGCATGCTAGTCACAATAGAGAGGTGATGACCAGCTTATGTAGCATGCTAGTCACAATAGAGAGGTGATGACCAGCTTATGTAGCATGCTAGTCACAATAGAGAGGTGATGACCAGCTTATGTAGCATGCTAGTCACAATAGAGGTGATGACCAGCTTATGTAGCATGCTAGTCACAATAGAGAGGTGATGACCAGCTTATGTAGCATGCTAGTCACAATAGAGAGGTGATGAACAGCTTATGTAGCATGCTAGTCACAATAGAGAGGTGAGGAGCAGCTTATGTAGCATGCTAGTCACAATAGAGAGGTGATGACCAGATTATGTAGCATGCTAGTCACAATAGAGGTGATGACCAGCTTATGTAGCATGCTAGTCACAATAGAGGTGATGACCAGCTTATGTAGCATGCTAGTCACAATAGAGAGGTGATGACCAGCTCATATAGCATGCTAGTCACAACAGAGGTGATGATGCTTATGTAGCATGCTAGTCACAATAGAGGTGATGACCAGCTTATGTAGCATGCTAGTCACAATAGAGAGGTGATGACCAGATTATGTAGCATGCTAGTCACAATAGAGAGGTGATGAACAGCTTATGTAGCATGCTAGTCACAATAGAGAGGTGATGAACAGCTTATGTAGCATGCTAGTCACAGTAGAGAGGTGATGAACAGCTTATGTAGCATGCTAGTCACAATAGAGAGGTGATGAACAGCTTATGTAGCATGCTAGTCACAATAGAGAGGTGATGAACAGCTTATGTAGCATGCTAGTCACAATAGAGAGGTGATGAACAGCTTATGTAGCATGCTAGTCACAATAGAGAGGTGATGACCAGCTTATGTAGCATGCTAGTCACAGTAGAGAGGTGATGAACAGCTTATGTAGCATGCTAGTCACAATAGAGAGGTGATGACCAGCTCATTTAGCATGCTAGTCACAATAGAGAGGTGATGAACAGCTTATGTAGCATGCTAGTCACAATAGAGAGGTGATGAACAGCTTATGTAGCATGCTAGTCACAATAGAGAGGTGATGACCAGCTTATGTAGCATGCTAGTCACAGTAGAGAGGTGATGACCAGCTCATGTAGCATGCTAGTCACAATAGAGAGGTGATGAACAGCTTATGTAGCATGCTAGTCACAATAGAGAGGTGATGAACAGCTTATGTAGCATGCTAGTCACAATAGAGAGGTGATGACCAGCTTATGTAGCATGCTAGTCACAATAGAGAGGTGATGAACAGCTTATGTAGCATGCTAGTCACAATAGAGAGGTGATGACCAGCTTATGTAGCATGCTAGTCACAATAGAGAGGTGATGACCAGCTCATGTAGCATGCTAGTCACAGTAGAGAGGTGATGAGCAGCTTATGTAGCATGCTAGTCACAATAGAGAGGTGATGAACAGCTCATGTAGCATGCTAGTCACAGTAGAGAGGTGATGAACAGCTTATGTAGCATGCTAGTCACAATAGAGAGGTGCTCTCTTCACCCGTTAACCCTTATATCAGCCAAAAAAACGGCTACTGCAATGGTCTTGAGAAATGTCCATTTGCAGACTAAGAGAACTTTTTGACAATTTCCCACTGGAATGACTAGCTCGATAACCGAGCCAGTCATACCAGTGGTAAATTTTCAAAACAGTTCTCCTGGTCTGTAAATGAATATTTTCTATGAGAAAATTGAAATTTTCTTGAGTGAATTACCGTGTTAAAGGGTTAATACAAGCATCCTGCTATAGGACATGTCTTGTTTAGCTTAAACCTGTCAGCATGACCACCCGTGTTAAAGAACCACCATGTTTTGGCTCCAATACACACATGGTCTCTTAAGCAAGTTAGCCTATAGTATAATAATAAGAGTAATAATCATATATACTTAGTATAACATTGTCCCTTCAGATGCCAGTGTATCAATCTTCAATATAACTATACCGGTAAGCTTTTGAATATTTTGAAAGTAGTTTGCCTGGAACCTGTTGCTTTCAAAATATTCAACAGAATATTTGTACACCCCCCCCCCCCCCCCAACCCCCAATAAGCAATTTGCCGGTTCTGGTCAGTGAGGACGATCCATGGGTTAATTAGTGTGGATGATAATTTTGTACACATGATTAGATCGATACGGATGATTTGTGAGTTTGGGCAGATGTACAGTTTTGAGTAGCATAAAACAACATCCCAGTTACAGAATCGTAAGTAACACAGGAGGCGGCGGCAGTTATTGTGCTTGGTGTCTCTAACTCACAAATCAGCGGTCCTGGGTTCATGTCTCGGTACAGATTCATGGCTATTGGAAGGTTTGGTTAATCCGCTTTACTCTTCATTATAACATCTACCCACTCTCCCTGAAGGTGCATATACTATAGTAATCTCAGGCCACATCTGTCTGTATGTGACTGTGATATTTGTCCAGGCTACTCTCCATAGTTTCACTTACAGAAACCAAATTTGATGCTGGATGCATCTTAGCATGAACGTGTTTGAATATCAAAGCAGGTATAACATATATTTTTCTAAGTTCAATGAAAATCAAGATGGCAATTTCTATAGTTTCAAGACTTTTTGTATACAGTAAATACTAAAGTGCAGGGATGTGTTTTATGATAAAGATTAAGATTTAAAATGTCGGGTAGCAAAATTAGGTCAGGTTTTCCTTCCAATTCGCTCAAGATTCAAGGAAAAGTTATTGAAGATCTTAAAGATTCTTGTCCAGGCTAAATAGTTTCAACATTTGCACACCATAAGTAAACTTTATGTATGTAATATATCATGGCAGGTCACAGACTCCGTGTCACTGCTCATTAACCTTTTCATGATGAAGATGGACAACACCAGCCTCTGCAGTAGTCATGAGGAGTGGTCCTTTCTAGAGTACCCACCCATCATATGACGTCATAATCAATGGTCCTTTCCAGAGTACCCACCCATCATCTGACATCATAATCAATGGTCCTTTCCAGAGTACCCACCCATCATATGATGTCATAATCAATGGTCCTTTCCAGAGTACCCACCCATCATATGACGTCATAATCAATGGTCCTTTCCAGAGTACCCACCCGTCATATGATGTCATAATCAATGGTCCTTTCCAGAGTACCCACCCATCATATGACGTCATAATCAATGGTCCTTTCCAGAGTACCCACCCATCATATGACGTCATAATCAATGGTCCTTTCCAGAGTACCCACCCATCATATGACATCATAATGAACTGCGTGATGTGTGGAATGACATAATAATGGATGACGTCATGAATGTTGTCGATAAGTACATCACGAACACATATTTGAAGACGGTCTATGGGCTGTTGTACAAATTGTTTGCTTTTACTATTTAATAAATATTCTGTTGAATATTTTGAAACTAATTTGACTGGGCGCTGTTGCTGCCTATGGCAGCAACAGCACCAAGTCTAATTAGTTACAAAATATTGAACAGCTTCCCTGTATAGTTTCTAGGAAATTGATAGCTAGGGCATTCGGGGATCGACCAATCCAAACACGGCGAGGTGTGGGTGGAGCTTAGCTAGTGATGGGCGGGGCATAGCTAAAAATGGAAAGGTCCATTGTCCATTTTAAGACCAAACGACTATTGTTGAAAATCTACCACTGGAATGACTTGATCGATAACCGAGCCAATCATTCCAGTGGTAAATTAAAAAAAATACCCTACTCTTGGCCTACAAATAGACATTAAATAAGTAAATATTTTGATATTCTTGACCGAATTTAAATGGTTAACCATCACAGGAAATCTTCGAAGCAGATGATACAGATGTGAAGCTATGCCAGTGTGCCAGACTCTTCATGCGCCAGAGAATTCTCCTCTACCTGGGCCAGAAGAATCTTTCTGTTGGTACTCCACAATTCATCCAGTGTGTCTCATGGCATCTAAGAAGTCTCAGGGATCCAACATCATGAAATATGAGGGTCACAAACTGAAATCTGGGATACTAAAATTTAGAAGGTACCATGGACTGACAGCGTTGAATTATGACGCTCCTGTGCGAGATTTTGCAGGCATTTTTGTGCAAAAACCTATAAAACTTTATTATTACATAATTATACAATATTTTCAGTGGTCCTATGGGACCAACTGCCGCTACTTTTGGGGGTCCCAAAGTTGCACTTTGGGGATATAAAATGGCAAAAGGACCTGTTTAAGAAACAGTGTGGTCCATCAAATGTTACAGAAAAATTCTGTTCGGCGGAGGCTGTAAGAATCTATCCTTTGAGACTCAACAATGCATCAATAAACGTATAAATGCATAGCTACCAACAGCCATATACAAACTAAACAATAGTTAGCACACTAAATACAGCAGCTAATGAAGTCATCTAATGTTAATCACTAGCATATAGTTTAACCACATAAACTTTATGGTTTTATGATAACTTTAACTTAGAGATAATTACCAATGTTCATATTCCAATCGCCAAGTTTATCACAATTCATCATAGTATTATAACATTAATACAGTCTAATAATGATCACATGTCGAGGTAATAATAACAATGCATGACTAAGAAATAATATATTATTAAGTATTATTAAATTACTTACAAGATAACAATATATACACAATAATAATAATAATAATAATAATAGTAAAGAAACCTAATGGTATATATCACGATGCTTGTATCATTTAGAGCAGACTACAATTTTATTTTTAATATTTGAATCATAGCCTATTAGTTCTTATAACTTGCAGCCAACATTTTCAGTGATGGATAAAAATGTTGTTGGTTTGCAAACACTGCAACAGCCATCATCCTTCAATGTCAAAATTTTATCAGTACAGTCTTTATTTTCTCATAGAAAATTTCCATTTGCAGACCAAGAAGACTATTTTTGAAAACTTACCACTGGAATGACTGGCTCGGTTATTCCAGTGCTAAACTTTCAACAATATTCTTCTCTTGGTCTGCAAACTGACATTTTCTTTGAAAAAATTGAAACTTTACTGAACAAATTCAAGGCTTAACGGGTTAAAGACTGTTACAAACAGACACCAAAGCGTGCTAAAGTCTTAGCTAGTAAACAGTTTGAAAACACATTTAGTTTTACTTAACATTTTCAGTCAATGAGTCGCATGCAGCATGGTATTTTCTGTGACTGGTCCAATATACAGCACGTCATCACATTCTGCCACTGACGTCTGACATTCTGCCACTGACGTCTGATATTCTGCCACTGATGTCTGACATTCTGCCACTGACGTCTGACAATCTGCCACTGACGTCTGATATTCTGCCACTGATGTCTGACATTCTGCCACTGACATCTGACATTCTGCCACTGACATGATATTCTGCCACTGACATCTGACATTATGCCCCTGACATTCTGCCACTGACATCTGATTCTGCCACTGACATCTGATTCTGCCACTGACTTCTGACATTCTGCCACTGACATGACATTCTGCCACTGACGTGACATTCTGCCACTGACCTCTGACATTATGCCCCGGACATCTGACATTCTGCCACTGACATCTGATTCTGCCAGACGTGACATTCTTCCACTGACGTCTTACATTCCGCCATTGGTCTGACATTGACATCTGACATTCTGCCACGGAGGTCTGACATTCTGCCGCTGACATTTGACAATCTGCCACTGACATCTGACATTCTGCCACTGACGTCTGACATTCTGCCACTGACGTCTGACATTCTAATAAGACTTAGTTAACCCTCGTATTTATTCAAGAAAATTTAAATTTTCTCATAGAAAATGTCCATTTGCAGACCAAGACTATTTTTGAAAATTTACCACTGGAATGACTGGCTCGAAATTCACAAAAATGGTCTTTTAGTCTGAAAATGGGTATTTTTCAAGCCCACTGCAGAAGACGTCTTTGGCTGATCATATGACTGTTAAAGGGTTAATAGGCAAAATTGATCAACAAAAGCTCAGTTTCTGCTCAGTACCAAGCACGCCAACAGAGCTATTTTTTTTAGAATTTACTACTGGAATGACTGGCTCGGTTATCGAGCCAGTCATTCCATTATTAAATTCTAAAAAATATCCTTCTTGGTATGGAAATTCGCATTTCGTAAGACCATTACAGAAGGCATTACTGATAGGCTTGATGATTAGTGTTAATTACATCCACACGATTGTCACATGATCACGACTGTCACATGACCTTCAGTCCACGTCGGCGTGTAAATGTTCCCTACACCTGGGTGTTCAGCTTGCACAGGCACCATCAATCAATAGCTTAGCACACTAGAAACTGTACAGATATTATTATTTTCAAACTAAGCATCAGTTAATATTTAACATCCTATAGTTTGTAAGTAAATAATGGAAGATAAACTTAATGTACAGTGAATAAAATGCACTGATTTTGAGATAAATGATAATAAAATACGTGAATGAGACTATGAATAAGGGAGTATCTATGGCAAGCTGTTTAATGAACAGACTTAGTAAGAATACAGTCATTAGAGGGCATGTGTAGCTATATAGTGCTCAGATGTGAGTGTGTGTAACACAGTTCTTAGAGGGCATGTAGCTATATAGTGCTCAGATGTGAGTGTGTGTAACACATTTCTTAGAGGACATGTGTAGCTATATAGTGCTCAGATGTGAGTGTGTGTAACACATTTCTTAGAGGACATGTGTAGCTATATAGTGCTCAGATGTGAGTGTGTGTAACACATTTCTTAGAAGACATGTGTAGCTATATAGTGCTCAGATGTGAGTGTGTGTAACACAGTTCTTAGAGGGCATGTAGCTATATAGTGCTCAGATGTGAGTGTGTGTAACACATTTCTTAGAGGACATGTGTAGCTATATAGTGCTCAGGTGCGAGTGTGTGTAACACAGTTCTTAGAGGGCATGTAGCTATATAGTGCTCAGATGTGAGTGTGTGCAACACATTTCTTAGAGGACATGTGTAGCTATATAGTGCTCAGGTGTGAGTGTGTGTAACACAGTTCTTAGAGGGCATGTAGCTATATAGTGCTCAGATGTGAGTGTGTGTAACACATTTCTTAGAGGACATGTGTAGCTATATAGTGCTCAGGTGTGAGTGTGTGTAACACAGTTCTTAGAGGGCATGTAGCTATATAGTGCTCAGATGTGTGTGTGTAACACATTTCTTAGAGGGCATGTAGCTATATAGTGCTCAGATGCGAGTGTGTGTAACACATTTCTTAGAGGGCATGTGTAGCTATATAGTGCTCAGGTGTGAGTGTGTGTAACACATTTCTTAGAGGACTTGTGTAGCTATATAGTGCTCAGGTGTGAGTGTGTGTAACACAGTTCTTAGAGGACATGTGTAGCTATATAGTGCTCAGATGTGAGTGTGTGTAACACATTTCTTAGAGGGCATGTGTAGCTATATAGTGCTCAGATGTGAGTGTGTGTAACACATTTCTTAGAGGACATGTGTAGCTATATAGTGCTCAGATGTGAGTGTGTGTAACACATTTCTTAGAGGACATGTGTAGCTATATAGTGCTCAGGTGTGAGTGTGTGTAACACAGTTCTTAGAGGGCATGTAGCTATATAGTGCTCAGATGTGTGTGTGTAACACATTTCTTAGAGGGCATGTCGCTATATAGTGCTCAGATGCGAGTGTGTGTAACACATTTCTTAGAAGACATGTGTAGCTATATAGTGCTCAGATGTGAGTGTGTGTAACACATTTCTTTGAGGACATGTGTAGCTATATAGTGCTCAGGTGTGAGTGTGTGTAACACATTTCTTAGAGGACATGTGTAGCTATATAGTGCTCAGATGTGTGTGTGTAACACATTTCTTAGAGGACATGTGTAGCTATATAGTGCTCAGATGTGAGTGTGTGTAACACATTTCTTAGAGGACATGTGTAGCTATATAGTGCTCAGATGTAGATGTGTGTAACACGCTTCTTAGAGGACATGTGTAGCTATATAGTGCTCCGATGTGAGTGTGTGTAACACATTTCTTAGAGGACATGTGTAGCTATATAGTGCTCAGGTGTGAGTGTGTAACACATTAATTAGATGACATGTGTAGCTATATAGTGCTCAGATGTGAGTGTGTAACACATTTCTTAAAGGACATGTGTAGCTATAGTGCTCAGATGTGAGTGTGTGTAACACATTTCTTAGAGGACATGTGTAGCTATATAGTGCTCTGGTGTGAGTGTGTAACACATTTCTTAGAAGACATGTGTAGCTATATAGTGCTCAGATGTGAGTGTGTGTAACACATTTCTTAGAGGACACATGTAACTATAGTTCTCAGGTGTAATCCCAACATGGGAGGTGTGGGTGGAGCTTAGCTAGAAATGGGCAGGGCACAGCTAAAACTGTAAAGGTCAATTACAGACACCAATATTCAGACCATATTGTGTCATCACACATTAGAGCAGTAGAGGACGAGTAATCACTTAAGAGATTGTTCAGTCATATACTTTGCTGGCATAGCAATGATGAGCAGGCTGATGATGAGTTGTGACTTGGGGGATTGTTCAGTCTTATACTTTGCTGGCATAGCAATGATGAGCAGGCTGATGATGAGTTGTGACTTGGGGGGATTGTTCAGTCATATACTTTGCTGGCATAGCAATGATGAGCTGGCTGAGGATGAGTTGTCAATTAAGAGATTGTTCAGTCATATACTTTGCTGGCATAGCAACGATGAGCTGGCTGAGGATGAGTTGTCAATTAAGAGATTGTTCAGTCATATACTTTGCTGGCATAGGAATGATGTGCTGGCTGGCTCCATGGCATCTTGCTGTAATGTGAGTCTATACTGCTATGTGAATGTTGAGATGACGGGTGGCTCCAAGACTTGCTGCTATGAAGCGGACCACTACTGCTGCTCTTGTACCAGTCCATCTTAGGCTGGAACAAGAAAATAAATATAGTTTTAAACAACTGACATTACTGAGCTTACATTCTTGGATGAACACCGTATCAGTATTTCTTGGAGTATTATTTTACCATGATTATACAGGCTCTATGTCCAACCATGTCTATGGGTGTCTTCTTGGCAGCCAATGGCCACTGCTGTGTGAGTGTGCATGCATATTTGTTACCTTGTCTATCAGTTTATTCTTGACAGACTGTGCCTGCTGGAATGTGTGCATGGTTATTACCTTATCTATAGGTTTATTCTTGACAGACTGTGCCTGCTGGAATGTGTGCATGGTTATTACCTTATCTATCAGTTTATTCTTGACAGACTGTGCCTGCTGGAATGTGGGCATGTTTCTTACCTTATCTATCAGTTTATTCTTGACAGACTGTGCCTGCTGGAATGTGCGCATGGTTATTACCTTATCTATAGGTTTATTCTTGACAGACTGTGCCTGCTGGAATGTGCGCATGGTTATTACCTTATCTATAGGTTTATTCTTGACAGACTGTGCCTGCTGGAATGTGTGCATGGTTATTACCTTATCTATAGGTTTATTCTCGACAGACTGTGCCTGCTGGAATGTGTGCATGGTTATTACCTTATCTATAGGTTTATTCTCGACAGACTGTGCCTGCTGGAATGTGTGCATGGTCTATAGGTTTATTCTTGACAGACTGTGCCTGCTGGAATGTGTGCATGGTTATTACCTTATCTATCAGTTTATTCTTGACAGACTGTGCCTGCTGGAATGTGTGCATGTTTCTTACCTTATCTATAGGTTTATTCTTGACAGACTGTGCCTGCTGGAATGTGTGCATGGTTATTACCGTATCTATAGGTTTATTCTTGACAGACTGTGCCTGCTGGAATGTGTGCATGGTTATTACCTTATCTATCAGTTTATTCTTGACAGACTGTGCCTGCTGGAATGTGCGCATGTTTCTTACCTTATCTATCAGTTTATTCTTGACAGACTGTGCCTGCTGGAATGTGCGCATGTTTCTTACCTTATCTATAGGTTTATTCTTGACAGACTGTGCCTGCTGGAATGTGTGCATGGTTATTACCTTATCTATAGGTTTATTCTTGACAGACTGTGCCTGCTGGAATGTGTGCATGTTTCTTACCTTATCTATAGGTTTATTCTTGACAGACTGTGCCTGCTGGAATGTGTGCATGTTTCTTACCTTATCTATAGGTTTATTCTTGACAGACTGTGCCTGCTGGAATGTGGGCATGGTTATTACCTTATCTATAGGTTTATTCTTGACAGACTGTGCCTGCTGGAATGTGCGCATGTTTCTTACCTTATCTATAAGTTTATTCTTGACAGACTGTGCCTGCTGGAATGTGCGCATGTTTCTTACCTTATCTATAAGTTTATTCTTGACAGACTGTGCCTGCTGGAATGTGTGCATGGTTATTACCTTATCTATAGGTTTATTCTTGACAGACTGTGCCTGCTGGAATGTGTGCATGGTTATTACCTTATCTATCAGTTTATTCTTGACAGACTGTGCCTGCTGGAATGTGTGCATGTTTCTTACCTTATCTATAAGTTTATTCTTGACAGACTGTGCCTGCTGGAATGTGTGCATGGTTATTACCTTATCTATCAGTTTATTCTTGACAGACTGTGCCTGCTGGAATGTGTGCATGTTTCTTACCTTATCTATAAGTTTATTCTTGACAGACTGTGCCTGCTGGAATGTGTGCATGGTTATTACCTTATCTATAGGTTTATTCTTGACAGACTGTGCCTGCTGGAATGTGGGCATGTTTCTTACCTTATCTATAAGTTTATTCTTGACAGACTGTGCCTGCTGGAATGTGTGCATGTTTCTTACCTTATCTATAGGTTTATTCTTGACAGACTGTGCCTGCTGGAATGTGTGCATGTTTCTTACCTTATCTATAGGTTTATTCTTGACAGACTGTGCCTGCTGGAATGTGTGCATGTTTCTTACCTTATCTATAGGTTTATTCTTGACAGACTGTGCCTGCTGGAAGGTGTGCATGTTTCTTACCTTATCTATAGGTTTATTCTTGACAGACTGTGCCTGCTGGAATGTGTGCATGGTTATTACCTTATCTATAGGTTTATTCTTGACAGACTGTGCCTGCTGGAATGTGTGCATGGTTATTACCTTATCTATCAGTTTATTCTTGACAGACTGTGCCTGCTGGAATGTGTGCATGTTTCTTACCTTATCTATAAGTTTATTCTTGACAGACTGTGCCTGCTGGAATGTGTGCATGTTTCTTACCTTATCTATAAGTTTATTCTTGACAGACTGTGCCTGCTGGAATGTGTGCATGGTTATTACCTTATCTATAGGTTTATTCTTGACAGACTGTGCCTGCTGGAATGTGTGCATGTTTCTTACCTTATCTATAGGTTTATTCTTGACAGACTGTGCCTGCTGGAATGTGTGCATGGTTATTACCTTATCTATAAGTTTATTCTTGACAGACTGTGCCTGCTGGAATGTGTGCATGGTTATTACCTTATCTATAGGTTTATTCTTGACAGACTGTGCCTGCTGGAATGTGCGCATGGTTATTACCTTATCTATAGGTTTATTCTTGACAGACTGTGCCTGCTGGAATGTGCGCATGGTTATTACCTTATCTATCAGTTTATTCTTGACAGACTGTGCCTGCTGGAATGTGTGCATGTTTCTTACCTTATCTATAGGTTTATTCTTGACAGACTGTGCCTGCTGGAATGTGTGCATGTTTCTTACCTTATCTATAGGTTTATTCTTGACAGACTGTGCCTGCTGGAATGTGTGCATGGTTATTACCGTATCTATCAGTTTATTCTTGACAGACTGTGCCTGCTGGAATGTGTGCATGTTTCTTACCTTATCTATAGGTTTATTCTTGACAGACTGTGCCTGCTGGAATGTGTGCATGGTTATTACCTTATCTATCAGTTTATTCTTGACAGACTGTGCCTGCTGGAATGTGGGCATGGTTATTACCTTATCTATAGGTTTATTCTTGACAGACTGTGCCTGCTGGAATGTGTGCATGGTTATTACCTTATCTATAGGTTTATTCTTGACAGACTGTGCCTGCTGGAATGTGTGCATGGTTATTACCTTATCTATAGGTTTATTCTTGACAGACTGTGCCTGCTGGAATGTGTGCATGGTTATTACCTTATCTATAGGTTTATTCTTGACAGACTGTGCCTGCTGGAATGTGCGCATGTTTCTTACCTTATCTATAAGTTTATTCTTGACAGACTGTGCCTGCTGGAATGTGCGCATGTTTCTTACCTTATCTATAGGTTTATTCTTGACAGACTGTGCCTGCTGGAATGTGTGCATGGTTATTACCTTATCTATAGGTTTATTCTCGACAGACTGTGCCTGCTGGAATGTGTGCATGGTTATTACCTTATCTATAGGTTTATTCTTGACAGACTGTGCCTGCTGGAATGTGGGCATGGTTATTACCTTATCTATAGGTTTATTCTTGACAGACTGTGCCTGCTGGAATGTGTGCATGGTTATTACCTTATCTATAGGTTTATTCTTGACAGACTGTGCCTGCTGGAATGTGCGCATGTTTCTTACCTTATCTATAGGTTTATTCTTGACAGACTGTGCCTGCTGGAATGTGCGCATGGTCTATAGGTTTATTCTTGACAGACTGTGCCTGCTGGAAGGTGTGCATGTTTCTTACCTTATCTATAGGTTTATTCTTGACAGACTGTGCCTGCTGGAATGTGCGCATGTTTCTTACCTTATCTATAGGTTTATTCTTGACAGACTGTGCCTGCTGGAATGTGTGCATGGTTATTACCTTATCTATAGGTTTATTCTTGACAGACTGTGCCTGCTGGAATGTGTGCATGGTTATTACCTTATCTATAGGTTTATTCTTGACAGACTGTGCCTGCTGGAAGGTGCGCATGTTTCTTACCTTATCTATAGGTTTATTCTTGACAGACTGTGCCTGCTGGAATGTGTGCATGGTTATTACCTTATCTATAGGTTTATTCTTGACAGACTGTGCCTGCTGGAATGTGTGCATGGTTATTACCTTATCTATCAGTTTATTCTTGACAGACTGTGCCTGCTGGAATGTGCGCATGTTTCTTACCTTATCTATAGGTTTATTCTTGACAGACTGTGCCTGCTGGAATGTGCGCATGGTTATTACCTTATCTATAGGTTTATTCTTGACAGACTGTGCCTGCTGGAATGTGTGCATGGTTATTACCTTATCTATAGGTTTATTCTTGACAGACTGTGCCTGCTGGAATGTGTGCATGGTTATTACCTTATCTATAGGTTTATTCTTGACAGACTGCGCTCGCTGGAATGTGTGCATGGTTATTACCTTATCTATCAGTTTATTCTTGACAGACTGTGCCTGCTGGAATGTGTGCATGGTTATTACCTTATCTATAGGTTTATTCTTGACAGACTGTGCCTGCTGGAATGTGTGCATGGTTATTACCTTATCTATAGGTTTATTCTTGACAGACTGTGCCTGCTGGAATGTGGGCATGTTTCTTACCTTATCTATCAGTTTATTCTTGACAGACTGTGCCTGCTGGAATGTGTGCATGTTTCTTACCTTATCTATAGGTTTATTCTTGACAGACTGTGCCTGCTGGAATGTGTGCATGTTTCTTACCTTATCTATAGGTTTATTCTTGACAGACTGTGCCTGCTGGAATGTGGGCATGGTTATTACCTTATCTATAGGTTTATTCTTGACAGACTGTGCCTGCTGGAATGTGTGCATGGTTATTACCTTATCTATAAGTTTATTCTTGACAGACTGTGCCTGCTGGAATGTGTGCATGTTTCTTACCTTATCTATAGGTTTATTCTTGACAGACTGTGCCTGCTGGAATGTGCGCATGTTTCTTACCTTATCTATAGGTTTATTCTTGACAGACTGCGCTCGCTGGAATGGGTTAAAGCAGCCAAAGAGAGAGGACTCTGATTTCTGTTTCTTCACCTTTTTCACCTAAAACAATAAAAACACAGCTCCATTTTTATTTGAAATCTATTGCCATGCTGGTTTCTCTCATGGCATCATATGTTCCCGATAAATGTAGGCTTTTGACATGTGCATGTGACATTTGTGTGCATGTGACATTTGTGTGCATGAGTGTGTATGTGACATTTGTGTGCATGAGTGTATGTGACATTTGTGTGCATGAGTGTGCATGTGACACTTGTGTGCATGAGTGTGTATGTGACATTTGTGTGCATGAGTGTGTATGTGACATTTGTGTGCATGAGTGTGTATGTGACATTTGTGTGCATGTGACATTTGTGTACATGAGTGTGTATGTGACATTTGTGTGCATGAGTGTGTGTGATATTTGTGTGCATGAGTGTGTGTGATATTTGTGTGCATGAGTGTGTATGTGACATTTGTGTGCACGAGTGTGCATGTGACATTTGTGTGCACGAGTGTGCATGTGACATTTGTGCGCACGAGTGTGTATGTGACATTTGTGTGCATGTGACATTTGTGTGCATGAGTGTGTGTGTGTGACATTTGTGTGCATGAGTGTGTATGTGACATTTGTGTGCATGAGTGTATGTGACATTTGTGTGCACGAGTGTGCATGTGACATTTGTGTGCACGAGTGTGTATGTGACATTTGTGTGCACGAGTGTGTATGTGACATTTGTGTGTATGTGACATTTGTGTGCACGAGTGTGCATGTGACATTTGTGTGCACGAGTGTGCATGTGACATTTGTGTGCACGAGTGTGTATGTGACATTTGTGTGCATGTGACATTTGTGTGCACGAGTGTGCATGTGACATTTGTGTGCATGAGTGTGTATGTGACATTTGTGTGCACGAGTGTGCATGTGACATTTGTGTGCACGAGTGTGCATGTGACATTTGTGTGCACGAGTGTGTATGTGACATTTGTATGCACGAGTGTGTATGTGACATTTGTGTGTATGTGACATTTGTGTGCACGAGTGTGCATGTGACATTTGTGTGCACGAGTGTGCATGTGACATTTGTGTGCACGAGTGTGCATGTGACATTTGTGTGCACGAGTGTGCCTGTGACATTTGTGTGCACGAGTGTGTATGTGACATTTGTGTGCACGAGTGTGCATGTGACATTTGTGTGCACGAGTGTGTATGTGACATTTGTGTGCATGTGACATTTGTGTGCACGAGTGTGCATGTGACATTTGTGTGCACGAGTGTGCATGTGACATTTGTGTGCACGAGTGTGCATGTGACATTTGTGTGCACGAGTGTGCATGTGACATTTGTGTGTATGTGACATTTGTGTGTATGTGACATTTGTGTGCACGAGTGTGCATGTGACATTTGTGTGCACGAGTGTGTATGTGACATTTGTGTGCACGAGTGTGTATGTGACATTTGTGTGCACAAGTGTGTATGTGACATTTGTGTGCACGAGTGTGTATGTGACATTTGTGTGCACGAGTGTGCATGTGACATTTGTGTGCACGAGTGTGCATGTGACATTTGTGTGCATGAGTGTGTATGTGACATTTGTGTGCACGAGTGTGCATGTGACATTTGTGTGTATGTGACATTTGTGTGTATGTGACATTTGTGTGCACGAGTGTGCATGTGACATTTGTGTGCACGAGTGTGCCTGTGACATTTGTGTGCACGAGTGTGCATGTGACATTTGTGTGCACGAGTGTGCATGTGACATTTGTGTGCACGAGTGTGCATGTGACATTTGTGTGCACGAGTGTGTATGTGACATTTGTGTGCACGAGTGTGCATGTGACATTTGTGTGCACGAGTGTGCATGTGACATTTGTGTGTATGTGACATTTGTGTGTATGTGACATTTGTGTGCACGAGTGTGCATGTGACATTTGTGTGCACGAGTGTGCATGTGACATTTGTGTGCACGAGTGTGCATGTGACATTTGTGTGCATGAGTGTGTATGTGACATTTGTGTGCACGAGTGTGCATGTGACATTTGTGTGCACGAGTGTGCATGTGACATTTGTATACATATTCATAATACTATTCCATAAATATCCTATCCAAAAAGAGTGATCTTGCAACATCATTTTCAACATTGCTTGTGACTGACCTTTCCCATATCCAGATCCTCATCATATTCATCAGACCAGTTGTGACGCTTATGTGTTGTTGTGTGACGCTCCTGTTCTAGGTCAGTGTCTAATTGGCTCTTTCCACCATCCCAGGAGAGTACTGTGCAGTAGAGAAATAACAACACAGTGCATTTCATGGGGGATCAAAATCAATGACTTTAGATGAAAATTAAATATCGATAGAGGTTGTCAACATCTATAAAATCTCTTAAATCATACCATATGATAAAAATATATATTTAGCGGTTTCTAATAACATTGCATTCTCATTTGTGTACTTCATTAAGACAAGTATTACGATTATTTTCATATCATTGAGGAGAATAAGAACATGTGGTCTTAATAATAATTATCAGCTCTCTATCTCGCATGAGTTCATGTGTTTAGTAATCGTCAAAGCTCAGGAAGAATTCTCAATAGGAATAACAGTGGTAACACAGTACCAAATCAGACTGCAATCTAATGTGTGATGTCTAGGATGTCGTACACACCTGTGATTTTATTAAAATGATGATCACCTGGTACTCATTACAGTATTGTCAAAGATCCTCATACTAGCAAAGCAACAGTAATCATAAGTACTGGTGACAATACTGCAGTCCCTATCAGCGATCATCATGGTCATGAAATCCTAAATTGTCACGAGGTCAACAGTACAAGCCCTGACAGATTTCCATGACACTCCGCCTAGATCCTTAGTTTCTCTCTCTACATCACCATAGCCTCTGACTCACCGTAATCTAAAACATACCCGAGTCACCATAGCCTGACGCACCTTAATCTAAAACATACCTGAGTCACCATAGACTCTGACTCACCTTAATCTAAAACACACCCGAGTCACCATAGCCTGACTCACCTTAATCTAAAACATACCTGAGTCACCATAGACTCTGACTCACCTTAATCTAAAACATACCCGAGTCACCAGACTCTGACTCACCTTAATCTAAAACATACCCGAGTCACCATAGCCTGACTCACCTTAATCTAAAACATACCTGAGTCACCATAGACTCTGACTCACCTTAATCTAAAACATACCTGAGTCACCATATCCTATGACTCACCTTAATCTTTACAACTAAACACATGAATAATCATAGACCCTACAGGGCTTGAATATGCCAGTAAAAAGGGAAAGGCAATGATGCCTTAATGTCATTCATAATTGTAGGGGCACTAAGACAACAACTTGGTGCATTAATGTCATTCATAATTGTAGGGCCACTAAGACAACAACTTGGTGCATTAATGTCATTCATAATTGTAGGGGCACTAAGACAACAACTTGGTGCATTAATGTCATTCATAATTGTAGGGCCACTAAGACAACAACTTGGTGCATTAATGTCATTCGTAATTGTAGGGGCACTAAGACAACAACTTGGTGCATTAATGTCATTCGTAATTGTAGGGCCACTAAGACAACAACTTGGTGCATTAATGTCATTCATAATTGTAGGGCCACTAAGACAACTTGGTGCATTAATGTCATTCATAATTGTAGGGCCACTAAGACAACAACTTGGTGCATTAATGTCATTCGTAATTGTAGGGCCACTAAGACACCAACTTGGTGCATTAATGTCATTCGTAATTGTAGGGCCACTAAGACAACAACTTGGTGCATTAATGTCATTCATAATTGTAGGGCCACTAAGACACCAACTTGGTGCATTAATGTCATTCGTAATTGTAGGGCCACTAAGACACCAACTTGGTGCATTAATGTCATTCATAATTGTAGGGCCACTAATTTGTCATTCATAATTGTAGGGGCACTAAGACAACAACTTGGTGCATTAAGGCAGATATATCATGGCTCATGATGAAGAACAGGAAGGCAACATTGAAATTTCTCAGCCAATCAGGAGCAAGAATAACCGTATATGAGTTGTACAGTAACATTACAGTGAGAGGCTGTTCAGTGTTGCTGTCTACAGAATGATATCTATGTACATGAAATTTTGATACTTTATATCTTTAATCCTTTCCCTAATGAATTCTCCATATCGTATTTTCAAAGCAACAATACAGGAAAACTGGTGAATATTTTTTAATTTATTTGTCTGAAAACTGCTTCCAGTCAATTTAATTTCAAAACCACAATAAGTTTCATATTATAAAGAATGTACTTTTTCAGGGATTTGTCGGGGAGAGTCAAGCATTATGTACGATCGGCACCAAGGCAATAGAGGATGGCACCCAATTTGATTGCATACACACCTGAATCACCATAGCCTCTGGCTGACTGCTTCAGTAATTCCTTTGCCACATTAACAGGCTTCAGACCATCCCAAACAGCATGATTCTGACTCTGTGACTTGGATGTAGTGCTGCTGCCACCAGCATCATCAGTCGCGCTTTTCTTAAAGCCATCCTTCACCTTCTCATCCCACACATGTACTGGAGCTGTCAGATAAACAAGACACGCCATAGTCAACAAGGACACGCTACAAACATGGCCGCTTGCCAGTAGTGCATGTATCAGTGATATTGGGCGTATAACATAGCTTGTGTTTTAGACAATGTTTCAGTGATACTGGGCGTATAACATTGCTTGTGTTTTAGACAATGTGTCAGTGATATTGGATGTATAACATTGTTTGTGTTTTAGACAATGTATCAGTGATATTGGGCGTATAACATTGCTTGTGTTTTAGCCAATGTGTCAGTGATATTGGATGTATAACATTGTTTGTGTTTCAGCCAATGTGTCAGTGATATTGGGTGTATAACATTGTTTGTGTTTTAGCCAATGTGTCAGTGATATTGGATGTATAACATTGTTTGTGTTTCAGCCAATGTGTCAGTGATATTGGGTGTATAACATTGTTTGGGTTTTAGCCAATGTGTCAGTGATATTGGATGTATAACATTGTTTGTGTTTTAGAGAATGTATCAGTGATATTGGATGTATAACATTGTTTGTGTTTCAATGTGTCAGTGATATTGGATGTATAACATTATTTGTGTTTTAGCCAATGTGTCAGTGATATTGGGTGTATAATATTGGTTGTGTTTTAGCCAATGTGTCAGTAATATTGGATGTATAACATTGTTTGTGTTTTAGACAATGTATCAGTGATATTGGATTTATAACATTGTGTTTTAGCCAATGTGTCAGTGATATTGGATGTATAACATTGTTTGTGTTTCAGCCAATGTGTCAGTGATATTGGGTGTATGACATTGTTTGTGTTTTAGCCAATGTGTCAGTGATATTGGATGTATAACATTGTTTGTGTTTCAGCCAATGTGTCAGTGATATTGGGTGTATAACATTGTTTGTGTTTTAGCCAATGTATCAGTGATGTTGGATGTATAACATTGTTTGTGTTTTAGACAATGTATCCATGAAAATGGCAAAACAGATCTTATTGTGATTCGCGGAAATTTAACGGCTCAACATTACTGTGAAGAAGTTGTCGCCCCTGTTGTCATCCCTTTTATGCAGCATCATGCAGACTTTATGTTCCAGCAAGACAACGCCCGTCCTCATTCAGCTAGGGTCACCAGTGATTTCCTTGATGCTAACAACGTTCCGGTGTTGGACTGGCCAGCGCGATCACCGGACCTGTCTCCTATCGAACACGTGTGGGACATTCTTGGCCGTATGGTGCGTGAGAACCATCCACATCTTCACAACGTGCGGGAGCTGGAAGCTGCACTGCTCCAGGAATGGAATGCGATTCCTCTTCGTGACACCAGGTGCTTAGTTCTAAGCATGAGAAAGCGATGTACGGCGGTGGTTAATGCGCGCGGAGGTCACAACCAGTATTGACAGCTCAGTGTCATTATTTAAATTGGACCCTTCCGTTGAATGATGCCGTGTTAAAGGCGCGATGCTAGCATTACAGTAACAAGAGACTGTTGTTCAAATTGGAAAATGACCTATCAATTAAATAATATATTTGAATCAATTTATTGTTTTTGTTAAATAACATTTATACAGTAATATTCTCAGTGTTGCTAAACGTTTTTGGTTCAGTATATATGATGTTTTACCTCACTGTGATATTAAAGATTAGGCAGCTGCTTTCAGACCATCTAGCTTAACCATTTAATGCTCGTCGGCCTAAAACAGTCTGTACTGGTTTTGAGGAAGGTTAATTTTCATGCCAAGAAGACTATTTTTGGAAATTTACCACCGGAATGCCTGGCTTGATAACCGAGCCAGTCATTCCAGTGGCAAATTTTCAAAAATATTCCTCTCTTCACCTACAAATGAAGTCAATATGTAGATATATCGATTTTCTTGACCAAATTTGAGCATTAAAAGGTTAAAGATTGAAGGTAATGCCTGGCAAACTTTAACCCTTTCTTATTCAGGGTACATAGATAATAGCTACTTTCAAATGTCCTGTAATTTTCATTAACGTAGGCGTGGTATATCCTGTTCACTTTGGAAAATATATTTGGACATATTTACATATACATGTAGTAACGAACGTTTTCTATTGGTGTCACTGAATGTGCGCTCACACCAATTAAGTCATTCTTTTGCCATGACATCAAAAAAGCATCCACTTTTGTTTCTACGAGAATTCTTAATACTTACCAGATGTACTATTATGATAATGCCTATTATCTAGTCTAGCTCAAAACAAACAATTAAAACTCTGCACTCTCCTGGTCCTGCCCATACTGTGTCCGGGAATGACCATAGCCGCAGGTACCGAGTCAATTCCCAATCAGTCAGATTCGTCTTATATTTGCCTTGGCAAACAGCGAAAGCAGCTCAGCCTCACCTCCGCGGGGCGGCTGAGTCAGGGCCATAGTACATCTGGTAAGTATTAAGAATTCTCGTAGAAACAAAAGCGGATGCTTTTTTGATTCTACTTCGAATAATACTTACCAGATGTACTATTATGATAAACTCCGGATTTCGACAGCCAGGAAATGCCGGTGGGAGGAGGTGAGGCTCGAACCAGCACTCATCTACCGTCCAACAGAGAAGGTTGTGAAGAGACTAGAACCCTGGCATACGCTTGGGTTCTGCCATCTGACTCACAGTGCTAAACTTCCATGGTCTAGACCGCGCTCACCCCCCCCCCCTCTTTTGTCCGCACAAAATGCAGAGGGTCATCAATGGGGATGCAACACCCACCAGACCCGTGTCAGTCCCAAGTCTCGGCTAGGGCAGTCCAGTAGAGTGCAAAGAAGCTACTACAACTTCAAATTTTGAAAAAACATCAGTATATCGATTAGATTTTCAAATTGGAATGAGTCTAATGTCTGTTTGAGAGGATAAGTATACTCTTGTACTAGACTATTTACCTAAGCAGTCTGGTATTTCGACTGTAAGTAAACATATTTATAGTCACTTAATTAATGTAAACACTCACCATTTTGAGTGCTTGATCTTTTCTTGATCATCACAGGAGCTCGGCCCAATCCACGGTCGTACTCAGTCATGTGCATAGCGTTTGTTCAGTGTAGGCGGAAGACTTTAGTGATGTGTGCGAAGTAGTGGTCGGACGTGGCTTAGTTTAGGTTTGACAGATTGGCGACGGCCGACGGCTACCGGATTAAGTGAGCTGGAGATGTCGCGAAGGTAGAAATCAGTGAATTACGACTCGGCATGCCATTGTGCTACAGACATCACCTCCTCTAATGAGACACCCTTATAAAGGGCCGATGATGCTGCTAGTGCTCGGACCTGATGGGCATTCGCATGATCAATTTGCTTTCCTGTAGCGATTTTGTGTGACATCTTAATAGCGTCAACTATCCAACGAGAAATAGTATCTTTCGAGGCGCGTAAATGAGGAGCTTTGAGACATAACCACAGAGATTTCGGGTCATCTCTCCACTCATCAGTACGTTTCTTATACATTTTCAGACATCTGACAGGACACCAAGCAGAAGAGTTTGGGTCATGTCTAGTTAAACTTGGCAAATTGATCGGCTGTCCTGGATATTTAAGTGACTGATTCTTTGCCAGGAAACAAAGACGTGGAAGTAGTCTTAAACCTTCACCCGTGATGACAAAACGGTCTTGTTCGGCAGAAAGCGCATGAATTTCGCTTCTCCTTCTCGCCGACGCTGCTGCAACCAAGAAAACTGATTTAATAGTTAACAGTTTAATGTCACTAGATCTAATCGGTTCAAAGGGAGCATGCCCTAAAGCCTGTAGAACAAGAGATAGATTCCATGCTGGGATAGGAATTGGCTGTCTAGGTCGCAGATTGCTCATTCCGTTAATAACTTCATTCAAGGTGTCATTCTCCACTCCTTCAATGGCCAGACTGGGAATGACTGAAGCTAATGCAGACTTATATGCTGCTAGGGTAGAAGGTACAAGTTTGTCAACTTCGTATAAATGACAGATAAAATCTGCTACGTGTTGAACAGATGCAGAAAAGGGATTAATATCTCTTCTCTCACACCACTGTGCAAATTTGTTGATTCTATAATTATATGTCTTCGTGATAAACAAACTCCTGGGATGGAGTCAGTTCTGATTTCTCTAGATTCACAATCCAGCCTAGATCCTTTAATAAGGCTAGGACTACCTGAAGATTGCTGCGCAGAGTGACTGGCTTCCCCGCCTTTAGCAGCCAGTCGTCTATGTAAGTGTGAACAGCTATGTTTCTCCTGCGAAGCAAAGAAGTCATGGCGAGAACCACTTTGGTGAAGACCCTCGGAGCCGTGGTCAGGCCGAATGGAAGCGCATTGAATTCCCAAACATTGTCTTGGAATGCAAAGCGAAGGTATTTCTGAAAAGGAATTGACATTGGAATATGAAAATATGCATCCTTCAGATCTATCGACACTGCCCACATGCCTTTCCTCAGCCCTGTCATTCCCGCTGCTACAGTCTCCATCTGAAACTTGGGATAAAGAATAAATTTGTTCAACGGTTTGAGATTGAGAATTGGTCTCCATCCTCCGGTACGCTTCGGAACGAGGAACATGATCGAATAGAAGCCCAGAGAAGACTGATTGCGGACTAGATGAATCGCATTCTTCTGACGAAGAGATTCTATTTCTGAGCAAATGGCGTCTAGACGATCTGATTCCCTTGGAACAGGAGTCCATATTGGAGTCGATGTTAACGGAACTAACGATTGATGGATGAGCCAGTCCGGATCGTAGCCGTTTCTTATCCACTGACAGACTAAACAATCGCGCACGACCTGTTCCCATTGGCTTAGGAACAGGTGAAGCCTGCCTCTGATGGAAGGAATCTGCACACAGCTGTCGGTCAAGATTGCACGAGAAGACGCTAAATCGCTTGGGTGAAGATTCTCGACTCCATTCGTTCCCAACGTCACCGGATCTGGTTCCGCCGGAAACCTGTCAGGAACGACCTCCACGGCCACCCCACGGCTTCTTGTAATACGACGGTCCGGAACCGCCGCCACGGCTATCCTTACGGTAGCCGCCGCGGCCCGAACCGCCACCCTTGTCATCCTCATACGGCCTCTTATTAGAGGACATGTATGAGAACGAACGGCCAGGTCCTTGTGATCCGGATGGCCTATGGGCATCACGGCCAGAAGGACGGAAGGGCGATCTTGGATGCTGCCTCTGCTGCTCCTGACGATGTTGGCGGTAGGACTGCTGCAGCTGTGTCCTTTTAGTCGACTTCCACGACTTGCCGACCACTTCTTGCTCCGCAACCATTGATGCAACCTTAGAGAGCTTGCCGTGCCGAGCCGCCGAACAAGCCTGGCCCGATGAAAGGCGCAGAAGACAATGCAGCCCTCATCTCCGGTCCTGGTTCTACACATCGAGAACCATTCTCCGTCGCTCTGCCAATGTCCTTGTGATCACCCTGGCCAGGCAATCATGAGACAGGCACATGGTGTCCCGAATAACTCCGGGAGCAGCCTCTGGCACCTGTCCACCTTCTGCCGCGCAGGCCAGCATACACTGCAGGACGGTACACCCGTGTGAGAGCGCAGCCATGGCTGCCCTCGCTGCATCCTAAACGAAATCAAGGATTTCTTTTTTCACGAGAGAGTTGATACTTACCTCCCTAATACTTTTGATATTGCTAAATATTGGCTTTCACTCAATAAACACTCAGATTAAAACAGTTAGGTGCCCCTACTGGGCAGGGAGTCAGAGCGTAGTCTGGCGGATGCCAGCCCCACCACCGCGCATGCGCAGACTAGCACTTCCTCTGACTAATTTATTGGCTGATACACATGCAACTATAAAGAGCCTGAAGACCGAGCCTCTGTGGGGTGGAGAGGCCGGGTCCGTATCTAGGGAGGTAAGTATCAACTCTCTCGTGAAAAAAGAAATCCTTGATTTCGTTTATTTCACATCAAGAGTATACTTACCTCCCTAATACTTTTGATATTGCCAGAATTCGACAGTGAATTCGGCGGGAGGGAGGCGAGGTCAAAAGACCAGCTCATCCCTATACGCTTTTCTGCGTTTAAGGCACTTAAACTTCTGAAACTGTATGAAAAACAGTCAGGATTTGACTAACCATCGGATAACACCCCCGATGTATGAGAGATGACCGAATGTCATATGCGCTCCCCCCCCTCCTTCCTAGGAGGAAGAGTCGAATGACCTCAATGTCCTATACGCTCTCTACGTACAAGTGCCATGTACTACAGGACAGAGACGAAAAAACTCCATTTTCGTATACTCTCAACAATGAACCACATAAATACACAAAACCATCATCATATAAATAACGGGTAACGTGACAAGACAATCAACAATGGACAACACATACACAAGACTGACCTTGTTGAAATGGCTGCTGACATCCTCTTCCCATTGGTGAAGATCGATGCAGTCCCAAATTAGTGGTTGTTTCCATAAATTAATTGTGAAATATATAAGCAATGAGGAAACCCCATCAAAAATATATATGCCTAGTTATTTTTTCAAAATCGACAAGGCGAGAGGATTAGAGGTGTCACGGAGATAATGGTCTGTAAAACTTGACTCACAGTGCCACTGAGCCACCGACATAATATCATCCACAGGGACCCCATTAAATAGGGCAGTGGATGTCACTACGCCGCGGACACTGTGAGCCTTGGCCACGTCAACCTGCTTCCCGGTGGCGGATTTATGGCAAAACTGAATGCATTCTACAATCCACCTGGAAATGGTGTCCTTAGAAGCCCTGCCATGGGGTTCAATATATGACAACCATAACGCTGACTGATCGGTGCGCCACTCCGCCGTACGTTGCTTGTACCGGCAAAGCGCCCGGACAGGACACCATGCTTTAGAATTAGGATCATATCTAGTTAAAGCAGGCAAAATAATAGGTTGACCTGGATATTTCAACGACTGATTTTTAGCCAAGAAATTAATCCTAGGTAGCAGCTTAAGGCCTTCCCCTGAAACCACAAAACGGTCATCCTCGGCTGATAAGGCATGAATTTCACTCCTACGCCTAGCCGAGGCCGCAGCAATTAAAAACACAGTCTTCAGTGTTAATAGTTTCATAGAAATGGAACTAAGTGGTTCAAAAGGCTTATCACCTAGTACTTGAAGCACTAGCGATAAACTCCAAGACGGAATCACCGGTGGATTCCTTGGTCTTAGATTGCCCATGCCTTTAATTAATACATTTAATGTATTTACTTCATCACTTCCCCTCTTAGCCAAGCAAGGAATAACAGACATTAATGCTGACTTATAACCAGCAATAGAGTTAGGCTTGAGGCTATAGGCATCATAGAGGTGACAGAGGAAATCAGCTACTACTTGAATAGATGAATCCATTGGATCAATACATCTTTTTGAGCACCATTCTGCAAATCTGTTGATTTTATAATTATATGCTCTGGAGGTTGACCCCCTCCTGGCTTTGGCCATAAACATGGCTGCTTGCTCAGAAAAGCCCTCCTTAATTCTAGATTCCTTGACAACATCCACGCAGTCAATCTGAACATTGACGGATTGTTGTGAAGGGCCTTGCCCTGGAAGATAATATCGTCCATCAGAGGCAGAGGAACCGGATTGCAGACCAGAAGGTCCAGCAGATCCGTATACCATGATCGGCTTGGCCAATCCGGGGCGATCAGAAGCACTTGGCATTCCTCTTGTCTGATTTTCTGAAGAATTTTTGGAATCAGGATTGCTGGAGGGAATGCGTATGCATACATTCTCCCCCAGCTGATAGCTAACGCATCTGTTGCGAAAGCGCTTGGATCCGGAATCGGAGAGACGTACGTCGTCATCTTCGCATTCTTCTTCGTTGCGAACAAATCGATGTTGGGTTTCCCCCAATGGTCGAACAGACGATCCGCCACACATTGATTTAGTTGCCATTCCGTGGGTAAAACACTCATCCTTCGGCTCAATGAGTCTGCTAGCAGGTTTAACCTTCCCGGAATATGAACTGCTTTCAAGGTAATCTGGTGATCCAGACACCAACAAAGCAGTCTCCATGTCATCATACAGAGACTGGGCGACTTCGTTCCGCCCTGGCGGTTTATGTAAGTCACAACTGTTGAGTTGTCTGAACGAATAAGAACAATCTTGCCCTGAACTTTCTGTAAGAAATGTTCCAGGCCCAGGACTACTGCTCTTAGCTCCAGTAGATTTATATGTTCCTTTGACTGTTCCAGATTCCAAAGCCCTGATATCGTGGACTCTTCCAGGCAAGCTCCCCAGCCCTCCATCGATGCATCTGTATACACAGTCACCTGAGGGTGGGGAGGGGTTAGCATAACCCCCACCAAGAGATTCTCTGTGTCCAACCACCATTGCAGGTGATGAATCAGAGGCGCCAACACTGACACATTCGAGTCCAGCGAACCTGTACTCTGGGTCCATTGTGTCATGAGAAATAACTGGATCGGCCGCCTGCGTAAGGCGGCCTGAGGAATGACTGGTTCCAATGAAACCATCAACCCCAGCATTCTCAAGTAAACCCGTGCCAGGACATGACGACTGTCGCACACCGACTGAATTAATGAGATGAGTTTCTGAACTCTCTCCTGAGTAGGATAAACATATCCTGTCTCTAGATCGAAGAACATCCCCAGGTAAACAAACTTCTGGGATGGAATCAGCTCTGATTTTGGGAAATTGATCATCCAGCCTAAGTCTGTGAGAGTTTTCAAAACAATCTCCAGACTGGCCGATAAACTTTCCCGGGTGTGTGCTTTCAACAGCCAGTCGTCTATGTACGTGTGGACTGCTATGCTTCTCCTGCGGAGGTATGCGGTGATCGCAAGAACCACACGGGTGAAAACCCGAGGAGCCGTGGAAATTCCGAAGGGTAGCACCCTGAATTCCCACTGTCTGCCCTGGAATGCAAATCTCAGGAAGCGACGGAAACTCCTGTGTATGGGGATGTGGAAATAAGCGTCCTTCAAATCTATCGACGCTGTCCACATTCCCCTCTCTAACCCCGCCAACACCGAGCGCACAGTCTCCATCTTGAAACTGGGCGTCTCTATGAACTTGTTCAATGGCTTGAGGTTGAGAATTGGTCTCCACCCTCCGGTGTTCTTTGTTACTAAGAACAGGGTTGAATAGAAGCCCGGACACCTCTGTGCCGGCTGAATAGCTTCTTTTTGTATGAGGGAATTTATTTCCTCCTCGATACACAACCTTTGATCTGGATCTCTCGGATTTGGAGTCCAGATCGGCACTAGAGACAGTCGCGATGGCGGGCCTGTCATCCAATCGGGATGATACCCGACTGAAAGCCATCGCAAGACTAAACGGTCCTGAGTTAACCGTTCCCACTCTTGCATGTGGTCGGCTAGCCGGCCTCCCACCGGTCCACCTAGGGATAGAGGTGGACATAAGGAGTGCAAGAGCGGCACTGTCTCCTCTGCCCGAAACACCGGCGCGGTTCTCACCGCGGTAACCGTCCCATCAGGAACGATTACCCCGCCCAGATCCTCGCGCGCCACGACCAGCACCGCGCGCACCTCGGTGCGCGGGCGGCTGCCTGGCTGACTGCGCCTGAGGAGCCTGCGCCCCCCTCGCTGCTGGCCGAATCGCACGCGGCCGAGGCCGGCGCTGCGATGGTGGTTGGCCTCTGACCTGGCCACTACCACCTCGAGCCTGCAGGGGACGATACGCAGGGGGTGCGGCGCGAACGTTGGCACGACGAAGCACCTCAAACTGCTCGCGCAGCGCCCTCTGGTTATTGACCAGAGTAACCGTCTCCTGGAGGTGCCTACACCCCTCACCTCCAAAGAGACCAGGACCTGTCATAGGCGTACGTAGTAGCCTATTGTAGAGGTCCTGGGACGGGCACAGATTATCCAAGGCAAAAGTGCGCCTTGCCCGGACACTCCTGGTCACCGCCCGCGTCATACAGTCCAGAGCCAGGTTGATACCATCCTGGATGGCTCGC
Organism: Chaetoderma sp. LZ-2023a; assembly: GCA_034401795.1. Lineage (NCBI taxonomy): Eukaryota > Metazoa > Mollusca > Caudofoveata > Chaetodermatida > Chaetodermatidae > Chaetoderma > Chaetoderma sp. LZ-2023a. Next base: position 18,589,590 of record CM067372.1, read on the forward strand.
TGGACTGTGACCGGACTTGGCTGGCGCGATGCGGATGCTGTTACTACCCCTTGTAACAGCTGGGAGACGTGGGACAAAGCGGCAATCGAAGCCCTCCCACTCTCCTCCGCATCACGCAACGCGGCATTTGCTGAACGCAACGCGTTCGAACACAAGACTCCCGTGTCAGAACGGGAGCCTGGCCGCGCATCCTCACCCAAAGCCGCGCGGTCATCCACGCTCGGCTTCGGTACCACACCGTACCGCTGGTAGTCCAGGGGCACGATGCGACAACGCCTGGCCACCTCGCGCGGGGCCTTAGCGAGACGTCCACTCGACTTAATGGACGTCTCCGCCGCCTCGAACATGTCAACGACATGCTCTGCCAGCGGCAGAGAAGGCATAGCGTTAGCAGCAGGCTTACCAGCTAACCACGGCCTGTGCTCACGCTGGCTAGCCGACTGCTCCACGGGCAGATCTGGTCTAACACTTACCAACCACTGGCAAGCGTCAGACCAATCCTCCTCCGTGGCTAGCTGCGAGCGCTCTACAAGACGGGGGCCTTCGTCTTCCTCCAGAGCGCAAGCAACAGAGCTTGACGGCGGGTACGCTGCTATGCCTGGCAAGCCAGGGAGAACATGCGGGCCTGACAATACCGGCATGCTAATATCACTGGTTTGACCAGGAGCAGGCGCCGTGGTAGAGCGCGGGGCATATACCGCCCCACCACGGCCCCGGCCAGCACCAGCGACACTCTCGGCAAGCCGAGGTATGCGGTACCGCTGGCCTTCAGCGCCCAGGGCCACAGTCTGAACCGTGGATTCTACCCCTGGAAGAGTAGAACCATGGAAAAAGGCGCCTGTATTCCCCGCGAGGGGTGCACAGACGTCATAATCCATGTCCACGTCTTCAGACGGCGACCCCAACAGGTAATCCTCATCCTCCTGGCCAGAGAGATTAGACTCCGGGTCAGCAAAGAGAGCTAACCCGGACTGGCCAGGGAAGGTGCCGTACGAGGTACTGGCACCCGCGGTGTGCGGATACCCCTGGACTGATAAGCAGCCCGCGGGTTCCAGCGACGACCGTCCACGGTCCCTATTGGGCGCGGCAATAAGCCTGCTGCCAGGGCCGTGGAACGCCCCCTCTAATGGGGCCACCTCTGAATCTTCAAACAACGGAAGCGTACTAAGGAACGTTGATTCAGAGGTGGGGATTACCTGCTCCGAAGCAGATGATGAGGTCAATAAAGGATTTGGTCCAGGAAGCATGCCACGAAGCAACTCTGGAACCAAATCCTTGATTGTCCTCCTCATCTCTCCCAACATCTCGGTCCGGAAGGCCTCCATATCCACCGCGGACGAGGCCTTCCTCTTACCCTTCTTACTTACACCCTCTTTCTTCTGCTTCTTCTTCTCCTCCTCCACCTTGTCCTTCGCCTGCAAGCACAAGAATTCGGACATTAACTCGCCCCCCCAGTGCTTACATATCTCGCAATTAAGCAAGGGACCACAGGGGCTACACTGAAAACAGAGATGAGGGCCAAACTTATCCCTCAAAAATCGTCCACAGGACGCACAACCAGGTCTCTGAAAAAGGGCAAAGGACGAGGAGTATGAGCAAACTAGTTAAGCTTAGAAACTCACCAACTCAAGAGAAGGAAAAATGATCATAAAGATCATAATTTATCAGAAACCAGCTTCGGACAACTTTAATTGTAAATAAAGAGCAAGGCTGATTATGACGTCATTAATCCTATGACAGGAAAAAATCGATCCCCAACAAACATCCCAGTGCAAGGACGAATTGTATCTCTAACCAGAACATGTACAGAATGGACATTTCGACTATACAAGCATCAGATATATACTGATAACAATGGCAAATAAAGTTAATTATCTCCCTTTCCTCTAAATAATTAACATCACCTCATATCAATAATTAGATACCTGACACCTTGTCTAGACAAACCATCCAACCTGATGAACTGGAGCACTCCACCACTGACCGCCTCTTAACTCTCTCCACCTCTAGGGGAAGGAATTGGATCAAGAGGGCAAAGTGAGAAGACCTTTATAATAGGCCTCCAACTCACTGGACATAGAATTTTTGGTTAGATAACCTAACATTATTAGTAGGAAATGGAACCATGGTGGAGAGACACAAACCCTCTGCTGATGTCATGTCCATAATATTTCTTCACACAGACCTGTGGACATAAACACAAAGAGAGATTAGTCTTATATAGCACCTAGTTGAAATAAACCAACTAATCAAGGCGCTTATCACGTTTCAATGAGCGTGAGCTCATTGAACGGGTCTTTATTGGTCTGCGAAACCAAATGACGAGACTGCCCCTTAGCCTTCCCAGCCAACGGCCTATTCAGCGCCTCTCGTTCCCCGACGGAAAGCCGTGGAACCCGGGCATACTGATGATAGGCCAGCTCCGGAAAACGGACCCTACTCCTTATCCCCTTCGGGGCCTTGGGCAATGCATACTGCGGCTGAACCAGACGGGATGCCGCAACTTCCAGCATGTCGGAAGTCTGCGTGTCCAAAGGGAGTGTTGGCATGGCAGAAGAGCCACTTGACAGAGCGCTAGCCGCTCGCCTTGACATCCGCTCCATCGCCGGATCGCGTTGAGATCCCAGATCAGATGCCAACCCGAGACGATCGGTCATCCATCCAAGGACCTGCACCCATTCAGCCTCGGTGTAGAAAACGGACTCGTCCATTAAAGAACTCCCGTTTTCATCCTCCCTCTCTCCCTTAGATGAGAGGGCCACCGACGATCCATGCTGAGCGCTATGAGACACCCCTCTGCCAGGACAGAGCGCATCCATAGCGCGACTACAAGCGGCACCGGTGTCCAACGAATCGCCAGACCCAGATTCTCCGCAGTCCATCGGCTCCAGCACGGGAGTCAGGACCACGACTGCCTTACCTACGGCAGGTGACGACACTCCGATAGGAGCCGCACCCAAAGCTGCCGGGATACCGGCAGGAACCGCAAAACACGGCTCCGCCGACCCCTCCGGTTGCACTAACAGCGGATGGAAAATACCCAACGGAACGTCGATATCACCATCCGCCTGGCAAACTCGTACAAATCCCAAGGGAGACCCCTGGGAAGTACTAGGCATTGCCGTCATCGAAATATCCGGCATGCCGGAATCTTCCATAAGAAGAAGATCTTCCTCCTCTATCGTCGGCTCTTGAGCCAAGGACAGAATGGGCAGGTGCTTGACCCTCCGCAGAACTAGCCGGACCACCCAAGGGTTGTCCTGCACTAGCTTGCATCGACGGGACCGTGGACTGCAATGAGTCGAACATTGCCTTGAACTGGGCCGCCCATACGCCCAGAGTTGAATCCATGCAGTCATTCAGACGACCTTACAGTCCCTTCAGAGACGCCTGGTCCAGCTTCGCCGCCTTGTCCCTCGCGATCCTCTCCAGATGCGCATGTCGATCCCTATCAAACTCTGCCACCATAGCCGACGACCACTTGGCGCACACATCACATGGGCTTCCAACCTTACACTTCGCGCACGCTACACAGTGATGTCCTGAGTACTTGCGCTTCATGAACCTGTTGCATTTCTGGCACAAGGTGTCCAGGTTCTTTGGTTTCTGTGAACACAGTGAAGAATTAAAACGCTGCACATGACAAACGATGACGAGCAATATGCACAATCGACTTGATAGTTAAGAGAATTTCTTAGAACACATTAACTTTCTCTTAAATTAATGATAATCAAGCCTTTAGGCAGGAAATATTTGAAACTTTTTTGAGTGAAACTTAAAAAACCCAACTTAGCAGTTAACTAACGTTAAACAACCAAGAATACAATGCTGATCGCTACAAACACCCTCTACAATGAAGCGACAGCTAAAAATCGGCGAAAACAGAGCTAAGGACGCATCCATCTTTAGAGGAACTGAGTCGCAAGAGAAATTAACCGAGTACCCGAATTAAAACTAAAAGTTAACGGGTAGAGAAAAGACTCCAACAATGGCTAACATTTTAAAACAATGTGCCAATTTAAGGAAATTTCAAACAGTCATTATGGCACGAATGTATAAATTCTAGATTGATACAACCTGCCCCTGTGATGATTTTCCCAGTTCCTCCATGAAGCCACCGATGGAATTGTATTAAACAACCGATAACCGCTTAAATTAACGAAAATTTGAGCACACTAAAATTGCGACTTGACAAAAGCGCAAAATAGATGAATCTGACTGTGATTGGGAATTGACTCGGTACCTGCGGCTATGGTAATTCCCGGACACAGTATGGGCAGGACCAGGAGAGTGCGGAGTTTTAATTGTTTATTTTGAGCTAGACTAGATAATAGGCATTATCATAATAGTACATGTGGTAAGTATTATTCGAAGTAGGGTTGCACGATTTTACGATTATTTGATTAATCGCGATTATATAATTCAAAATAATCGTGGACGATTATAAAATGAAATAATCGTATAATCACCATGTTGAAATTTTTGTCAAGACACTTTTACGCTTGTGAAACTCTGCTCGCGTTACCAAGCATGGAAACAAACATCCGGCTATCAGCCGAATGTGTGAATGATTAAATAAACTAAATAAATAAATAACTGATTTGTTTGTTTTGACTCAGGATTAGTTTTAGATGAATAAAGATTGTTCACTTGGTCGCTATTTGTCATTGTTGTTGTAATCACACACGCTTATCCCGCTTTCCCCATTCTCTGAATAGTTATGCGTTAATGGTTTTCCCACAAAAAGAACTGATGCCACGGAAATTCAACGCATTTTCTCACGTAAAAATTCTCACCGCCTACGCCTATGTTTAATGTATACCTCAAAACATCCCCGGGGGAAGTGAAATTATTTGATTTGAGCGCCTAAATATTGCGTATCCTTTAATAAAGGTCGTTTATTACATCAAAATTAATCCACAATTTGATATAAAATGGCATCACGAATAAAATACAAATCACGTGATTCGCCTCCAATTGAAGTTTATTTTAGAGCGAGTACTTGGATATAAATATTCTGCAATCGGGGACTCGGAACTCGGGAATTTCTATATATTATCATTGCGCGATAGGAACTGCATATTATACTGATCTCAATAACGGATACCCGTTTGATAAACTCCCGTTAGCGTATAATATCTCGAGAGAATACGCCGCCTTCCATCGCAAAAGATCCACTGGCTCGCCAACTTAAGAAGTCGGCTATATTGTCGTTCGTAATAATTCAATTTGGATCATTTAATGTTGATCGGCGTTACAAAATTGATGCGCATTTTCTCCTGTACTTGTTTGGTACATAAATTTGGCCGTACAACATATTTATAAGGAAGCTATTTAATCACACCAAGACTGTTTTAAGCGCATTTTAACTACAAAAGTGTGGAATAAACTTTATTATATCTTGAACATACGTGGCCTACTATTAGTATTAATCTAATAGGTGGTCGAGATTTACAAATCCGAGGCCTGTATTGATTTCTAGCGGGGCCGGAAATGTATCAGGGCAGAGATCTGTCTTAAGTCGACACACCCTGTGACACGATTGTTATTATTATACACGCGGGTGGGCTTCTAATACAGAGTTTTGCCGTTTTGAAACTGCTAAGAAATCATTGGAGCTCATATGTCAAAGTTAGGGGGTGGACTTCTATTAGAGCATAGGCTACAATTAAACGAAATACGTTACCTTCCGTTTTCCGTCTAGAAAAATCTTGATACATTCCTTTGTTTGGCAATCAGCAACTGGCGTATTCTGTCCATGTATGTATACCCATGTGCCTAACCCATAATCTTACAATCTGCAGTAGCATAATACCGTCCTCTAAGCAGCATTGATGTAGTTAATATAGTTCATGATTAATCATATGATCGCGATTATTTTTCTTAAACGATCGCGATTATGAAAAGTGAATAATCATGCAACCCTAATTCGAAGTAGAATCTGCATTCACCAATCTTACTTAGGACATCAAAGACACGGGTTTCAAAGTACCAATAATCTCTAGGTGTGTGCGTGCGTGCATGTGTGTGTGTGTGTGTGTGAGGACCTTAGCTAACACTCAATAAATGAATTAACGGTAATTTTTATTTAATTATACTGACCTTTGCTGATGACCTCTGGCTTGTCACTCGCATCAGAATGTTCCTTCAGCTTCGTTAATCCTTTACTTGTTTCCTGAACAGATTGCTGTGCTTTCGGTTTATTCTGTTCAAATGGCTCATTCTTTACCTCCGTGTTCTTACTGCACATGACTGGCTCGATAGCTTCCTTGGTTCTTTCTACCCACTCATATTCAGGTGGGCTATCAGAGCTAGTATCATCACACACCATTTTCTTTCGCCTCTTTGCCTGTCTCTCTCCGCTATCACTGCTATCAGAACGACGATGCTGTGTTCTTATTGTTCCGCCTTCATCTTCAGGGGTTGTTGGCATGGACACAGATTCTCTACTATAATCATGCTTGTGTTTTTTAGACTTTTTATGTTTCTTATGTCGTGTTTCCTGACCAGAGCTGCTTCCGTTTACAAGTTCCTCGTACAATCCACGTTCCTGTTTCTGCTTTTTATGCTTCTTGTGTTTTTTCTCTTTTTTCGTCTTGTGCCTTAACTCACCATCATTTCCCGTACTATCACCGTTCAATAGTTTATCTGTATCACAATAATCAGCCGCTGTCGATACGTCATGTCCATCATCATCATCATCATCATCATTAGTATCATCACTCTTTGCTTTATTGTTCATCACTTTACTTTTATCTATAGCTCCAGTGTTATAAAGAACACTAGCACTGTCTATATGAACAGTTTTCTCACTTAAACTATCTGACACTGTACAAGCGCTATTATTAGTGTCTGTGCTATCATTGTCAGAGGGCCACGGCCGTTTAGGAGCTATTTTTGTCACACACTTCGCAGCTACTGGTTTACTATCTCCCTGAAGAACTTCAGAATTATTGTTTGTTAATAGGGGTAGTGAGCTGTCATCTAGAGCACTATCCATGTTATTGCTATTACCCGTCTGTGTTACACTAGGTTCAGCACTACTACCACTCTCACATTGATCAGGGTCGTGACCATCACCACCTTTGTCAGAGTCACAACCTTTGCCAGGATCATGACCGTTATCTGTCACATTCAGATTTTCTTTCACTGACCATCCAGCATGTTGTCTATCGGGGATCTTCGGATATACGTGTGCAGCAGAAGCAGGTTTATCATTAACTTTCCATTCGCCTGTAGTTGAGTTAACGCTGCCAGTGCTCGAGGTCGAGCCTATTGATGGACTGGCCAAAGATTCTGAATACTGCACTTGCCAGGGAGTTGTTGAATTCAAATGTAGTGTTGAAGGGGGTGATGTTACATATAACATACCAGGATCACTAAAGCTATGCTTAACAGGACTGCTATTAGATCTACCTAATTTAAAACCAAAATCACGGGATTTTAAACCAGGAGGACTTGACATACGCTTAAAGTTCGGAGTTGAGCTATCTTTTCTACCGAGAGAAGCAGATGCATCATGCTTGCTATTAGACTTGTCTGATAATAAATTATGTTTTCCTGGCACAGAAGTTGTTGCATTTAATTTTTCATCAAATATCACAGAGTGATCACGATCAATTTTGGGGGGCACTGAGCTTATACGAGTTATTTTATCATCATCAGACTGCTCTTTGTAGTCTTTGCTGTCAGTTTTCTTCACAGCTAGGTTTTTTGATGAGCTAATCTTTGCATTCACATCCGAGTATTTTGTATCATCCGAGTCTGAATCTTCTTGGTATGGAACCAATACGGCAGGCTTTGCATCTTTCGTAGCGGAACTCAATATCAGTTCACTATCAACAATTTTAGCTTTCCCATTCGGAGAAGTTTCATACGTCGTCACCTTGCCTTGTTTGATATGCATCACAATCCTGGGTTTCTCATTAACTGCCTCATGCTTACTCAATGTTGTCGATGATCCGGCCGCAGCCGGTACAGGTGGCTTTATTCCAAATGATATTTTATCTCGTTTGTCTGCCGGTGCTATGCTACTGACTTTCGATTGAGCAGTATTTGATCGGTAGTGGATGGCGGTTTCAGATTTAGGAAGAATATTTGAGCTTTTAGAGAACAGTGGATCTCTGCTGACTGGCATACCAAGCTCGTTATCAGCTGAAATTATCAACAAGACAGTAATTGTATTAACATTGCAAGCATAGTTGACACTAAAACCCACATTTGTTCAACAAACTTAAAAATTTTCTAATAGAAACTGTCCAGTTGCAGACCAAGAAAACTATTTTTGAAAATGTACCACTGGAATGACTGACTCGATAATCGAGCCAGTCATTCTAGTGGTAAATTTCCAAAAATAGTCTTCTCTTGGTCTGCAAATGGACATTTCTCAAAACAACTGCAGAAGCCATTTTGTCCGACTGGAGTGTGAAAGTATTAACCCTGTCTATCATGGGTACTGTGTGGGCCACAAGATAGGTGGTCACTAAAGACAGGTGATCTCTTTCAGAACACACATTATTCACCAATAATAAAGGTCTTAAAGGTGCATAAGGTAGCAATTCATTAACACAACCTGTCTTCACATTCTACTGGTCAAGTCAACCCAAACCAGCATCTGTAGCGGTCTTGAGGCATGTTCATTTGCAAGCCAAGAGGTTATTTTCTAACAAGAATTCTGTGGAATTAAATGTCTCGCCTGTCTCCTGTTTGTCGCAGTGGCATTGACATTTGATGCTGCTTCCTAACATTATAGATAACCGTGTATTCAATTTTAGTTCCAATAGGATTAACCAATCCTGAGATATAATTGATTTGCTGAATGGAAAAACTTACGGTTGAAAAGCAGAGGTCAAATAGCAATATTAGAAGGGCCGTGATCTTTGACCTCCGTGTCACCATCCTGTATCCTCTCATAGAATCCATCTAACCAAATTTGGTTGAAATATGTCAAGCAGCTATGGAGGAGTAGCATTTTGTCCATTTCCTGTAAATTTTTCATAAAATCTAAGCTTTTCACCCAAAAAATTAATCAATCGAAACTCTGAATAGAAGTTTTAGAACCTACCACTATAAAATCAGTCTAGCCAAATTTGGTTGAAATATGTGGAAGTCGCATTTTGACAATTTCAGGTTTAATTTTCATAAAATCTGTTTTTCACACAAAAAATTGATCAATCAAAATTCTGAATACAAGTTCTAGAGCCTACCACCACAGGATCCATGTAGTCAAATTTGGTTGAAATATGTCAAGCAGCTATGGAGGAGTAGCAACACCTACCTACACCTAGCAGACAAACACGCGCAAAAACTGTGCCAGTAACACCTGCCTACACCTAAGTAAATGTTCATTTGTGGAGACTTTATTTACCACTGTTATCAAGCGTCATTCCAGCAGTAAATTTTCTAAGTCTGTAAATGAGCATTTCTCAAGAGCACCACGGAAGCCGTTTTTGATTAGTTTGTTATGCTAAAGGGGTTACATCTCGTAGACAGTGTACTTACTATGTACCCCATTCACAAGCCTATTGGCATTGTGCTTGTTGTTCACTGAGAAAGGATTCAGTAACCGTGACTGAGGGCTCATAACAGGGGCACACGGCTGAGGGCTAATCACAGGCGCCTGGCATAAAACATAAAAGACAAAATAATTGCGTTGTTAAATTTATACAAAACAATATCTGTAAGTGATGAATGAAAACAGGCATGTACTCATACACATACACACAGGCACACAATGTATGGATGAAAGTAAATATAAAACTCCTTCATAGTCCCAAACTATCATGCTAATAACCCTATTTCCTCAACAGACATCAAGTACAGTACCGCTCATGAATAAGTGACAATGTTTACAAAGCAAAAACAGAAACATATTAGTTAATATTATTTTGAACACAACCTAAGTAATGGTCTGTTGAATATTTTGTATTTAATTTGATTGGCAGCCTTAGGCAAAAATGGCTTCTAATCAAATGAAATCCAAAATATTCAACAGTACATTTATTTTGTTTTGGAAGCCATTTAAGTTATTACTGAGTTGTACTGTAATTTGTTATTGGAAGAAGACAATAATCTGTATCAGTATTCACACATAATCAATGACAAGATGTCTGAATGATGATACACTGAACACATAAACTTCATCAACACACTTCAAGAATAACTAACGATTATACTGAAACATTCCAATAAAACAAGGCATACATTAATATCCAGCCAAACAGACTAACCTTCATCTTATTGGTGCTTGGTGAAGGAGAAGTGTTGATTTTCTGTTTGATATAGAAGAGGAGATAAGCTTCAGCATTTAACACACGACCAGCATTCACCTGCTGAACCTAGTAAATAAACATACGCATAACATAAATCAACTGATAGTGGAAATACACCAACACATGCGCGCACGCACGCACGCACGCACACACACACACGCATGCACACACACGCATGCACACACACGTACATACGCACACACATGCATGCGGACCAACCTGTGCCTTACCATGGAGTCATTCATGCAGTACCAGACTTGTGATGGAGACTTGACATAGCAGTAATAGTGTCCCATGTTACATGCACTGCCACTATGCACCAGCACAGCATATAAGTTATACATCACGGGGTCACCCTGACAACAGAGGAAAATAGATAAACATTACAGGCTTAATCATACGCTAGTTATGTTTGGTTTTGCTCTGAGTTTGCTCAAATTCCACTGAGTTTTTAACCCGTTAACACTGAAGCTGGCCAAATTGACTTCTGCACTGGCCTTGTGAGATGTCCTTGTGAAATGTCCTTGTGAAATGTCCTTGTGAAATGTCCATGCTCGTTACCTAAGACACCCAATACAGCGACAACGCTTTAAGAGTTGCAAACGGATATATTCGTACAGATTTGTGGGTTAGATGATTAATGACAAATTTTGCACTTCTAATTTTCTTTATTGAATTAGATCATTTAAGAATAACTGGACATGTTATGTCCATCAGTGTTTGAACCAGGAACATCAAAGATATGAACACATTGGCAGGAAATGCAAATATTTCTGTACAAGATATGAAAACTTAAGCGAGACTATTTTGAAAATAACCCCACAAACATTTACAGCACGGTTCATAAACAAGTCACCTGGAGGCTGACAAGACGGCCGCACCCCCCCCCCCCCCCCCCACTTGGTCAATTGAGCAAGTAGTCTTGGAGATGTTTAAAGGTGTGTCTAAAATAGGCTTGCACGATTATCCAATAACATCGAAAATCGCAATTTTTTTTTCCAGCCATGATTTTTTACGATATGATTTTGAAAAAATGAGAATATCGCAAACATTTTTGTCACGTCGTCTTCTGCCTATTTGTCATGTGTTTGTAGCGTAGCCTTCTATTACGGCAAACTGTTCAATTTATTTGCACACCAACATCTTTGCAAATGATGTTCGGCTTATATTAGAAATAGGTCAAGAAAAAGTTGAAGTTTATTAAATTGTTTTAAAAGATGGGCAATAATATGAAAATTGAACGCAATTTACCGGTACAATTTCTTGCCACCGTACTGTATACCTCAAAATCACGATCGCGTGAGTGAAATTATTACCCGAGACGGTATAAATATTGTATATTTCTTAATAAGCATGGTTTATAAAATCAAAATTAATCCTAAATTTGACAATAAATGGCGTCGCGAAAATATATAAATCATGTGATATTGCTTGCTCTCCTCGTTTTGGAGGCGAGAGGTGGTGCGTTCACAAATGTGATAGCTAAATGAGACAGTATACACGCTTTAGCCAGCAAGGTGAACAATTCAAGATATTTCTGAAGGCTAACTATTATTAGTAAAATATATAAATCCTTATTTTGGAGGCAAGAGATTCACAAATGTGATAGTTAAATGAGACAGTACTTATATACGCCTTAGCCCGCAAGGTGAACTATCCGAGATGTTTCTGAAGGCTAACTATTATTAGTAAACGCGAATCAGATCTAAATATTAGATATCTATGGATCTAAAGTGCATTTCTAATATCACGTGATTTGTACATTTTCACAAAGACGACATGAAATGTCAAATTTTTCGATTAATTTTGATGTAATAAACGATGATTATAACAGAATACGCAATATTTAGTTTGTCCACTGTCATAATTTCACTCCCGCAATGATGGACAGTATACATTAAGCCAAGGTGTAAGGGATAAAAAATTTACACCGGGAAATTGTGTCGTCCTATTTTCGTGTTATTAACAATCGTTCTTTAAGCATCTTGGCGACTGGATTTAAAGTTTTTGTTGAAATTTACCAATTAGAAGTCAGATTTGGCTAAAACTGATATTCAAACTGATAGTGAAGCCAACATGTCTACGTAAGCCAAACCGTGCAGTCCAACTCAACCCAAGACCAATTCACCCCGTGAATTCATATACCATAAATTAGGTTATACGATATATAGAAATATCGTGATTTTCTCACCACGATATATATCGCGATACCTTGAGAAGCGATTTAAGGAAAAAGCCGTGATTCACCTACCTGTCTAATACTCATGTATGGCCGCAGATTAAGTCGCTCCGAGAACTGTATATGTTTGCTGATCTTGCCAAAGAAGCGTGTGCAATCAAACCTGAAAGACAACCATTCATTGAAATCATACAGAGGTGATATCATAGTGACAAGAAGATAATATATAAAGATACTATTGACATGATAAGTCATTCAAACTTGCAATGGTGTCATCATAGTCTTTGGGGAAAATTACTCAAAACAATTTTATAGTACAAAGGTCAACCTTTAACCATCAAATTTGTTCAAGAAAATTTCAATCTTCTCATATAGAAAATGTCCATTTGCAGACCGAGAGAAGACTATTTTTGCTCATTTACCCCTGCATATGATATGAGTGTTAGTGTTTTAATACATAATGTCAGATTTTCTATACTTTTCCTAAGCCTGGAAAAGAAAGGACTTCTTCAATTCCCATGCTATTTCCAGACTGTGGACTCTGTGTAAATATTACCATTCCCATGCAGAAAAATGAAAAGCTGAAAACTGTTCACTCTTCTTCTGTTCACACTTTTCTTCTGTTTTTCTTTTTTCTAGTTTAGTTCCTGTCTATGACCAGGAATGGACCCTTTCACTTTTAGCTATGGCCCTCCCATCTCTAGCCAAGCCACACCAAACATGTGTTGGGATTGACCGATCCCTGAACTCACAAACTATCAATTTCCAGCAAACTATACAGGTAAGCTGTTAAATATTTTGAAACTAATTTGACTGGTTGCTGTTGCTCCCAAGTTTCAAAATATTCGACAGAATGTTTATTAAATAGTTAAAACATACAATTCGTACAATGTGTCAGACTACTAAGCATCTAAGACAGACTAAAAGTCATTCATGCTGTAATTGGTTATGACTTCATCCTACACGTCATGTAGTTGGTTATGAAATCATATGATGGATGGATAAACTGGAAAGGTTTATTGATATATGTGAGCAGTAAAATACATATATTAGAGCCTTTCACTCACACAGGCAGGGGTCTACTTATCATCAACTCAGTGTGATTGCTGAAAATACATTCTACATATACTACTAATACTAAGTCTATAAATGATCAATCATAAGTAAGATATCTAAGCGCATGTGGCAAGGGAATGTTAACTATCACAAACAAGTGTAAAATGATGATTACCGTTTCAGCTGTATAGTGAGCACATTGGGTGTCTTGTGGATGGAAAATCTCTTCTGAGCAGGGACTTTCTGTCTGCACCTGGTAGTAAAGAAATGAGTCTAATGTAGTACCAGCAATCAGAACTAGATTGATCGGTCGATGACGTGTCATCGCAAATCCACACGTTCACCGCTTTGAACTTTTGACACACCTCATAACCCACCCCCAGCGGCAGAGCCAAATGTAAACGTCATTTTGCACTCCGCGATCATATGGCTAACTCACATGCCAAATTTGGTTGAATTCCGTCAAACAGTGTGAGAGGAGTTGCACTACAATCAATTTTGTGACCTTTTGACCCCATCCCCCACACCTGGGGGTGGGGCCAAATGTAAATGTGCTCATGTACTCCACATGGACATGGGTAATCCATAGACAAAGTTTGGTTGAATTCTGTCCAACGGTTCCGGAGACGCATTACAATCAATTTCCGCAGGTTAAAATTTGACCTTTTGACCACTCCCCACACCCTGGGGGCGGAGGCAAATCTAAATGGCCTCTTGCACTGCGCAATCATAGGAGTAACTCAGATATCAAATTTGGTTGAGTTCCGTCTAACGATTTCAGAAGAGTTGCCTAACAACTGATTTGAACTTTTGACACACACCCCGAGGCGGAGCCAAATCTAAATATCGTCTTGCAAAGCGGAATCATATGGGTAACCCACATACCTAATTTGATTTAATTCCACCCAATGGTTTGGGAGGAGATAGAGTGACGGACGGACAGAGGCGATTACAATATCCCCGACGTTTTTTTAAAACATGGGGATAACAAGGTATTACATGTCATTAAGCTAAAGAAGGGCTTGTATTTCCTGATAATGAATCTGGTCATAACTTGTATCTCAGTTTACATTAAGTATTTAGCTACACGTCAGCCAACATTCCTCTTAACCATTTCCTCATCAATCTTCAACAATTTGAAAATAATTTGATAACTTGAATCTGTTTAAGGCCTGTTAAATTAGTTTCAAAATATTAAAATGAATATGTTTACAATTGCAAAGTTGCTGTAGTGATGAAAGAGTTAAGCAAGAATGCATATATCAAGTTCATTTAATTGTGTTTTAATTGGTAATGAAGTATATCTGAACATCAAGGTTGTCTATTAATTAACATTTTAATGGTCAAAACCGTTTAAAAATTGAAATATTTACTCATTGGATGGTCATTTGTAGGAAAAGAGGACTATTTTTTTAAGCTCGATTATCGAGCCAGTCATTTCAGTGGTAAATTAAAAAAAAATTTCTCTTGGACTGCAAATGGGCATTTCTCAAGACAACTGTAGATGCCGGTTTTGGCTGGCTCGATCATTAAATGCTTAATGCTGAATTATGTATACATTTACACAGAATTCTCTTCAGCAATGAAGTATTACATTAGCTACAGCAAACTACAACAGTATAAATCTAGCTATAAATACACGTCTTCTGTACAATTCTGTCCACCCTACATTCCAAACAGGTAACATTAATGTAAGTGACATACCGTGGACACAAATAGGCATTCTCATTATCCAATGTCTCCGGATGAACAAACTTCTCCAGTGCTTTCTCAATATTGCCTACATTCTACAATAAAACACAGTTATTACAAACTGCTTTAGCACTTGAATATATTACATCTGGCCTTTACATTAACCGTTTAATGGTCATACCGCCAAAAACTGGTTTCTGTTATGGTCTTGTGAAATGTCCATTTACAGGTCAAGAGAATACAATTTTTGAAAATTTACCACTAGAATGACTGGCTTGATAAGCGAACCAGTCATAAATTAAAAAAAATTGTATTCTCTTGGTGTGTAAATGGACATTTAGTAGACAGCTATTTGAACTTTCCTGACCAAATTTGACCATTAAAGGGTTATGCTAATAATATTATACGTAGTTACCCGCTATAGTAATAGGTAATTGGAATCAATAACTCAGAGAAGGAATCAATATTAACTACAAGTAATTGACAGCCAACAAATGTGACCAAACAAAATATATTTAATTGAGCTCACCTTTAAGTCCAAACAGATATCCATAATCGGATCATAAGTGTTTGATCTTTCTCGGCATTGTAGACATTGCACTGGAAGGCAACAAAGACATACGCTATATATAATTATCGAATGGCTAAATCAGACTCGCTAACATCATCAGATTCACAGTCCAATCAGCATGGACACAAGCAGCAATATCCTGCCTATATAGAGACTGTACAGGTAGATTTCCCAATCAGATTTTAACCCCTTAAGGGTCAAGTCAGTCAGAAACCAGCATCTGTTGTGGTCTTGAGAAGTCCATTTACGAGCCAAGATAAGACTATTTTGGAAAATTTAACATGGAATGATTGGCTCGGTCATCGAGCAAGTCATCCTAATGGTCAATTTTCAAAAAGAGTATTCTCTTGACCTATAAATGGACATTCACTAGGCATAAAAAATCTTGACCTTTAAAGGCTTAAATAATAAAGAAGCACTATTAATTTGCTTTTGAACAAAATTAAATAAAATCCATGTCTGCAAACAAAACACAACAAAATGAGATGTTAACAGCTGAAGCAAACAGTTATATAATCTTTAATCATTTAAATTCAAGACTTAAAAGATAATTGTAATTTTCGATTTAATCGGGTAAGACTAGCAGCGACCACACTATAAAATGGCCAGACAGTGTGGAGAATTCTACAGAAAAGCATTTTCTTGCCTGGTGTGACACCATCAGCTATAGGGTTTGATTCCAGTGTAGCAACTGATTTATTACTGAGCAAGAGTTTGGTACTAAAGGACCTAAAGAATATAATCACTGTCTCAAAAAAGCATCCGCTTTTGTTTCTACGAGAATTCTTAATACTTACCAGATGGACTATTATGATAATGTCTATTATCTAGTCTAGTTCAAAATAAACAATTAAAACTCTGCACTCTCCTGGTCCTGTCCATACTGTGTCCGGGAATTACCATAGCCGCAGGTACCAAGTCAATTCCCAATCACAGTCAGATTCATCTTATATTTGCCTTGACAAACAGCGAAAGCAGCTCAGCCTCACCTCAGCGTATGTATTAAGAATTCTCGTAGAAACAAAAGCGGATGCTTTTTTGATTCTACTTCGAATAATACTTACCAGATGTACTATTATGATAAACTCCGGATTTCGACAGCCAGGAAATGCCGGTGGGAGGAGGTGAGGCTCGAACCAGCACTCATCTACCATCCAACAGAGAAGGTTGTGCAGAGACTAGAACCCTGGCATACGCTTGGGTTCTGCCATCTGACTCATAGAGTGCTAACCTTCCATGGTCTAGACCGTGCTCCCCCCCCCTCTTTTGTCCGCACAAAATTCAGAGGGCTGTCAATGGGGATGCAACACCCACCAGACCCGTGTCAGCCCCAAGTCTCAGATAGGGCAGTCCAGTAGAGTGCAAAGAAGCTACTACAACTTCAAATTTTGAAAAAACATCAGTATATCGATTAGGTTTTCAAATTGGAATGAGTCTAATGTCTGTTTGAGAGGATAAGTATACTCTTGTACCAGACTATTCACCTAAGCAGTCTGGTATTTCGACTGTAAGTAAACATATTTATAGTCACTTAATTAATGTAAACACTCACCATTTTGAGTGCTTGATCTTTTCTTGTTCATCACAGATCGGCCCAATCCACGGTCGTACTCAGTCATGTGCATAGCAATTGTTCAGTGTAAGTGGAAGACTTTGTGATGTGTGCGAAGTAGTGGTCGGACGTGGCTTACTTTAGATTCGATAAATTGGCGACGGCTACCGGATTAAGTGCGCTGGAGATGTCGCGAAGGTAGAAATCAGTGAATGACGACTCGGCATGCCATTGTGCTACAGACATCACCTCCTCTAATGAGACACCCTTATAAAGGGCCAATGATGCTGCTAGTGCTCGGACCTGATGGGCATTCGCACGATCAATCTGCTTTCCTGTAGCGATTTTGTGCGACATCTGAATAGCATCAACTATCCAACGAGAAATAGTATCTTTCGAGGCGCGTAAATGAGGAGCTTTGAGACATAACCACAGAGATTTCGGGTCATCTCTCCACTCATCAGTACGTTTCTTATACATTTTCAGACATCTGACAGGACACCAAGCAGAAGAGTTTGGGTCATGTCTAGTTAAACTTGGCAAATTGATCGGCTGTCATGGATATTTAAGTGACTGATTCTTTGCCAGGAAACAAAGACATGGAAGTAGTCTTAAACCTTCACCCGTGACGACAAAACGGTCTTGTTTGGCAGAAAGCGCATGTATTTCGCTCCTCCTTCTCGCCGACGCTGCTGCAACCAAGAAAACTGATTTAATAGTTAACAGTTTAATGTCAATAGATCTAATCGGTTCAAAGGGAGCATGCTCTAAAACCTGTAGAACAAGAGATAGATTCCATGCTGGGATAGCAATTGGCTGTCTAGGTCGCAGAATGCTCATTCCTTTAATAACTTCATTCAAGGTGTCATTCTCCCCTCCTTCAATGGCCAGACTGGGAATGACTGAAGCTAATGCAGACTTATATGCTGCTAGGGTTGAAGGTACAAGTTTGTCAACTTCGTATAAATGACAGATAAAATCTGCTACGTGTTGAACAGATGCAGACAAGGGATTGATATCTCTTCCCTCACACCACTCTGCAAATTTGTTGATTCTATAATTATATATTTTCGTGGTTGAACCTCTTCTGGCTGAAGCAACAAACTTCGCTGCTTGCTCAGAAAAGCCACCCTCAATTGCACGCTGCTTGATAACATCCATGCAGTCAATTTGAACATTTCTGGTCTGTCGTGAAGGTACAGACCCTTGTTCTGAGAGATTAGATCTCTTCTGTCTGGAAGAGGGATTGGATTGCAGACCAGAAGGTCCAGCAGATCCGTAAACCATGATTGGCCTGGCCAATAAGGGGCGATCAGTAGTACTTGGCACATCCCCTCTCTTATCTTTGCCAGAACTTTTGGGATGAGAATTGTTGGAGGATACGCATACATTCCCTTCCAACTTATCACCAGTGCGTCTACCGGGAGTGTTGGCATGGCAGAAGAGCCACTTGACAGAGCGCTAACCGCTTGCTCTGACATCCGCTCCATCGCCGGATCGCGCTGAGATCCAAGATCAGATGCCAACCCGAGACGGTCGGACATCCATTCAAGGACCTGCACCCATTCAGCTTCGGTGCAGAAAACGGACTCGTCCATTAAAGAACTTCCGTTCTCATCCTCCCTCTCTCCCTTGGATGAGAGGGCCACTGACGATCCATGCTGAGAGCTATGAGACACAACTCTACCAACATAGAGCGCATCCATAGCCTGACTAACAGCGGCACCGGTGTCCAACGAATCGCCGGACCCGGATTCCCCGCAATCCATCGGCTCCAGCACGGAAGTTGGGACCACGACCGCTTTACCTACGGCAGGTGACGGCATTCCGATAGGAGCCGCACCCAAAGCCGCTGGGATACCGGCAGGAACCGCAAAACACGGCTCCGCCGACACCTCTGGTTGCACAAACCCCGGATGGAAAATATCCGATGGAACGTCGATATCACCATCCGCCTGGCAAACCCGTACAAATCCCGAGGGAGACCCCTGGGAAGTACTGGGCATTGCCGTCATCGAAATATTCGGCATGCCGGAATCTTCCAAAAGAAAGAGATCTTCCTCCTCTACCGTCGGCTCTTGAGCCAAGGACAGAGAAGGGGCAGGTGCTTGACCCTCCGCAGAATTAGCCGGACCACCTAAAGGTTGCCCTGCACTAGCTTGCATCGACGGGACCGTGGAATGAAGACTCAAACATAGCCTTAAACTGGGCCGCCCATACGCCCAGAGCTGAATCCATGCAGTCATTCAGATGACCTTCCAGTCCCTTCAGAGACGCCTGGTCCAGCTTAGCCGCTTTGTCCCTCGCGATCCTCTCCAGACGCGCACGTCGATCCCGATCAAATTCTGCCACCATCGCCGACGACCACTTGGCGCACACATCACATGGGCTTCCCACATTACACTTTGCGCACGCTACACAGTGATGGCCTGAGTACTTGCGCTTCATGAACCTGTTGCACTTCTGACAAAGCGTGTCCTGGTTCTTTGGTTTCTGCGAACAGAGAATTAAAATGCTGCACATGACAAACGATGACGAGCAATACGCACAATCGACTTGGTAGTGAAAGAATTACTTAGAAAACATTAACTTTCTCTTAAATTAATGATAATCAAGCCTTTAGGCAGGAAACATTTGAAACTTTTTTGAGTGAAAATTAAAAAACACAATTTAGCAGTTAACTAACGTTAAACAACCAAGAATACAACGCCGATCGCTACAAACACCCTCGACAATGAAGCGAGAGCTAAAAATCGACGAAAACAGAGTGCCTAGACACGCCAAGCCAAGCAAGACATAATTCATGGGCGCCGCCATCTTGGCCAAGGACGCATCCATCTTTAGAGGAACTGAGTCGCAAGAGAAATTAACCGAGTACCCGAATTAAAACTAACGGTTAACGGGTACAGAAACGACTCCAACAATGGCTAACATTTTAAAACAATGTGCCAATTTAAGGAAATTTCAAAGTCATTATGGCACAAATATATAAATTCTAGATTGATACAACCTGCCCCTGTGATGATTTCCCTAGTTCCTCCATGAAGCCAACGATGGTTTTCAACAAACAACGCTAAATCCGCTTAAATTAGAAATATTTGAGCACTACAAAACATGCGACTTTATAAAAGCGCAAAATAGACGAATCTGACTGTGATTGGAAATTGACTCGGTACCTGCGGCTATGGTAATTCCCGGACACAGTATGGGCAGGACCAGGAGAGTGCGGAGTTTTAATTGTTTATTTTGAGCTAGACTAGATAATAGACATTATCATAATAGTACATCTGGTAAGTATTATTCGAAGTAGAATTAATATGCACCATATAATAAATACAGTAAATATATCAATTCTGTAATCACATAAGATTAAATTTAAAACAACCGTACAAGTGTTGAATATTTTGAAATCTTTTTGACTGGAATTTTTTGGAATCAAATTAATATATTTCAGAATATCCCTCAGACTATTGTTTTTTCACTGAAAATTGTGTCACTAATTATTGTATATATATAATGTATGTTAAAATATCAGTGTTACCTTGACTTCGAAGAAAACCTCCAAATATTCGGTTAACAACAGTTGTTTCCTTGCTGAATTCATCCAATCTTTAAAAGACATAAACAACATTTAATGTCTGCTACACGTAAGTCATGGATTCATTTTTTGCTATGCCCTGCCCATTTCTAGCTAAGCTCTGCCGCCACACTATAAGCTTATGTGTGTCCATTAGTATGCAAGGCTGAGAGTAGAAATGTTGTGGCACTGGTCAGATAGAGATGCACATAAGCAGATGTGTGACCATTAGATAAACTAAGGTGAATCTAACATTCACGCCTCAAGTAACATTAAGTTTAATTAATTTTTTAACACTTACAAACCATAAACGCCAAATTCTTTTTGACGTAAGGAAATTCTGTTGATTATTTAGACTAATTTGATTAGGACCTGATGCTGCCTATAGCTGCAACAACAAATTTCAGCTAAATTAGTTTCAAAATATGACACAAGTGGATAGCTGTCTTGAAATTGTGACACATTGTAGGTGGATAGCAGCTGTCTTGAAATTGTGACACCGTGTAGGCATTTCAAGAGTTAAAAAAAAAATTCTTGAGGAAAATGACATATATTTTGCAAAATGTTTCTAAGAACTCGTGCTGAAATAAAATGCATTCTAAGGCATTGATTTTTTAGCACATATTCACACTCTCAGCAATATGATCATATGTACACACCATTATATCTAGGTATAACTTACAAAAACTAGAGGATCTATCACTCATTCAGGGTTCATACTAGGGCTGCGCGGTTTGGCTTACAGCCATATCGGTTTCGATATGACTTTTCATATCGGTTTTAACCGAATATCGGTTTTATGGACATGAAACAAAAAATTTAAATTATAGAAAATAGCACGAAAACAGAACGTATTTTCACGCCCTGATACATTCGTAACGTTTTACGCCTTTAAAGCTTAATATACCTCATAATATCCATCATCGCGGGAGTGGAATTATTAATTAGACCACCTAAATATTACGCACAGTTAAATAAGCATCGTTTATTTTGTCAAAATTAATCATAAATCATCAGCAAAACAGGTTGCGAAAAGACGTAAATCACGTGATTGTACTTAATTATGATGTAATTATCTCCCTTTCTTCTTTCATTTTCAATTCGGCCCGGCGACGAAATCATGCCTTGAAGAAAATATTAACTGTAATATTGCGAACGCGAATTTAATAAGTTAATATAATAATGTGTATAGAAGATAACGTTTTAAAAACGGGTTGAGTAATAATTTTATTTAAAATTATATCCTAATCAGCAAAATGTATTCAGCATTATATTTATTGGCGAGATTTTTATGCATTCGGGCGATTTAGTTTTGGGACGACTTTGCATTATGTTAATTAGCCGGTGACGTAAATAAAATGGATGCCGTTGTTTAGAAATGTTTTCCCCGATACAAATTTCAATGACAAATTCCCACGTTAGTATTGTGTTTTATATTGCAAATTTATCGGAGACTACCAGAGAAAAGACGAGTGGATATTTATTTAATTAATTCGCTGCTTGATTTCTCTCGGCGTACATTGAGTTACATGGAGTTACACAATATGCGCAATTGGGGCCACGTTCAATTATTAGTTGCCCCGAACGTAGCTTAATGGAAAGTATGATCATTATTATTCATTACACTTTTCATGCTCGTTAGTATCTTTTATTTTTAACAATCCTGATACGAAAAACCGAAAATATGTTCATATTCGGTTTTTCGATATTTATTTCTTATAATCGGTTATGAAACCGTCAGTGCAGGATATCGGTTTTAAATATGGTATCGGTATATCGCGCAGCCCTAGTTCATACACCTTCAACGGAATTAAATTCCATACCTTTTCCAGACTCAATTTCAAATTTTCCAGACCTCATTTTGGGACTTTCAATCAGACAAAAAACACACACTGTTACTAAGTTCATCATATATAAACTTTATAAAACAAGAATATCAAAACACAGCGTGCGCACTTTTGCCTGTGGAACTGAAGCAACCACAGTAGTGGAAGACCCGAGGACAATAACAAACTGCATATATAAATAATTGTCACAAGAATATCAAAGCACAGCGCGCGTGCACACACACAGATATGAATTTCATTACAGCAGCAAATTTTTTGCTGAATATTTTGAAAATAATTTCACTGGAAACTGTTGCTGCTTTAAGCAGCAATATTTTCCAGTCAAATAATTTTCCAAATATTCAACAGGTATCCTATCAAAACACACTATTAAAAGATCATAGGAGTTATCTTAATCTAATATAGCCAGAAATATTAACATACACACAAACACACACAGTGTGTCACACATACACAGGATTTCTCATTATAAAGGGACCTTTTGAGGGTATATAGCCCCAAAATCTAGATTGGGAACAGCATATTGTCTATGAGTGGCTCTGGGAACCGTATATTGTCTAGGAGTGGCTCAGTGTTTTTCAGGATGCAAACCAGATATGAATTTCATTACAGCAGCACATTTTTTGTTGAATATTTTGAAAATAATTTGACTGGAAACCGATGCAGCAATAGTTTCCAGTCAAATTATTTTCAAAATATTCAACAGCTTTCATGCAAAGTTGAGCTTGAGACACCCACATTTATTTGTTGAGGGCCACCCCACCCCCACCACCCACACCGTTAGATAACAAGTTAAACCCTGCACATATAACAATTTATTTTAAATTTATCATAGCTGATCATATCGCCATAGCAACAGGAGGAATCCTCATTATTTTCACTTGATAATGCGGCAACATAAGAGGCCTCGCGATACGAAAGAGCTGTCGGGCAGTCAATAATATTTTACCGTGACTCAGCGCAAAGTTGGGATCATCTAACATTGGGGGATATAAAATTGCTATGCTTCTAAATGATCGCCATAGCAACAGGAGGAATTCTCATTATTTTCACTCGATAACGCGCCAACATAAGAGACCTCGCGATATGGTCATCTCCAGGCTGTGAGACTATTTTTGAAAACTTATCACTGGAATGATAAATTTTCAAAAATAATCTTCTTTCAGGATGCAAATGGACATTCATTAAGCAAAGTTCATGGCCATTAAATTGAGCCAATCAGCAATCAGATTGTTACCCCTCATCCTATCAAAATCAAATCAGATTGTTACTCCTCACCCTATCAAAATCAAATCAGACTGTTACCACTCACCCTATCAAAATCAAATCAGACTGTTACCACTCACCCTATGAAAATCAAAAATTGTTACACCTCACCCTATCAAAATCAAATCAAAGATTGTTACAACTCACCCTATCAAAATCAAATCAGAGATTGTTACCACTCACCCTATCAAAATCAAAGACTATTACCCTCACCCTATCAAAATCAAAGATTGTTCCCTCACCATATCAAAATCAAAGATAGGAAATTCCAATCTAAAGAAACACGCTTTTTAAATTCAAATTTGAGTCAAATCGGCGGACTAGTTTCTAAGAAAGAGTGACAAGCCGAAAGATCCAAATACAATAACATCGTCCATCCTTAATATTAGATGTAAGCTCATTTGAGGGTGCTCTATATACCTATAACAGTGGTTATATGAAGAGTTTAAATTGTACTAAATAACCTTCAAAATCACCTTGGATATCCTGCTAGACAGGCTCGTTGTAAAGCATCAACGACATATCGGAGAAACTCATGTGCATCTTCCTGTCGGCCCCAATGCATGTGTCTGGCTATCACTGAGAAAACAATACAAACAGTGCTATATGGAAGTACAATACAACATGTATCCAAGACAATATTAAAATGCCCCGTTCAATATTTTGGACATAATCTGATTGAAAGCCATTGCTACGTGAGGCAGCAATGGTTTTCAAACAAATTACGTCCAAAATATTGAACAGAACCTTTCTTACATCGCCTCCAAACTAATACATATGTCTGTTTTTGTTTTAAAATCATGTCAAGTTATTTATGAGCCGTACTGTAACCTGTGCAATACTACTCACAAAGCCGTACTGTATGTAACCTGTGCAATACTACTCACAAAGCTAGTGTAAAATATTTGATATTTCAACGCTAATTATCACTATGCGTCTAAAAACTCTTAAATGCTTTGGTGAAATTCAATAAAATTTCGTGTACGAGTTAGCAATATGTTTGCGGACTGCAAGATGACATTTACATTATGCAGGGTGGAGTCTGAGGCAAAAAGTCAAAGTTAGAAGAAGCCAACGAAATTTGGTATATTAGTTACTCACATGATGGCGGATTGCAGGACAATGCTTACATTCGGCTCTGCCCCAGGGTGTGGGTGGGGGTGGAAGAGCACGTCAAAGTTGGTAAAAGCATGGGGATTTGGAATGGCATGGCATGCCATCGACTGCTCAGTTTAGTTTCAAAATACTCAGCATGTCAGCTGTATAGTTGCTTTATTTTCCATCGCATCAGTGACGAGTGGATTAAATGTACACGGTGAACACGTAGAATGTCAGCAGTGAGAGATGATTAACACACTAACCCTTATATGACCGCCGTCTCAATCTCAAGACAGCCGATATAGAAGAAAACTGCTGAATATTTTGAAACTAATTTCACTGGACACTGTTGCTAGCAAACAGCTTCTTCAAATTACTGTCCCAATATTCAAGCGCATTTTTCCTTATTTCATACAGAATTTGTAGTTTTTGGCATGTGATGGTCACAGGGTTAATTTGTAAATATTCCCGCAACAAAACAAACAGAAATGACAATATTATTCTCACTGTTCCCTGGATCTATTTAAATACCTGTACCATTGATACGAACATCAGACTTTATTATATTGCCAATTGCTATATAGATATATAAATTATAATGTAATATTTTTACATACATTTCAGTTTCTGCAATATACACTGTGGCTTAATGACGTTTCCCGAATGTTCAAATGAGCGCCGAACATGTCTCTGCAACTCACACATCATACAGAAACCAGCCTGCTTGCCTACAGGGAAAACAAATGTACACGCATTATGCAAAACCCTACATGGTTTCCTACAGAGAAAATATATGACTATACACATTATGAAGACACATGTTTGCATGCCTACAGAGAAAAAATATGACTATACACATTATGGAGAAACATGTTTGCTTGCCTACAGAGAAAAAAATCTGTACACACATTATGCAAAAACCCATCTAGAGTCATCTGCAAGGAAAACATATAAACACACATTACACAAACAAAGTCAACAGAATGTTTGCATTCAGTCTTATGACATAGTGACGGGAAAACATGGCCGTCTGTTGACACTAAACACAATGCGGAGGCATATATGTACGTACGATCTAACAATACTGAAGCATACATGTATGTAAGATCAATATGTTTTTGCTCTGAACAGAGATCTCAATCACTACATTGTATAAGAAACTTTGTTAACCCTTTCATCGATGAATCCCCCATATCTCATTTTAAAGGCAATCATACCGGAAAACTGTTGAATATTTTGAAATTAATTTGACTTTATTCTTGCCTTCAGTTAGATTAATTTCAAAATACTCAAGCTAGATTAATCTCAAAATATTCAACAGAATAAATTTAATTACCGTAAACAATTTACTCTTTTCAGGGATTTGTCTGTGAAAGGGCTAAGAATCTGAGGATTCTTGTAATATAAATCTGCTATCGCGCTTACAACAAAGTAAATGACAGATTTATGGAATGTTATTCAGATGGTCGAACTGAGGCAGCAACAACTCATAGTCAAATTGATTTCAAACAATTCAACTGCTTTTATAATTAGATCTGAACAACCATTTAAATAACAAGATTTTTCAACAAACCTTTCATTTTGGCCTACGGTAGTAAATTTATATCCATTTGCTGGCCAAGACAAGAGTACTTTTTACTGGAATGACTGGCCCCTTGACCGACTCAGCATTTTAAGGACAAGTTGTCAAAAATACTCTTCTACTGGCGTGCAACTGGACATTTTTCATGACCAATGTAGACGCCAGACTTGACAACGAGAGTTGAAACCAGGACTTTCCAAATTCTAGATGGAATTAAATGTAAGGTATTAAATTTTCCGAAATAAATTTTCGAGTGATATTTTGTCATGGAGGGGTCTTAACCATTTAACACTCAAATTTGTTCAAGAAAAATTAAAATTTTCTCTTAGAAAATGTCCATTTGCAAACCAAGAGAAGACTGTTTTTGAAGATTTACTACTGGAATGACTGGCTCGGTTATCGAGCCAGTCATTCCAGTCGTAAATTTTCAAAAATAGTATTCACTTGGTTTGGAAATGGACATTTCACAAGGCATTTTTTTTGCTGATATGAGTGTTAAAGGGTTAATGAAGAATGCAATGTGTTATAGATTAGATTATGGGTTAAAAGGCAGGTTGTGAACTGAAAGTTAAACTGTATGGATTTCTGACAATGTTCACGTGTAAGTATGTGTCACTCACTAATCATGTATACTGCTGACAAAGCATGTGAAAAATCCAAACAGAGTTTTAACCCTTTAACACTCTTTGTTCAACAAAATGTTCATTTGCAGACCAAGAGAAGACTGTTTTTGAGGATTTACCACTGCAACGACTGGCTCGGTTATCGAGCCAGTCATTCCAGTGATAAATTTACAAAAAATAGTCTTATCATGGTCTGCAAATGGACATTTCTCAAGACCACAGCAGAAGCTGTTTTTGGCTGATATGAGGGTTAAAGGAGCACCCCCTTTCATACAGCTATGATTATCATCAGCCTAAGCCGGCTTTACTAACCTAGAATCATACAGTCAACCCTTTGATGCTCACGTCTGGTTATTAAAATTGTAATCTTTGCTTAATAATATCCATTTGTTGGCCAAGAGAAGACTACTTTTTGAAAGTTTCCCACTGGGATGACTGGCCCAATTATTGAGCCAGGCCATGAAAAGAACATATTGGCACAACTGTGCATGTTCACATTTTCACTCCAAAAAATGTGACAAGTCTTTTTTCTACATTTTCATTGGCTAGTACGTGAAGTTACTCAATGCGAAGCACGCTTTCACTTCATAACACGAATTTAAAGTACAACACTCCAGACAAATAGACAGTACATGTGCACAGTAAGTTGAAGCTTATGTAGGTATAAATAATAATTCTATATACAACATTTTATGTAGCTTTCCTCAATTTTTTTTTATTGAGAATGTCCATCATTTCTATGTTTCTGACATAAAGGTGTCTTTCTTACAATTACAACTTTATATCGCTTAAGATATCACCTTTTTTTGTTACATCATTACGCCAGAATCCTCTAAATTAATGCTCAGAGAAAAACTGCTGGCTGGCAACGCCGCCACCAAGCAGCTGACCCGCATTGAGTTACTATTGCACTAAAATACACCACAATTTAAACCGTTACTATGATAAACTAAAATCACTATGTTATTTACGTCATACATCATTGGAAAGTGCATTCAATTGCCTAATCATTAATGCATTCTTATTATTTTTTTTGTAAATATATAAAATACACTATTATACCTCGATTCATTAAATCAAGTGGACAATAGGGGCTTTTTTAAAATTACTATCAAACGTATTAAATTTTACAAAACTATAAAATGAATACAGAAATGTATAGAAAATTAGCTTTCCAATGATGTATGACTTCAATAATATTATGAAATTAGTTCTTCATATACACAGCTTAAAGTACACTGTATCTGATTCCAATAGTAATGCGGTTTTCATTACAAGCCAGATAAGTGGTATGCGCAATGCATTCCGGTAAGCTATTTATTTTCCCAAAATAAGCTATTGTGGGAACGGTGTATTGCAAAAGGACATCGTGAAAACGACATTGCGAACATCTGAACTCATTTGAGTACAACCCTAATATTAACTTACATGAGGCCTGATGTTCATCGGTCAAGCAGAAATTGACCAGTGCTGGAGTATATGTCAGACACTGCAGAGTTGCATTCAGAAAACATGTATTACCAAGGTTGTGCAGACCAGAACCAACCTTCATCACCTAAAGAGCAGGTAACCAAATGAATAACATACTCTTAATTGAAATTGATCAAAATGAAATTATCTAAATTAACAGATGTATTTTCTATAAATGATGACAGTAAAAGATAACGTCAATATAAGTCATCATAGCACTGGTCAAAAGATTTTAATTAGGGAGAGAGGGAGGGGGAGGGAGGGTGGGGTTAGGAGGGTTGGGAGGGAGGGAGAGAGAGATAAAAGAAAAGAAAGCGATAAAAGAAAAGGGACAGAGACAGTGAGAGCCAGAATGTCAGAGAGAAGTACACATTGTTAGAGTACAAGGCTTGTATGATAGAAAATGTTGATACAGAAAGCATAATCCAGATAAAATGACGGTGCCAGGATGTAGCACTCAGACATCTTTTAACGGTGGAGGGGACTTTAATTAATAATAATTAGGTGGGGGATCTTGATTGATGTCTGGGAAGAAACAATTGCTACTTAAAATTGATTCAATAAAACAGCTATATAGATACCTTATTCCAGCACAGTCTGATCCTGTCCTCAGGATAAATGATCACTTTAGGCACAGGCAACCCATCATTGGACGGTGTTTTGTGAGGGCCGTTCATTACTGATCCTGTAATCAAAAGTAGTGACGTTATGACAAGACAACTGACTGGACCGCGAGGAATCAAGTCAATCCACCAAGCCTATTCAGTCATATCTTTAAATAGAACCTGATGTCTTCATTCGTTTTACCGTCATATGACCCAATCCATAAAAATAGCATGTGACAGCGTGCACCCATTCCATAACAGAAAGTAATGAACATCCAGCATTGCTGGCCACTCATAAGACTGAAGACCAATGACAGAATCAAGTAATTTGTAGGGCTGTAACGATTCACCCATATATCGGTGAATCGCGATACGCATGCTCACGATACGCATATCGTATCGCGACCTGTCATATCGATACACACGTGATACAGGAAAATATGCCCATGGCGTCCTTCATGCGTTAACACTGTCAGGTAAGCTATAGCTAAAGTTATACACAAGGGCACCATTTTCACTCAATTTCATCTGAATATGTTACTTATTTGTTTATCTGCACTGAGAGGCGAAGAATGACGTAAAATGGACAGATTGAGATGAAACTTGGTGAAAAAATAATGTATTGTATCTTGACCAGTGTATAATGATACATATCGTATCATGGCAAAATGTATCATTGCAGCCCTAGTGATTTGATTGGTCGACAACAGTGTTCAGACTGATCTTTTTTTGGAAATGTGGTGACAGGATAACAATGATGATAAGAGTGAAATCATTGAGTTAGCATGTTGATCTCTTCCTGTCACCTCTCAATTTTTCTGTAAACAGTTATTCATATTTTTATTATTAATACAACACAATAACAGATAGCCATGTAACTTATTAGCTGTTCAAGGAATAACCATAGCCGTGCTTACAAACTATAACTTACCAGTACTTCAAACTGAACAACGGAGACTGGGATAAGACTTATTAAAGCCACTAGCAATCTAGAACACAGGGTCCGAGACCTATCCTACAAGCTGAATAAGAACTACTATTGATGGATTTTGAGCTAAAACTGGGCTTATAATATATAGCGTTGCCCATGGCCACATGCCAGAATCAACCAAACACGTCGCATCATGACTATAAACAGAACACAACACCTTTATTGCCATGCAACCACCTTAAAATGTCCTCTGACTAAGTCTGGCATGTCACTCCAGCCCATGAGCCTGACCGCTGGCGCACAACCTCACTGGCCACTCTTACCATGCACTGATCTTTATCACTATATGATCTGCCAATGTCTGTATGACCCCCTATCACTGCGAGTCAGGGGCCTTGCCGCGGGCGTACAACCTCACTGGCCACTCCTACTATGCACTGATCTTTATCATTGCCTATGTTATCTGACAATGTCTGGATCACCCCCCTGTCACTCCGAGTCAGTGGCCTGGCCGCTGGCATACAACCTCGCTGGCCACTCCTACTATGCACTGATCTTTATCATTGCCTATGTTATCTGACAATGTCTGGATCATCCCCCCTATCACTGCGAGTCAGGGGCCTTGCCGCGGGCGTACAACCTCACTGGCCACTCCTACTATGCACTGATCTTTATCATTGCCTATGTTATCTGACAATGTCTGGATCATCCCCCCTGTCACTCCGAGTCAGTGGCCTGGCCGCTGGCATACAACCTCGCTGGCCACTCCTACTATGCACTGATCTTTATCATTGCCTATGTTATCTGACAATGTCTGGATCATCCCCCCTGTCACTCCGAGTCAGTGGCCTGGCCGCTGGCATACAACCTCGCTGGCCACTCCTACTATGCACTGATCTTTATCATTGCCTATGTTATCTGACAATGTCTGGATCATCCCCCCTGTCACTCCGAGTCAGTGGCCTGGCCGCTGGCATACAACCTCGCTGGCCACTCCTACTATGCACTGATCTTTATCATTGCCTATGTTATCTGACAATGTCTGGATCATCCCCCCTGTCACTCCGAGTCAGTGGCCTGGCCGCTGGCATACAACCTCGCTGGCCACTCCTACTATGCACTGATCTTTATCATTGCCTATGTTATCTGACAATGTCTGGATCATCCCCCCTGTCACTCCGAGTCAGTGGCCTGGCCGCTGGCATACAACCTCGCTGGCCACTCCTACCTTGCACTGATCTTTACCACTGCCTATGGAACATTTTAGCAAAGCTGATGCCAATCATCCTCATTTAGCCCTAAATAATATTCAAAATTATCCTGTCAATCATCGCTAATTAATATTCATCACTATTCACTATTCTGTCAGTGCTCAGATCATCGCATGAATCGAATAATTTGATTGGCTGGCAACAGTGGTGAGACACATCTATTTTTAGAAATGGGGTGATAGGAGAACCATCTAGCCACCACAGCGTAGTCATAGAGACAATGAGGCAGTTCGAATTAGAACTAAACCGGTTCAAAACCTATCAGTTCGCTGACTGTGCATTTTGTAAAATATCGAAAGACCAACTTTCTAATCACATGTATGAACATGAAATCAATAATCTATACAAATATAAAGTTTAGAGAGCTATGGTATATGATGCTAAAATTGGAAATACAGTAAAACTCATAAATAAAACAAAAAGAAAAACATCTTAGTTGGAAATTTTCTGTTGAATATTATTTTGTTTTATAAACATGTTAAGTTATTTCTGAGCAACATTGTATAATATTATTGAAGCAAATCACTTGTCTGTCAGGTACCCTTAATTTCTGTCGACAAATGATGACTTTTGATTGGTCAAGAGGATAATGAATTAGACAGATGATTAAATATATACGCTGAATGGAATTGATTTAGAAACCATGTGCTGACGCATGTACAGATCATATTGATAAATAGTTTCCAAGACAAGAATATAAACGTGTTACTTAGTACTATTTTGAACACAATGAAAGAAATGTTTATATAACGGAGTCTCTCCTCTAACCACCAGCATCGGCACAATGTCTCTGTGAGATGTGATTACATCGGGTAGTAGAGATGATCTCTTCAGGTAGTAACCCGTTATCGATGAATTCACACAGATCTCATTTCCAGAGCTACCATGCAGGAAAGCAGTTGAATATTTTGAAATTAATTTGACTGGAAGACGTTGCTGCCTCTGGCAGCACCGGCTTCCAGTCAAATTAGTTTCAAAATATTCAACAGAATAAATTTTATATCGTAAAGAATATACTTTTTGAGGGATTTGTCGGTGAAAGGCTTATTAACCCTTCACTGGTTAGTTTGTCAAGAAATTTGAAATATTGGCACACCAAGAATGTCCATTTGCAAGCCAAGAGATGACTATTTTTTGAGAATGTATCAGTGAAATTACTGGCTAGCTTAATGAGCCAGTCATTCCACACTTCTCTTTGTCTGTAAATGGACATTTCTCGAGAGCACTGCAGAAGCAGTTTTTGGCTGATATGAATGAGTGTTAACTGTTAAGAGCATGCAAACCTGGTTGTGTGGATCCAGCATCACCCTTGCATGAATGACCACTACTGTTACTGACAACATGAGGGTTTAGATGAATGTACTTGGCTTTCAGATTCTTCAACTGTAACTCATGAGGCTTCTCAGCTGCTTGAAAATCTATCTTGTGCAACAATACCTGTTCAGAAGAATGAAAGTATTGATGAGTAAAACAAATTAATATTAACATGTGCAAGCTGTATGATTTGCAACTGGTTTAAGGGTTAATATTAACATGTGCAAGCTGTATGATTTGCAGCTGGTTTAAGGGTTAATATTAACATGTGCAAGCTGTATGATTTGCAACTGGTTTAAGGGTTAATATTAACATGTGCAAACTGTATGATTTGCAACTGGTTTAAGGGTTAATATTAACATGTGCAAACTGTATGATTTGCAACTGGTTTAAGGGTTAATATTAACATGTGCAAACTGTATGATTTGCAACTGGTTTAAGGGTTAATATTAACATGTGCAAACTGTATGATTTGCAGCTGGTTTAAGGGTTAATATTAACATGTGCAAACTGTATGATTTGCAGCTGGTTTAAGGGTTAATATTAACATGTGCAAACTGTATGATTTGCAGCTGGTTTAAGGGTTAATATTAACATGTGCAAACTGTATGATTTGCAACTGGTTTAAGGGTTAATATTAACATGTGCAAACTGTATGATTTGCAGCTGGTTTAAGGGTTAATATTAACATGTGCAAACTGTATGATTTGCAGCTGGTTTAAGGGTTAATATTAACATGTGCAAACTGTATGATTTGCAGCTGGTTTAAGGGTTAATATTAACATGTGCAAACTGTATGATTTGCAGCTGGTTTAAGGGTTAATATTAACATGTGCAAACTGTATGATTTGCAGCTGGTTTAAGGGTTAATATTAACATGTGCAAACTGTATGATTTGCAACTGGTTTAAGGGTTAATATTAACATGTGCAAACTGTATGATTTGCAACTGGTTTAAGGGTTAATATTAACATGTGCAAACTGTATGATTTGCAGCTGGTTTAAGGGTTAATATATTAACATGTGCAAACTGTATGATTTGCAGCTGGTTTAAGGGTTAATACGTATTGACTTAGCTTTACAAACGTGTTTCGAATGAATGCAGGAAATAACTATGGTCCGGTTCCCATCATCAAACTAGTGAAACAATGATAAAACAATCAGCTTTCCCACCAATGGGGTAATGGTACTGTTTAGTAACTACTGTAGACATAAAACCTATTAGAGCTCTAAAAGTGCTCTGCACATTGATACATCCATCAACCCTGTAACACTCATACCAGACAGGGTTCGAAATAACTGTTGCCCGATTGCTCGGGACAACCTAAATTTCAAGCGGGCAACTATACATTTGCTATCGTCGCTATATCGGGCAACCATGACAAATTCAGTTTGCATTCCAGGCTGTTTGCATTGCACGATAGCCTCATCATTTCCTTCAAAACTTATAAAATCGGCCAGAGAACTGTCAAAATCTGTTCTCTAAATCCATGACAGATGTGATTGAGAATAAGCTCTCAAACGGGTGCTCGCCTATATGTGTATTTGGAATGCCAGCATCGATGGTCTTACCCATCCTCCAGCGAGATAAAAAAGTCAGATAGTGTTTTTAACTGTACAATTCGAAGGCTGAATATTGCCGAGCACACGTAAATAGCTGTTTACTAGTTGTAGTGACGATCGTAGCCATCACGTATGGGACGATCTTCAGTATGGTTGGTACACTATCAAAATCATGCTAAATAATACAAATCAATTTCGAGTCCAAACTACACTCAATCCAGTACTCGTTTTATTCCTGAGATAAAGGGATTTCCCTGTGAATCTTTATTGGAATTTGACAAATTGTAAAATTTACTGATGCACTTCCCGCCCAATTTAAGCCATTTACATCCTTAAAACAATGTTATGTGACAAACATAGAATGTTTTGATGTGTCTGCTTCAATAACCATGAAATCATAAAATCAGTTCTTTTCAAATTCAAATACTATGAGTTTACTTTGCTTTGGTTGACTTCAGACTAGTTTCTGAATAATTCTGACTTCTGAGCATCTCTAGTCTATAATTTACAGTACATACATTGACCCTTTCAACAACAAATCTCTGAAAAAGTAAACTCTGCAATGAATCATCTATCAAATATTTTGAAAGTAATATGACTAGAAACCAGTGCTGCCTTCGGCAGATATGACATCCAGTCAGATTAACTTCTGGAATGATTGGTTCGACAACCGAGCCAGTCATTCCAGTAGTGAATTTTCAAGCTACATACTCTTGGTCTGTAAAAGGACATTCTCTATGAGAAAATGGATTTTTTTAAAGCAAACTCGAGGGTTAAAATTGTCATTCACAATCCAGGCTATTCTAAAACACTGAAGAGATGCCGAGTACTAGTCAAACTAAACATATATTTCACTTGGGACATGTGATTAGCACTTAAGTCAGTTTGTCATATTCATTACCTTTCTGATAAAACACCCTAGATGTCACTGATCATTCACATTGCTTGATGAGTCGCTGTACAGAGCAGACATGTTGCTAACATACATCACAGATTCCAGATCGATCCATGCCATAAAGAGGAATCGTGAATGAATAAAACATAAATGGTCTCATACTAAAATGTAAATACCTTTTTAGCATTTGCATGTAATTTCTGCTCAACCTGTGACACGTTGCTGTCTGTGTGGAGAGATGCTTGCAGCACCTCTTGTAGCTGAGCAACATTATCAACTGATAAACTTGCTGGCATGGTAGGTAGGTGCCGTGAGTCACACCACAATTAATGCACACATAGACATCAACCTGAAAAGATATGTAATCATGTTTAACCCATTTGAACTTGTATACAAAATGGTTGCCAGGCGATGTGCTATGGCTCCTTTGTCACACATTGTCAGAAAAACAGAAAGGTTGGCAATGATATACCAATACCATATTGTAAACCGATATCATGTTTAAAAAATTTATAAAATATAAAAAGAAATATTAAGTTACCTCTACAGGATGTAGAATTTGTTCACGGGAATTTACAATTTTATCACTGAAAACATCAATTTAACAGATTTTTTTTTTATCACTGGACTGAGTGGCTCGATATTCAACTAAACCAGTCATTTCCAATGATAAATTAAAAAAAATAACCTTTTCTTTCATCTCCTAATGGACATTTCATTTACTACTTGAGTATACTTAATATTTGAGTATTAAATGGCTAACAATGGGAGACATAAATAGCAGGTAAAAATACTAGGAACAACACGCCTATAGGCATAACCACATATCAAAATATATGTGGCATAACCACATATCGAAATCAGCAGCACATAGAATACTTAGCTTCCTATACAAAAACCTAAAGGCATGTACAACATCCGTCAAAGAGCGAGCCTACCAATCACTGGTCAGACCCAAACTGGAATACACATCTACAGTGTGGGATCCCCCAACAAATGACCTCAAAACACAACTAGAAGCAGTACAATGAAAGGCTGCGAGGTTCGTCTCTGACCGCTCAGTATACCGATACCCAAGAGTGTGTTTCTGCTATGATAGAATAACTGGGATGGGAAAACCTAGAACAACAGCAAAAAAAGACAAATGATGTCCCTATGTATAAAATCCTACAGGGTGAGGTAGCCATACCAGCAGAGTATCACCCTCAGTGGCCGAACATTGGCACCACCAGGCGTAGCCACCATTGGAAGCTACAGCCATATCAACCATCAGTCAGCCAGTTCCAAAGTTCATTCTTCCCACGAACCGTACCAACATGGAATAACCTGGCCAAAGACATAATCACTGCTCCGGATGTAGAAGTTCAAAACCTACATCTGACAGACAATGATCTAACATATCTGATCAGACATGTGTAAATAGTGTACAGATCAATCATCACTTCATATTGTAAATAAACTGCATTTTATCAACCCAGCCATGTTCACGAGGCCCGCACCTAGGCGTGATGTCCAATAGGATTTTGCCTAGTATTCATACAGATACAGGAATAGGCCGGGCTATAACCCGGCGGCTGTTATTGATCTACTGACGTCTGTTATCGTCATACACCAGAATAAGGATGATTCCTTAATATGAAAGCTTATTCTCACATATGTATAATTATACATGTTGGATCGTCTGTCACCGGCTTTAGAGTCACTTACTGCTTAGAGTAGATTTCAAACACAGGAACCGCATGGCTCCTCTTCGTTGGACTCCAAGCTTAGACAATATTCCAGAAATTCCAATATCAAACACTAAATCTAGCTTAACAAACTTGAAAATCACAAAATCTGACGTAGAAAAAAACATAAAGTCCTTGAATCCAAACAAGAGTTCTGGGCCAGATCAAATTCCTGCCCGAATATTAACTGAAACAGCCAGTGAAATATCCTTACCACTGAGCATCTTATTTAACAAATCAATAAAAGAAAGTATATTACCAAACATTTGCAAAATGGCAACAGTAACAGCGATACATAAGAAAGGATCCAAACAAGACGTAGAGAACTACAGACCCATCAGCCGCACACCTATAATATGTAAAGTGCTGGAATCATTCATACAAGATGCAATTATGACACATATGGAATCAAACAATTTACTAACAAAATGTCAGCATGGATTCCGATCTAGTAGGTCATGTAAAACACAATTATTAGAATTTTTAGAAATTGTTACAGCTAGCCTAGACAACAACGAACCTGTCGACACAATATACTTAGACTTTAGGAAAGCATTTGACACAGTTCCACACACAAGAATCATTAAGAAACTAAGTGCATACGGCATAGAAGGCAAAATAATTAAATGGATAAAAAACCTTCTTTCAAACAGAAAACAATGCGTTACTATTAATTCAGAAAATTCAGACTGGGCAGACGTAACTAATGGGTACCTCAGGGTAGCAAACTTGGTCCTGTATTGGTTCTAATTTTCATAATTGACTTACCAAACTTAGTCAAATGTACTTGCAAAATGTTCGCAGATGATACAAAACTACTAGGAAATCCACTAACCACAAATATGCAAACCGATTTAAACAATGTCTGTGAGTGGTCCCAAACCTGGTAACTTACATTCAATCATGACAAAACAAAGGTTATCCATTTTGGGACTAATAATCCAAAAACGAAGCACTGCATGGTTGACACTGACAGACGACCTACTATTTCTCAGTCAGTTGTCGAAAGGGACCTAGGAATCTACATAGACAACAAACTTTCGTTTGATTCACACATTAACAAAATCGTATCAAAAGCAAACAGTACACTAGCCGTTATTAAGTGAACCTTTTCCCACATGGATCACAACAACTTCATCTTACTTTGTAAGTCTTTGGTCAGGCCCATTCTAGAATATTGCAACTCAGTTTGGTCACCTCACTTATTAAGGCAACCAAGAACAATAGAAAGGGTTCAGCGGAGAGCAACAAAACGTATCGCTACCCTCAAACACCTAAGCTACAGATTAAGCTCACTTAGTCGCATGTCAATGAAATATAGAAGATTCAGGGGGGATCTGATTGAATCATACAAAATTATACACGGGATGTACAATACACATGCAGCTCAATTCTTCACTAATAATCATATGGTACACATGACAACGCGTGGTCACAAACTCAAGATTCAAACCAATTTTTGTCGCAACAATACTAGAAAACATTTCTTCTCACAACGCGTAATCTCACATTGGAACTCGCTACCTGAAAACATTGTCACTTTGTGATAGCCCAAAACATAGATATTTTCAAAACCAGACTAGACAAACATTTCAACGAGATAACTTATTATACGACTAATTAAACTTAATAAACCCAGTAATTCAAACTTGGGACTCACAAGCTGCTTCATGCTTAAGTCCGTCACTATGATGATTGATTGATTGAATGAATTGATTGACTCAGAGTCATTCAGTCATTGCCATTTTATTTATGTCTGCATTCACATATTATTGGCAACGTCTATTTTCATATTACATAGATATCGTCAACCGCTAAAATCGTATTCAGATGACTGTTGCATTGACAAATATTTTAGCTCTATCAGCACAAATGTGACAATGTCAGATACTTACACACTCACAGTGACAGTGATGAGTGATAACTGATTTAACTAATTTTAATTTCTATGTTCCACTTTCTAAATCAATTTATCAGTCACAAACAGACGATAAAATGCAAGTCTTGTAAATATCGTATCAAGTTAACGTAAAGTAAAACTATTATAAATTGATTTTAAACGGCGTGGAAAGGATTTCAGCCTTTTCTAAAAGTTCCCAATTTTCGAAATGTGAATATCCGGGGATTTTAAGGGCACTTGCTTCCGGTCGCACAATTTTCACAGAGTTGCCAGATGATTTATCATCATATTTATTGCGTCGCCGCTCACGGCTACGCTTATATTCGGGTTATGTCTAGAATTGCGTATAGGCTCCGCCACTTTGCGCAAGCGATTGTGGTCTTCAACATTAACTAGAAAAATCGATAGAGCGTGCCTCTATTTTTAGATCGGAACAATAGATTTAGGGTATATATTGGCTAGATCGCTCATACACATACGCTCACTATGCGAGAATGGGATAGATGTCTCGACCGCTGGATCTTCACTGACTGACTGACATATGACGCAGACGATCAGCTATGTATATAGCCTTCAAAAATAATTTTTTTGTTAATTGGAATAGAAATTCTGCTTAAATAGCGTGCAAAATAC
Source organism: Chaetoderma sp. LZ-2023a (assembly GCA_034401795.1). Lineage (NCBI taxonomy): Eukaryota > Metazoa > Mollusca > Caudofoveata > Chaetodermatida > Chaetodermatidae > Chaetoderma > Chaetoderma sp. LZ-2023a. Next base: position 18,629,212 of record CM067372.1, read on the forward strand.
GGAACTACAAAACTACGGTAAAAAAATAGGGGAAATACGGTAATACGGAGAGGCGCCTAGAATTACAGAAATACGTTAAAACCTAGCGCATACATCACTGAAATTACAAACATTTATGTACATATGATACCTATATGATAACTTCTATTCATCTTGGAAAATGCTGCCGTAAGCCATTGCTGCACACATGTAGACAACCTTCAGCATTATTGTTTACATAATCTACACAAATCTGTCTTGTACTGACCATGAAACAACTAGGCTAAGCCTTTGAAACCAGCAACATAATGGTTAAAGATAGCTTTTTTTTTATCTCCCAGTTTCCGCGAAACCTGAAACCGTTTGGTACAGAAGACCTCAAAGATACATTAACACGTTTTCAAAACAAGGTAGAATTTCTGTTTTTCTTTGCAAATATAGTGACTTATTTACATGTATGAACTGTACTGTAAAACCGCCGACTCGATGATATAGAACATCTAAAAAATAAATTAACATGTTTACAAAACAAGACAGACTTTCTGTTTATGTTTTGTAAGTATATTAACTTATTTATGAGCTGTATAATGTAGCCTAAGCAGTCGAATCACTTGTAACAAGTGAGCACTTATTTTCGTAAGAGCGGCCAGATATTGTAGAGCCTTGGCGCTATGATCAATTAGTTCAGCGGTAGGGTGATGTCACAGTCAAATACGTAATGACTTGGGTAGCTATGTCCAACAGGAGTATTGAATAGTCTGTCAGATGTACGAATTGAAGAGCGTTACTATTTAATAAGCATACTCATGCAGTCAAATTAGTTCCAAAATAGTCAACAGCTCACCTCCATAGTTACCGTGAAAAGGGGATTCTGGGAAGTCATGGTTCAAAGTATGTATATAAATCAAGACGACTACGACGGATGTGCGTGTAGGCCTATCATCTCTCTGTGGCCACTCAGCGCTACGTATTCACTTGGTTGTGTCTAAAATGGACCTTTCCACATTATCCATCCATCACATGACGTCATAATCAACTACGTGATGTGTAGAATGACATCATAATCAATGATGTCATTATGAAAAGTACATCACGAACACATAATGGACCTTTCCAGTTTCAGCTAGGCCCCACCCACCTCTAGCTAAACTACACCCATGCCTCGCTCATGTTGGGATCGATCGATCCCTGAAATACCTGAAACTATACAGGTAAGCTTTTAAATATTTTGAAACTAATTTGATTGGGTACTGTTGCTGCTTACTGCAGCAACAGCGCCCAGTCAAATTAGTTTCAAAATATTAAACAGCATGTTTATTAAATAGTAGACATGCATACAATTCTTACAACGTGTTGGACGATTAAGAGTTAAAGACGGGCCAAATAGAATCATTTATGATGTGATGATTATGATGTCAGCATGCACATAACTTATTTGACTATGACATCATATGGCATCATATAATCGAAAGATTAAGTTGGAAAGGTCCATTGAAGATGGACTATGAGGTGTTGCAAGAATTGCATGTCTGCTATTTAATGCATATTCTGTTGAATATTTTGAAACTAATTTGACTGGGGGTTATTGCTGCCAGAGGCAGCAACAGCACCCAGTCAAATTAGTTACAAAATATTCAATGGCTTACCTGTACAGATTTCAGGAAATTGATAGTCAGGGCATTTGCGGAGATCGATCGAATCCAACACTGTGAAGTGTTGGTGGCGCATAGTTAGAGGTGAGCGGGGCATGGCTAAAACTGGAAAGGTCCATTGCCTATAGGCGCTGCCATTTTGCGCAAGGGATTGGGGTCATTCACATTCTCGCCCGAACTCCTACCACTAAGGCTTTTTTGTAACGAGAGCGAGGTAGCTCGCCTCTATTTAGATTGGAATCGAAGATTTAGGATATAGTGTCTAGATCTCTCGTGCGCAATAAATGCATACCCTCACTTTTGGGGCTAGTTGTACATACCGCTGGTGGCCTGAGCTAATTGCTGACTACATTTGCATCAGAAATAAAATGGTATTGTGATCTGTCCCACTGTACCCACGTACATCTTTTAATCCCCAAGCTAACACTCGTCCCGATCAAACTGGCCAAAATGGCTTCTGTAGTAATCTTGAGAAACTACCATTTACATCTAACAGGTACACATTTTAAAATCTTTACCACTAATGACTGGCTTGATAACTGAGCCTATCATTCCAATGGTAAAGTGCCAAAAAAACAACTGTCTCTTGGTCTGCGAATGGGCATAGGATATCTCTATGCTAATGGATGGATCTGATCCGTCACCCAAATTATTTACGTCATATTTAGGATGATGTCACAATCAATATTAGGGTTAGCCATGTGTAAACATGTACACGTTCAGGTGATGTGTATATGGTTACAAAAATCGTAAACATGTACATGGGAAAATGTATAAAATATACATATTTATGGGAAATAAATAAGATAGCCCTCAAAGAAAATGTATATATTTTTTGACAAATTAATTCTTCGAATTTACCGCCACACTCTATCTGTCAATGATTTCCAAATTAACCCTTTAATGCATAAGCCTCTCAAAACACAGCTTCTGTAGTGATCTTGAGAAATGTCAATTTGCAGACCAAGAGGAGACATGTTTTGTCTTTTAAATTTTATTAATTTCATGGGAATTTTTATGAGAAAATTCAAATTTTCTTGAATAGATTTGAGTGTCAACGGAGTTAACCAATTATCTGCACCTAACAGTGACATCCCCACACATGTATTCCTTTGAATAATCAACACTTCTTGTCAGATCACGTAGGTGTGAATTACTGTTGAGCATTAATGCGTGATCTTATCAACACAGATTAGCACTATGAATGCTGTGATGTGTGACATCTAAACTCACCATGGAATGATCGCCGCCAGCATTTGGTCAACTCATTAATGGCCAAAAGCGGTCTCTATAGTGGGTTTGAGGAATATGTCATTATTGAAGGTGTATTTGCATGTCGAGAGAAGACTATTTTTGCTAAATTTATTGCTGCAGAGACTGACTCACTGAGCGAGTCAGTCATGCTAGTGGTAAATTTCCAAAAAGTTGTCTTATCTTTGCCCGCAAATAGACATTCAGTAATGTCAGATTTCGATTTTTCTTAGCCAGTCCTGACCATCAAAGGGTGAATGACTATTGCTTGATGTTGATCTGTCCCGAACATGGGCCAAATACGAATTTTTGTCAAAAGTCGGTAAGCAAGCTTTAGCCCTCTTGTGTCAACTTAACCCTATAATGGTGATGCTGGCCAAAGTGGCCTCTGAAATTGTCTCTATGAATTTCCATTTGCAGACAAAGCGAAGATTACTTTTGTAAATTTACCGCAGCAATGAGTGGCTCATCAGCCAAGTCAGTCATTTCAGTGCTAATGTTTAAAAATAGTTTTCTCATGGCATGCAAATGGACCCTGAGTTATGATTTTCATTTTTTTAAATGATAACCTAAACATCATCTAGTGGTCATGAAAAATATCTACTGAATGACATCAAAATGCTCTTTTTGTAAATTGCAGTGACGACTTTACAAACTAATATTCTCTTGATCTGCAAATAGACTTTAATGGAGCACACACATTTAATATTTAGTACTTTTAAAATCAAAATGAGTATCACTTTAGGCGCTTCAGGGCGCTGTTGACATAATGCGGGTGTGGGCTGGGAGGGGGAGTTAATAAATTGTTATTTTAATTTCCAAACCCACCATAATACAACCTCTACATTTAATACTAGGCTCAATAGATATCAAATTAATACTACGTGTTTGCAGAAGAATGCTAAATACATGTACACGTTGTAGATATGGGATTGTCTTGTGGGAAGTCATGACCCCGCTGGATATTTTATATTTACGAGTAAGTCCTAAGTGAAATTAAGATTTGAAAATACCAGGTGAGCTAATGGACCGTTTGACTGCATATCTTTATATTTAGTTTGTTATTATTATACAGTAACAAGTTGACGTCAGCCAGTGCTGATGAGGTACAGTTTCGACAAAACCTGATCGAGTGTTGGATAAAGTTTTATCCCTAAAAGTGCAACAGTCGAATTGATTAGGATAAGGTCTACGGTTCTGAGTTGATGGGTATCTGGAAATTGCTGTTCAGTCGGCACACACTTTGATAATATTCAGCAGTTGTTTAGGGTACTAGTTTAGAAAATAATCAATGCAGAAGGAATCGTATGTGACAAACAGACTTTAGTTGATGACGATAGGCATTCTGATTCTCATACGAGAATAGAAAAACACCAGCTGGCAATGAGATCATACAGCTCATGTGCCTATTAACTCTCGTATCCTACAGGCTTAATCACGATAGGCAATGGACAGGACATAGACATTGTAGCGTCCTGTAGGAATGAATAACATAATCGAAATTTGTATATCAACTATATGTCACTCATACAATGGCATGCAACAACAACACATTCCATAATGTTGTTAGTTAGCAGACAGATCGCATCAAATCAGAATCAGCCAACACCGCTTTGTCCATGTGAGGCAGCATCTCCATAGAAGAATAGCACAGAGTTTGATTGGTCAGAATGACATCATGATCAATGAGCGTTGATCAAACTCTGTGGCAGAGAATTAAATAGAATAGGTTTCAAAGTGAAAATCGAAATGAAGTGATTATTGATTGGTCAGGACGACCAACATTTATTAGGTAGAAGCTTCTAGGAGGGAATAAGCAGAAGTTGATTGGTGGACTGATTGTCTGGGCCAATCAAGCTGTGCGTATAACCTACCTAGAAGAATCATCAGAACAAAATATAAATATCGCAATATGTATATATCTATATATCGTAATATGTATAGATCCTCAGAGAGGCTGAAGACTATATATGAAGCACTTTGCAGTTAGTACAGGAATCAATCCAACACCAGGGTTCCGTAGCACATCGCTGGTGCTACGTTAGTTGCTATTAGACATAGATACTTGATTAGGTACCAGTCAGGTACTGATAATAGATGAGAAAGTTATCAAAGTAATATATCAGTTTTGTACAGTTAAAATTATATCAGTTATTAAAGCTTATCCTCTTACCAACGTAAGACAATAGTTTGGTCGTTATTCGAAATTATGACTCTAGAGTTGAGAGCAACACTCAACCCGAAGCCAAGAATCTTCATTGTCAGATAGGCCCGATAGGCTCATAGAAATATTGTTGTACTTCATCTCAGCGACGAGGCGAGCTGACTATCATCCTTCTGCTTCTTCATCGGTAAGAGGTTGTCGCAGCAACCGTTCAAACATCATAATCTTACCGTTGGCGTAGCAGGAATCATCGTCGTTTCGGAAACCACCCAGAGATCCAAAATCTTCAACGTGTACACATTCGTTAAAACTAGGGTGTACACGTGTACTGGTATTGCTCCAAATGCACACCCCTAATCAAAATACGTGATGAATGATGTAAATAGCTTCATCAGGAACATTACATAGTCCATCAAGTGTACAAATTTTATGTCTTTACGATTTAATTCCCGGAATTAAATCAATCAATCAATCAATCAATCAATCAACCAACCAACCAATAAATCAATCAATCAATCAATCAATCAATCAATCATTCAATCATTCAATCAATCAATCAATCAATCAATCAATCAACTACTGGCAGTGTCACGATTGAGACCGGGTGAGGGCATAGCATACACCATACGGTGTGCATTCAAAAGATAGGCTCATATAAATTCGCCAGTGTATCAGTATATCCGACATGTGAAAGCTGGTTCGCTAAACCAAGCTTCTTGTCTTGGTGCGGTTGTCCAGCGGAAAGATGTCTGGGTTGCTGATGCTATGCGGAATTGCAGGATGACGGTTCGATCCCCGACCAGGGAAATGATGATCAACAATGTAAATTAACAGGTGCACTCCGTAGGCGAGGTTAGCACTGAAATTGAAGTCATCGAGTTGCCAGTGCGTTAAAAAACTAAGCATACCTATCTACCTATACCTACCTACCAAGCAACCGAGCAAGCAATCAAGCAAGCAAACAATCTTTATTGACAAATCCAACATGTGGACATGCAGACAATATTCAACATTCTGTTGAATAGTTTGATACCAATTTGACTGGCCATTGTTTGTATGACCATACTATTTAATCAACATTCTGTTGAAAATCTTAAACTAATGTTCCTGGGCATTGTATGTCTTTACTATTATCAATTGCATCCTATAAAAGTTTCACAGGCGTCATAGTCAAAATGCTTAGTGAATGCCGTCTCTAGCTCCATCGTGAATATTGAATAGCCTGTCAAGTGTAAAAATTTATGTTTTTACTTTTTAATCAACATTCTGTTGAATATTTTGAAATTAATTTAACCCGACAATGTTACGGCCATAGGCAGCAAAAGCACCCCGTCAAATTAGTTTCAGGATATTCAACACCTTACCTATATAGCTACCTTGAAATTGGGATTCTGGGAAGTCGTGAATCAAAGTATATAAATTGATTCCAACACGCCGACAGAATGGACAGTGTTTAGCTAGAAATGGATCCCACCTTTGAAATTGTCATGAACAAATTTGATTATTAAACGGCCAATACCACTTAGTAATGTGTGGTCCACCCAACATGGACCACTTGTAATAATTGACCACATATTCAGGCAAGAGCATTCAGATAGTTAGCTTTTCCCTGCCAGACGCATGTAGACCCAGTCTTCAATGCCCTATTGTCTGTAGGTTATTCTCGGCCCCAGATTTTCAGCCACATAAACTTGAGTTTAAAAAGTATAATTTAGCCTAGGTTACTTTCAGCTGTACACAATATGATATCATATCATTGCTAGCTATATTCAGAATTAAAACAAATTCTACTATGAAATGATTCCGTAGTCCGCAATTCCATACCGAAAATTGGCTTAAATTTTGACAGATCAGTGATCTTCAGTAACATATTGTCTGCAATAGGTTTGGCCAAATTCGGTTCGAAATTCATACAAATGGTCAGATCGGTAGATCAATATGCTAATGAAGTATTAAACTTAAAAATGTCCACCATGAAGTAATTTCGTAGTACACAATTCCATGGCAAAAATTTGCACAAGTTTTGGCAGATCCATGGTCTTCGGTAGCCTACTGTCTGTAATAAGTTTGGCCCCAAAATGTCAGATAGATATATAAATACGCTAATAAAATATTGATTTAAAAAAATTCCACCATAAAGTAGTTTTATAATACGCAACTTAATAGTGACCAAAAGTTATCAGATGCCACTTATTTACATACCGATATCTATGTACTCAGTTTATAACCAGTTTTCGAACATCTAGCCATACATAACTCAATATGTATTATTATGTACTAGTGCTGTACGAAATATTGCACGATTCTACCATCAAATAATATCATACTTATGTCCATGTAGTTACTTATTCGCAATATGCCCCTATTGACAGATAGTTGGTTCACATTAGCCACAATCAGATAGATATCGATATGTCCTGCCATATCGCTTGTAATAGGTTCGGTTCCAGAATTTCACCAATATGTTTACATAGATATATATGAATGCGCTAATAATGTATAGAGTTTAAAAAAATTCTACTGTGGAGTAATTTCTAAATATGCAATTTAGTCGCAACATACAGTTTTCAAATGCTAATAATTTACTGTATATTCGGTATTAGAATCTCTGTACTCAGTTTGTAACCAGGCTTTCGAACATAATACCATCTAGAACTCACTAGATATTGCACGATTCTATCAACAAATATTTCTTGCAATAATGTGAAAATCTTTCTATATATCCTATAATTTAGCTCCAGAAAAAATCTGAATTATCAAACAAACACACCCCCCCCCCCCCAGAATTTACGCATATGGTCAACAAGATGGATGGAAAGATGGACGGACCACCCCAAAATATAATCTCTGTCTTCCTATAGCCCATAGCTAATCCTATCCAAGACCCATGCCATTACAACCATCTTAAAGATATGACACTATCAAGAAACTATCATTATTATAATCGCAACTACCATCAGCACTACATGGGACAGGTCAGAAACTGTAAATGATAGTAAGAACCTATGTAATACTGAATGTTAATATAACAAGATAAACACGTTTCTCTCTGTCCTGCAAATATGTTGTCAATTTATCACATGTCTAATGGCTATATCTTTATAGTACATTGACTTTAACGTGAAGCCCATGTCTTCCTATATTATATAGTGGCTGTGCAGTTCTACATGTATAATTTATTTTTTGTTCGATGTAGGGGTCCAAGTTCTAGATATTGTCACTGTCTTCGGTGGACAACCTGCTGTGCTACTGCAAATTGTATACTATATATAAAATGAATTTGAAACTCAACTTGAATAATAATAGTCTCCAGCCACGCTATTTGCCATTGATGCCTTGCTTAAATATGTGTACTTGTTTATCATTTATGTCGGTTTGCACGCCAACTAGAGGGTCGAGTGAAGCAGATGATAGGTATAGCGATGTGCTCGATGAATTAGATGTTATCCTACAAACATATCACACATATGATGCCAAAGCCCTATCCAAAGTCAAAGAGAAGAATCAGGCATGGAGGGCATTTCATAAGAGCCGCGATAGAACTGACTATACTTACTTAGCGTTACTTAGCATTGCTTCTGGTACAGGTCCTAAAGGTCCTCTTCACCAGACTCCTCATTTCCGCTCCGTCTTTCTAGACTTCCTCCAGTTTTGATGGGTGCTTTAAATTTATCGTATAAGACCTCCTGATTTTTCTAGTATTTGTCCAATCTGTTCTTGAATGAGTTTAATGTTGGTGTGGTTACAACTGCTTCAGGGAGGTCATTCCATATTTTGGCTGCTCGCACTGTGAAGTAATGCTGTCTTTTCGTCGTTGTGCACCTTTGAGGATATATCTTCAAAGAGTTTCCTCGAATACTTTGCCTTTCTGTGACGTCGCTCCACAAGTTTACAAAATCACTGGCCTCTTTATCATATCCTCCATGAAGAATTTTGTACATTTCTATTTCACCCCTTCGCTCTCCTGTACGATAACGTTGGTAGCTTGAGTCGTCTTAGCCTCTCAGGGTATGTTAGATCCTTCATTCCTGGAAGTTGCTTTGTGGCTCTACGTTGAACTCCTTCAATTTGTTCTACATGTTTAACTTTTTGTGGTGCCCATATGGGGCTTGCAAAATCCATATGTGTTCGCACTAGGCTTTTATATAAGGGGATAAGCGTTTCTTCATTTAAATATTGAAAGGTCCTTCTAATTAAAGCAAACATGGAGTTAGCTTTTTTCACCTTTTCACAGATGTGTTGTTCGAACGTGAGATCAGAGTCAATTGTTACTCCAATATCCTTTTCAGTGCCTGCTGTTTGAAGTGGTTTGTTATGTAGCTCATACTTAATATCCTCTTTGAGTTTCTTACCAATGTGCATATGTTTGCATTTCCCGGGGTGGAACCTCAACAGCCATAGATTGCTCCATTCTGCCATCTTATCTAGATCCTTTTGAAGGATGTCCTGATCATTTTTGCCCTTCATTCATATTATAAGATTTCGGTTTATTTATAAGTCTCTTGTGAGGCATGGTGTCAAATGCTTTCTGGTAATCCATGTAGACACAGTCAATGGGGTGTCCATTGTCCAGTGCTTCCGTCCATTTATTTAACACAGCTAATAGCTGCAGCGTTGTCAATCTGCCTGAGATGAATCCATACTGTCGTGCTGAAAAAAGCTGATTATCTTTCATGTAATTAATGATGTGGCTTCTTACTACATTTTCCATCACTTTACATAGGACTGATGTAAGACTAACTGGCCTATAGTTTCCAGCTTGACATTTGCCACCTTTCTTATAAATAGCTGTAATCTGTGCTTTCCGCCAATCATCTGGGATTTTACGCAGTCGGCGCAACTGATTAAATAGTATCGTTAGTGGTAGATATACAGGTTCTGCCATTTCTTTCAAGAATCTTGGGTGGAGTTCATCTAGTCCTGGTGATTTATCAACTTTTAGTTTACTTAGTATTTTCTTAGTTGCCTCAGCTTCAACCACAAGATTTGTCATTTCGTGTTGTGTCTTTTTTGTTGGTAGTCTGGGTATTTCACCATCTGGTTCATTTACAAATACACTGTTTAAGAAAGTGGCCAATATCTCTGCCATTTTCTTCGATGTAGGGTCCTTGGGGTTTATATAGACGTCGCCTATTCCCACTTTTGTCTTTGATTTAGATTTAATATACTGCCAAATTGCTTTTCGGTTTGTTTTTGATTTCTTGGATAGGGCCTTTTCAAATGTCTTTCTAATCTTCCTTGTATCTTTCCTTATTTGGTTACAGACTCGTCTATATTCTTTTTGTATTTGTGGATCTTTGGTTTTTATTGCCTTCCTTGATAGTGGACTCTTAAGCTTTATTTTTTTCCAATTGTGTCTCTGTTTATTGGAAATCCATGTTTGTGTTTCCTTGTCATTTGAATACGCTTAGTAGGGACAAACCTATTTTCTATTTCTTTTACCTTATTTAGGAAGATTGACCAATTGGTGTTAATGTTTTCATCTACTAGAATTGCCTTCCAGTCAACACCTTGTAGTTCATTAAGGGCACCAGTGAAGTTTGCTTTGTCATAGCACTTTCTGTATTTGGGTATACGCAGAATTTTTGCATAGCAATTAAAATTGAAGTGGAGAACACAGTGATCACTTTTACCCAGTGGGCTTTGATATTCTAGCTCTGATACCATATTCTCTTCATTCGTTAGTATTAGGTCCAGCAGGTTGGGTGTATCACAACCGCGCCATCGTGTTGGTTTTGTAACATGTTGGTACAGATAGTTTTCTAGGATACACTCCACGAATCTGTGTTCCTGTGTATCTGTAAGGTCTCTGCTAGTGTTCCAGGTCTCCCAATTTATGTCTGGGTAGTTAAAATCACCAGTGATCAATAGATGTGTGTACTTTTTATCGCTGGCTTCGTGTACAATTTTTCTTAGGTTTTCATTATTCTCGTTAGTTCCACTGTCAGATCTATATATCACTCCAGTCAAAGGTTTGTTTGAAGCATTTAGTTTTACTTCCACAAATAAGCTTTCTTGATATTGTGTTTTCATACGTACTTCCTTGGCCTGTAGTGTCTTGTGGATATACATCAAAAGTCCTCTTCCTATGTCGTTGTCAATGTTTTTCGAGAATATATCATAATCCGATGACATTTCAATGTTGAGTTCTGCTGGGGTTTAACTTCTGTTATTCCAATAATATGGGGTCCAGTTGTATTTACTTGAACTGATAATTCAGTAAGTTTATTTCGGAGCTGATCTGCATTTGTATACAGACATTTTAGTTTATCAAATATTATACAGTTATATACACTTTCTTTACAGTTATTTACACAGTCCTTGGTCTTCCCAAGTATAGTTACTTTTGTAGTGGAGGTTTGGTTGGAACCTGCACAACCTTTCTTGCCCAAGGAGGGCCTCAGACTTTGAACCTGTATTACTACGATGAGTTTGCTTCTCTGGTTTTAGCCTCTTCATAAAATTTCTTCTCATTGTTGCATTCTGATGTGGTGAGATCATTCCCTACCCTTATTCCTTGAAGATTCTCGTTCTGATGTATTCTGTGTATGTTCCTGAACAACTCGATTTTTTTATCTTGGCTTTCAAGAACTACCATCAACGGTCTGCCTGATTGTTTCTTGGTTTTGCCTTGATTTTGTTCACTGTTGTTTCTTTCTTCTTTGTTGTATCTACCTAATCTTAATGTTTTAATGATACTTCCGTCTTCGGTTTTCACTTTGCAAGTGTTCATTATTTCTGTAGCCAGCTCCATATCTGTTCTTTTCCTTTCTTCACTGGTTTGAGAATCTACTTCTGCTGTTCCATATATGATAATATTATTTTCCCTAGATTTTCTTTTGTTTATGTCTGAGATTACGGTTTCAAATGTGTTTGTGCTGGATTCCTTAGTTAGAATTGTGCTTGAACCATCAGTCTGGTGTATTACCTTGTTTAATTCATCTCTTACTATTTCTTTGACCTTAGCTTCATCACATTTAAGATCTGTCTTATCCTCCATCACTGAGATTCTGTTTTCGTATGCCTGCATAATGCCTTGGCAACGTTCTTCTATTTTCAGAGCTGTAACAATGTTCTTCTCTATGATTTCTCGGCATCCCACACAAAACCACATTGAATCAAACTTTTCTAATAGTTTGTATTCCTCCTCCGTTTTATTCAAACATTTTATGCAGTAGTGTTTCCTGCATCTCTGACACTCCAGCATCATTTCATTGGGATCAGTAAACACATTGGTGCAGATTGCGCAGTCCCAGGCCTCGTCATCTTCATCATTCCCACAGTGGTTCAGGACTTTTTATGGAGAGTGTGCATTGCTGTTGTTTCTAGAGCTGGTTCTTAACCCGCCAGGTGGGAGGGACTTCCAAGCACCTTGCTTTCCTTTGTCACTGTAAGTTGGTTCTTGTTTTTGTTTAGTGGCTGACATCATGCACAGTTCTCTTGTCCCGAGTCTACTGATTTAGTCTTAGTTGGAGCAAAGATTTCTTTGTAGAGGTGACTGACAAATTCCTGTACTAGTTTTGTGTCTCCTTAAATCAATTTCTGACACTGTCAAGTTGAGATTTTGTTACTAGGACTGTACACAACCCTAGGCTGTTAGCTGCGGTGTGCCGCCTACAGTTTTGGATTACTGGCCTGAATGTTAGCTGCGGTGTGCCGCCTACAACCAAGCCCACTTGTACATTCCACTAGATTCTTTTTTAATACTTTTTGTACCTCTGTTACATCAAGAATTTCCTCATTCGGTGCAGTCTTATAGTATTCTGTTTATTTTCTCTCGCAGTCAGTTTCAGGCAATACTATAGATAGAATAACTACCAGAACTGTTCATAACCCATACACCAGTACTTATCATATACTACCTTGATAGGCCACTTAGCCTCTAGGTAGATCATACAGTAAATGCATTGCATCTTATAGGTTTCTAAGATAGGCAATGTTTACTGCAAAGCGCTTGTTGTGCATAGGTTCTTGTATATACCAAAAGGTAGTCCAATATATATCTAATTGGTTTTTAAAGCTATTTAAGCTTGGGAAATTTACGACAGTTTCAGGTAACCCATTCCAGTTGTTGGTGATACGAGTTGAAAAGAAATGCTGTCTTATGGGGTTTTTTGCCCGCTTTTTGGATAATTTCAGGCTATGACCACGGGTTTTGGCTTTGTTATCTAATTCAAGATACTGGCTTTGAATATTATAAATATTATGTAAATGTTTGTATGATTCAATCATACCCCCCCCCCTTGCATGTCAATAGTATAATGATGGAAGCTTCAAATGTTTAAGTCTATCAGGATAGCTGCGAGACCTTAAATAAGGCACCATTTTTGCTGCTCTTCTTTGTACAGATTCGAGGGTTTCACAATCTTTAATGAACATGGGGCACCATGCACCAATGGCATATTCCAGGATTGGCCTTACAAGCAAAGTATACAATTTTACTAACGTTGGTGCATCCAAATAGGTATAAGATCGTCTGATTAATCCTAAAATTTTGTTAGCCTTATTTGCCTGTGTCTTACAATGTTCACTAAATTTTAGCTGATTATCAATATTAATACCAAGATCCTTAACGGCAATATCTTCATTTAGTTTGACTTGTGTACCCCCTTTGTTTGCATAATATGGATACTTCTTGTTATGTGATCCTAAATGCATAACACTACACTTTTCTGGATTTAAATGAATTTGCCATGTGCAACACCAATCTTCTATATTGTTCAGATCATCTTGAAGTTCTGATGCATCTGTTAAGGAGCGTATTTCTCTCTGAATTTTTGTATCGTCAGCAAACATGTGAATGGGTGAGTTTATATTTTCATGCAGGTCATTTACATAACAAATGAAAAGAAGTGGGCCCAGAACACTACCCTGAGGGACCCCACTGAGAACTTGCGCTACTTTAGAGTGTGTACCATTTACTAGCACTCGTTGTTTTCTATTACACGCTACTGTAAGTTAAGGAACCAGGCTCGCCGTGCTACATGGCAGGCAATGAAGGAGTTTGGAAAAAGCATAGCAAAAGAAGCCAAACTCAACCCTAAAGCCTTCCATAAATATATTAAAAGCAAGCTGAAGACAAGAGCTGGTGTCTCTGATCTAGACCATGATGGAGGAACAACAATATCTGACAGTGATAAGGCTGCAGTGCTCAATGACTTCTTCGTTAATGTTTTCACCAAAGAAGACAACGCGAATATGCAATGCAGCCAACACCCAGTGCAGTCACCATTGTGTGAATTAACTCTGACAGTAGATAATGTTCGAGACAAACTATGTAAACTCAACACAAATAAATCTGCATGACCAGACAATATACCCCCAAGGGTACTAAAAGAACTTAGTGACACACTATCATTGCCACTCTATATCGTTTTTACAAAGAGCCTAGAAGAAGGCAATGTACCCGATATTTGGCGGCAAAGCAATGTAACGCCTATTTTCAAAAAGGGTAGCAGGAGATCAGCCCGGTAACCATAGGCCTATCAGTTTAACTTAAATTTGTTGTAAAGTGTTAAAGTCCTTAGTCAGAGATAGCATAGTCAATCACATGACCCTCAACAACCTGTTCGCAGACCAGCAGCATGGAGTTAGGGCAGGACGTTCCTGCACGACGCAGCTATTGACAGTAATAGAAACAAGGATAGAACTGCTGGACAAACAGTTTTGCATAGATGCAATCTATTTTGATTTTCAAAATGCTTTTGACACTGTGCCACATTCAAGACTCCTCACTAAACTACGGAGCTATGGAATTGGAGGCCAGGTCTCTACCTGGATCCTAGCCTTCCTATCGTCCAGATACCAGAGAGTCTGCATGAACGGATCGTATTCACCAAGGGCTGATGTCATTAGTGGAGTCCCACAGGGCAGTGTCCTAGGACCCATCTTGTTTTTTTATTTATATCAATGATCTGCCGGATGTTGTCCACAGCTACATAAAATTGTTTGCCAATGACACTAAGCTGTTTCAGGCAATTGCATCAGTAGAGGACTGCCATATCCTCCAATCTCTATATCAATCTCTATACAGTCGACCTCCCTCACATTCTCAGAAACCAGTACCAACCAGAATGGGACCCAGAGAAACTTGGTACTATTTAATACCTTCCATGGAACGTTATTCCAGGCACACTGATAAACATAAGTGCCTAACTTCCCAAGTATATCGATAAGGTGGGTCAGTCCTACCAATCATGAAAGAATACACCGAACTGAAAATCGTAACTGTCTCAGTCCTCCAATAATGTAAACGTACTGCTAACCTGGATATGTCCTACCATTTAAGTAAGCTAATTATGTGAGTCAGCCTTACCAGCACCAACAGGTCGCTAGGTGAGTTCTTGCTGTATCTAGGTCCTATGCTTTAGTACCAGTACCAGCCAACATATTGCATATATCGCCACTCATATTCTTCTTGTCTTTTCGATCGCTGGTATCACACTTGGAGAGCCGTTATCAAGATGAAATCTGTGGTTTTCTGCAATTCTTCCACTGGCCCATACAGCTTTTCAAGAAAAGAGGTTGACAAAGGCCAGATCTCTTCTCTCAGCAGCTGATACGTACTGCAATATTGAAGTTTGTGCTCTGTGGTCTGTTCTGCTTCTCCACAAGGACAAGTGGGCGATGTCGTAAGGTGGAACCGCCTGTACATATGTTGGTTTAGTCTGTTATGTCCAGTTCTGAGATGAAAAATGGTCACTTGCTCTGGCCTCGAGAGATGATGGTAGGCATCTTCTGATTGAGGTGTTCTATAGAGTGACTTGATGATAGTCTTCATCTCTGTATGCGTAACCATGTTTTCTGTCTGATTCTCTTCTACACCCACTATTGCCATCTTGTCTGCTTCCTCATTTCCTTGGACTCCACAGTGTGAGGGGATCCACTGCAATGCTATCCGAAAGCATGTGATGGTTTGTAGTGCTTCTTCAAGTTGTTGCTTACCTTTGGTGATAGCCCGAAGGACGGAGTGGGCATCAGATAAAAAGACAATCTGTGCAATAGGGTCTGCTGTTCTGCCAATGGTATTAGCTGCATGAACCAGTGCTTCGACTTCAGCTCTGTAGTTTGTGCAGCGTTTGCCTGTCGGTATTGCAGCTGACTCATGTTGTCCGTTTGGATACTGTATGTGCAGTCCGGCACCTCCGCTCCTAATTGCATCTTTGGCTGATCCATCTGTGTAGATCCTTACCCATGTCTCCTGAGGGTACATTTCTTCCAGCATGGCTAGGGTCAGGGCCTTCTTGCTCACATCACTGTGTTCATCTTTGGTTGTGAGATGAGGTACTGTGGTGCGAATAGCTATGCTCTCTAGTTTGTTTTCCCGGAGTGGAGGATCAAGGGTGTGGTTTGGGTCTTCTATTTGTGCTGGCAACATTTCTTGGTGTTTCCTTTGAAGTGCTTTTGTCTCTTTCACAAAACTTGATCTTTTAAGTCTTCCTGATGACAGCTGTGCTTGCCTGATCTTCATCGGCTGGTTGTTGAACAATTTGAACTTTGCAGCTTGGATCAGTGCTTTGCATTCCCTTCCTTTGCTAAGTGGGGGGATACCTGCTGTCTGCTCCATTTTTTCTATTGGTGTTTATCTCATTCCACCAGTGATGATCCGCAGTGCCTGGTTTTGTACTCTGTCAAGGTTCTGCTGATGAGATTTAGCTGCTGTCATCCATGAACTCGATCCATACTCAAGGTGTGGTCGTACGGCACCTAGGTAGATGGGCTTGAGGATCCTTTCATTGGCACCCACTTTGTTCATGCCGGCTTCCTCATGATGTTTAGCTTTCGTCTGGCCTTTGCCTCAGCGTTCTGGATGTGCTCCTTCCATGTTAATCATCTGCTGGTCCTCGTACTCGAGTGGAGTACGGCCCAGTGTCAGATTGCCAACCTTGGTTTTGGTGGACAGTGAGAATAGCATGGCTCATGATTTTTCTTTGCTGATGGTAATACACCAGCAATTGGCACAAGCTGTAATTCTGTCCAAGGCGAGCTGCATTCTGTACGTGGCAGTTGTTGTGCACTGCTCGGTACACCAGAGTACGAGGTCATCTGCATAGAGGGCTGCTTGGATCCCATTGGGCAGCTCTGCTACAATGTCATTAATGAAGAGTATGAACAGAGTTGGTGATAATACTCCGCCTTGTGGCACCCTTTGTCTCAGCAATACATTCTGACCAGATTGTCCACCCACCAGCACCCTAGCTCTGCGATTGTGTAGGTATGACTTGGTCCATCGGAACATGTTGCCACCGATGCCTGTGCGCCAGAGCTTCACAAGGAGGCCATCCTTCCACACCTTGTCAAATGCCTTCTGCAGATCGATAAAGGCAGCTAGCATCACCTTCTTGGCTTGAAATGTGTTGTTTGATCTTCTGTGTTCCTGTATCTTCTGAAGCCGGCCTGCTCTGAAACTATAATGTTCTCCGACTCCAGGTACCACTGCAACTGCTGGTTGACGATGCACTCCATGGTCTTGCATATGCAGCTTGTAAGACTGATAGGACGGTAGCTGAGCACTTTCGTCTTGTTCTTCCCTTTTTTCAGAATAGGAGTCATTCTGGCTTCCTTCCAGCACTGAGGAACCTCTCCATTGGTCCAACTGAGATTAAAGATGTCTAGCAACTTGCGGAGAGATGCATTACCAAGGTGTTGGATCATTTCATTCGTAATGCCATCTGGCCCGGGAGATTTCTTCTTCTTCAATTGGCCTATAGCCTTCTTCAGTTCTGCTAAACTAATGTCATCTTTCATTGTGTCATGCGTGTTGGTGTCTTTTCCTTCCCTTTGCTCTTTTCTAACCTCTTTTTGATGCATTCGTGGTATAGAAATGTTGCTTTCTTTTGCATATGCCTTCGCAAAGGCATCTGCAGCCATCTTTCCTGACAGTGTTTGTCCATCTTCTTCAAGAGTAATCTTCTCTCCCCCGACACCCTCATCATTCAGTGCTTTAGTCAGTCTCCATAGCTTTGTGGTGTCTCTCTCTAAATTAAACCCTGCCGTCTTTTCCTTCCAGCTTCTTCTTTTGGCCTCCAGCTTGGTCTTTAGATACCTGGCTTTAGTTTGTTGTAGAGTGAAGTGGTTTCCATGACAGGGATTACCCTCTGCAACTTCTCTGGCCTTGTCTAGTTTATCATGTGCTGCTTGCAGTTCTGTTGTCCAGTAGGGGCGGTAGTTTTTCCTGAACCCTCGAGGAATTGATTCGTTGGCAGCCTTGAGGATACTTGAATTAAATTCCTTGACCACATTGTTGATGTTTCTCCCTTCTACTGCTATATTTTGGAATGAATGGCGAACAGACTCCAATTTGCCTTTTTGTAGTTCCACCTTGGATGTTGAGGTGAACTTGTCGAAATACTTCCAGAAAGAGAGAGGATGACTGGGAGGTGGTCGCTTCCTCCTAACTGCGATCCGACCACTCTACTGAGGTTTCTGTGAATGTCTTCTGTACAAAATGCCAAGTCCGGCGTTGTTGTCGAGTGCCACTGGCGCGAGTAGAAGGTAGGCTGATCTGTGGGATCGTTGACAAGTAAAAGGTGCTTTTCATTTTGCCATGCTTCAATGTCTTCTCCTCGTTTATCAAGTGTTCTGTATCCCCAGCTCTGGGACTGGCTATTAAAGTCTCCCACAATGAGAAAGTGGCAGTCCGGGACCTGGATTGTGTCAAGTGAGAGATTCTTGTCATTAGGGCAGTAATAATTGACAATGTCAATCACAGAGTTGCTGGTTGTTACCTTGATCTTGATATATTCTGCCTCTTCCATAAAGGTTTTGATCTGGCTGGCGTTCACGCTGTTTCGGACCAAGGTGATCACCCTGCCTTTCTTTCTTCCTCTTCGATCACACCGGAAAATCTGGTAACCTCTGATCTTAAATGGTTTTCCTTCTTGCAGGTGTGTCTCTTGGATGCAGCAGTTATCAATGTTGTTTTCGTACAGGAACTGTTCGAGCTCTGATTTCTTGTTGGTAACCCCTTCTGCGTTCCAGTGCATGATGTTGATACTGGGGTTCTCTGTGGGTTGGGTCTTCTCTTTCGGTTGGCTGGTAGCTCTCCATCCTCGTCCCCTGGCTCCACAAGACGAGTTGATGGGACCTCCAGTAGCTGAGGGTGGGCTACTTCGAGGCGTGGAGCCCGGAGCTGCACCTGCCTGGCGGATCGTCACCGGGCGAGCACCATTTCGGTTGATTCGATCTCCAAGTGTCATTTCATTAGCGTTGTGCATAATGCTCTGATTAGCCCCTCCAAATGTCTGGATTGACACCCAGTGGGTTACACCCCTGCGCCACGTTGAGGCCGAACATATAATCTTAAACAGGGGTCCACTCATATTAATCTGGAAGTGTACACCGAACTGAAAATCGTAACTGTCTCAGTCCCCCACGTAAATTGACAAGGTGTGTTGGTTCTACCAATCACGAAATGTATTAATGAGGCGGGTCCACCCCACCAGTTAAACTGCTATGCTGTTCCTGGTCCACATTCTATTACTAGTCCACAGCCAACCTATAATGTAATACTCTCATTCGCAACAGGCCGGGTCAGGTGGGCTTGTTCTACCAGCCCCATTAGCACATAAACAACCATTGTAATAATGTAAACGTACGGCTAAGGTGGGTATGTCCTACCATTTAAGTAAGCTAGGTGAGTTCTTGCTGTATTTAAGTCATATGTTTTAGTACCAGGTACCAGGAAACGTATTAATAAGACAAAATGTATATATCTCCACGTATATTAATCCAGGACAGGTGGGCGTGTCCTACCATCCATATGAGGCTACATGTGCATTGATAATGTGGGTCTGTCCTATCATTCATTTTTTTCAAGCTTGCAAGGAGGGTCAGGCTTTTCACCCACACAGTGTAAATATTGTAACAAGGATCAACCAGGCGGGTACTGGCCGTCCCAGCCAAGCTGGGTACGGGCCGCCCATCCTGGAATCGTTCCCATAAGCGCACGCCCCTGAGTAGAGCAATAAGCACGTATAAGCCTATACGAGAGGCATTTCATCGTGCAAACGACTAAGTTTGTTAGAACGCGTAGTGAGCATGCACGCGCTTGGACGCTTCATCGACGACGCACATGTCAAGAATGAAGGCGAGTGTTTACCTCTGAGTGTACTATAGCCAGATAGACAGTGATTTGTGTACACGTGACTTACTACATCACCCTACGCACGCACGCACGCACGCTCGCACGCACGCACGCACGTACGCACGCACGCACGCACGCTCGCACGCACGCACGCACGCATGCACGCCCACACACACACACACACACACACACACACACACATTTGCTTTGGGATTTGGTTTGAAGACGATTAGATTGATGCCATCACGGGTGATAAAATCGACTGATGGCTGATGACGATGATTACACTGAGACGATGACAGAGACGACACAGGCACACTATTTTGTTAACATTTTTACATGGTGAGTTCGTGGACTCTGGAAAATAAGCAGCCCCTAGATGACGTATGGGCCGCTTAGAGATATGTTTCGAACTCATGAGTGGGAGTTGGCGATCTTCCCACCAAAACACTGTCACGTGATTGATGAGCGAGCACATGGTTTGATGTATAAATGCGCCGACGTCCATATAATGCCTAAAGATGATGACAATCTTATCATATAAAAACTTGATTCACTGGAAAAAAGAATCTCAAAAATAATAATTATATAAGAAAAATTAATAATTATACAATTAAACTGACCCCAATATAATAAAATCTAGAGGAACTATTTTCAAATCATAGCGGCGCCAATCATGTGCAATGAATATGCCATGTTAATTTCAAGTAATATTAATGCCTGGTCTACCATACAAACATTGATTTCAAAAACACTAGATCGATCAATAGTTCACCGAGTTACATAGTGGGATGGACTTAGGCCGCTAGGACAGATCGAACAATTCTATACTCTGTGGTAATCAGTTATAGCCAAGAGCCTAATTAGCATATGAATTGGGAACTAGAGCTAGCTAATGCACTTTGCACGTTGGGTCACCGGAGGTACCACATGGACTCGTAAATCCGCAGAGGTGTCCCCGCAATGGAGGCATCCGCACAACGAGGGCACTGATTAACTTAATATAAGCTATTATACCTTCATGATACAAATGAAAAAGTCTCCTGATATTACGAGAGGGATATACCTCGCGTGGGCTCTAGTTAGCTAGATGCTACTTGTTAGTGCGGGCCTCCATCACAGGAAAATGCCTTCGACGCCGAAGCAGAGGAAAAGAGCTGGAAAAAAGCAAGGGAAAAAGACCATCCTAGTGAAAAATATAATTAACGTGATGCATACTGGTTTACGTGAAGACGGGGCGAGTGACTCCTGAATGATTCCCAAGTCCCCGCCTTATGTCATTCCAAGATACTGCATTGGTAGGTGCCACTTTTATTTATGCGGGCCTTTTGCCATTCCTAACCTACCATTTAGTTTTTAGAAACGAGAACTAGTTTAGGCCGCAGATGGCAGAGATTCCTACCTATCATTAGACATGGCTATCCAATGGGCGCAGATGCCCCGCTTCCCATAGGTTGCTTTAGAAAGCATCTACCTCAGTGGCGTGCATGTTACTTCACAACACATCTGAACTGGGTGAGACTCCAGATGCCTTGCTTCATAACCACATAAAACATCACTGGACGATGGCTACATTTTACACAAGCCAATTTTATGACTGACATATCATTACAGTGGGGGTAGAGAGACGAATATCCACCGCGAGTGTCCTTCCCGTGAGGGTGTGGCAGATTTCAAGATCCTGCCCAGACACCGCAATGAGTTGGGTGGAGATGCACGTCTCATCCGTTACCAATCCTATGGACTTAACTATTGACCTGGCATTAGGTTTATGTTCCAATATGCCCAATATGCACTGCGGGCTGGAAATAATATATCCTACAATAATAATAATAATAATAATAATTAATAACTACATGTTTTCGCAGTGCTTTCCTTCCTTGGCAAAGATGTCTAACTACTAAGTATCCGAAGATACATTGGGAGATGCATGTAAACCCGCACTTTGGCCATCACTGCTTGAAAACCTCCGATAGTTTCCCAGAGTCAGATTAGTACAACGTGCGGGTGGGATAGCCAAACAATTAAGAAGCCTTGTGGCAGAGTGGATCGTGGAAAGAGACACTTACTTAATAAATATGAGGCCCTATAGGTAGTTGGCCAATTTTACACACACTTGCTGGTGTGCGGGGATAGATCACCTCGACAGCCAGAAAAGAGGTGCACACTATGTGTCTCCTAATGAAGCAATTGTCCCTGATCACTTTTAACCTATCCTACCGAGCTGAAAAGTCTAATAAGGTTAGTTGATAGCATGATGGGCTCAATAAATAGAGCACGGTCAGCGACCTCAGTGTAAAATTGTTGGTGGTGGGAATAAATGATGCGTATATTGTTGCTGTATAGTATCTCCTAGCGTACTGCAGTCCAAAGTTTTACATAAATAAACAAAACATATGAACGGATGGCTACTTGCCATATACATAACTAACCATTGCAATTGAAATAATATCACAGTTTTTACAGTTTGATTAGATGAGGTAGTAAGTATGTATAGGTCAATAACCTAATGCAGTGCGGTTAGTTAAGCACCTTCAGTAAACAAGGATAATATGAACAATAATAAAGAAATTCTAAATTGAGGTCCAAAGACCGATGCGGTACCTGTTAGTCATCAGTACCATTTACGGACATAAGTTTATGACAGTGAAACATACTATGTATAGCTACTCGAGTACCTAGTAGTTCACTTGGATGGAACAGGCTATTATGTTACATACAGGTAGCATGAGTTGACACGTTCTCTTGAGGATGGAAGGTTTCCGCATGCAGATCCCCACAGCTGGTTTCCGTAGATCGGTCTCCACATGCTGACTCCACGATGATACGGTACGAACTCAGGATGGTAACACAAAGCAATGCAGTAAAGTCTACTAGATCATCTCTATAACTAAATCAGGAATTAAATGGTGTGGAGAAGGTTCCCCTTCCGGCGACGGAAGCATGAAAGTTAAACATAACCCATTAACAGATAGGGTCACTATATATAATATTTCCATGCATGTACATATTGAAACATATGGTGCAGGGTATGTCCCATAGCTCTTGTGGTGCACCGGGCAAAGTCTACTTGGCTGAGGTAAAAAAGTTACAATGGTGGCCGCACAACATGCAGTATGGTGGTTTGGTCGCCACTTTCGCATGGTCGGCAGATCCGGCAAGTCATCCACCAAGAAACATCGCTGCTCTACAGTATGTAGAGATCTACATACCAGGTCCGAAGACCCTCCCGCAGAAAGTTCTGCTTATTGGTCTTCGAAAATGGGAACCATGATTTTAGCATCCAAAATTAGTTGATGCGGGTAGCCGAGAACTGCTTTCCGGAGTGAGCCGAACTGAAAGCCGTGCGTAACCGAGATGATGTGCTGTATCTATCTAACGCTGTTCCGGTCCACTCATCAAGCTCCCACTCTTAGGGCCAGTCCTCGACTCTCGGCCTCCACGCCGACGATGCTCTCGATCTTCGAATTTCACCCCCTTTTATACTCGCTGAGAGCTGGCTGCCTGAATCAAGCATAGATCGCTGGGCCAACCAATCAGCACATTAGAATGCTGTGACGTATATACAATTATCTATGTATTACTATATGTATCGATGTGTAGAGTGACGTAGTAGGTCACGTGTACACGAATCACTATCTATCTATCTAGCTATGTATATATATATATATATATATATATATATATATATATATATATATATATATATATATATATATATATATGCGGATACGACATCATAGAAATATTTTGATCATAATTGAACGGGTAAAATTGACGACAACTCGGCCATTTCTGAGCCGATTTTAAAATAGTTTGAAGTTTTAAAAACGACGAAAATAAATAGATTAAAGGTATTTACGAGTACCTACTCAGTATACTAGAGGTACACACTCGCCTCTATTCTTGGCACACGTGTCGTCGATGAAGCGTCTAAGTGTGCACATGCGCACCATGCATTTTAACGGACTTAGTCGTTTTCATGACGAAATGCCTCTCATATAGGCCTATATGCGCTTATTTCTCTATCCAGGGGCGTGAGCTTATGGGAACGACCCCAGGATGGGCGGCTCGTACCCAGCTTGCCTGGGATGGCCAGTACCTGCCCGGTCGATCCATGTCACAATCTCGTCATCGTCCTCAGCGTTAGTTCATGGTTCACCAGACTCCTGGCTTGGTAGGAGAGAGGTCGAACTGACACCATGGTGCTCTGGACTAATGTCGGGAATACTTGTTTCTGTAGAGACATCTGTCTGGGTACCGGTGTCATGTGGAATGCCCTGTCCAAGCTCTGGTTCTGGATCGTCACTGACACAAGGTTTAAGTCGATCAAAGTGGATGACTGAGGTCAGGCCATCCGAAGCGCGGATATGGTAGGTCATGTCCGACTTCTTACCTACTACCACATATGGGCCTTTCGACTGGTAACTCAGTTTACTTGGCATGTTTGTAGAACGTCGCGAATAGTGAACCCAAACCATCTTTCCCACTTCATACAGATCTCCATGTACCCGCTGGTCATGCCATGTTTTCTGACGCCGGTGTGCAGTGGATAAAGTTGCTCTCACTAGCTCATGGGTCTGTTCTATCCACTGCCACATGAGCTCTACGTAGAGAGATGGTGAATTTTTTTCTCCCGGAATCCTGGACATGGCCAGATCCAGGGGTAAAGCTAATTCACGGCCTAACATTAACCGCACAAGGGTATAACCCATGCTGGAATGTATTGAAGTGCGGTATGCCATGAGCACATATGGGGGTCATAGATCCCAATCTCTACAATCAAGGCGTGTTTCCTTAGTCAACATTTCTGTGAGAGTATGATTAAATCTCTCCATCATCCCGTCACTTCTTGGGAGATACGAGGTGGTACGTGTTTTGACGATGTGAAACAATTTGCAGAGCTCTGAGATCAGCCAGCTCTCAAAATTACTTCCTTGATCAGAGTGCAGCTCATAGGGCATTTCAAACTGGCACAACACATTACTTGCCAAGACCTCCACTACTGTGGATGCCTCTTGGTCCGACAAAGCGAATGCTTCCCCCCACTTCGTAAAATAATCTTGCAATATGAGGATGTAATTGTTTCCTTCATCCATCGTATTCAAGGGTCCGAGCACATCAATAGCCACTTGCTCCCATGGTGCACCAACTATCTTAATTTGAAGCGTTGCGGAATGGTGTTGGCCAAGAGCACGTCTTTGACATGGGACGCATTTGGCGACCCATGCCTTCACACTATTGCGAATCCCGATCCAGTGGAATCTCTGTTTTATTCGGGTCAATGTCCGCACAACAGCTAAATGTCCCACGTTATCGTATGGTTGCTGTAATATGCTGTTTCGATAACGCTCTGGAATCACTATGTGGTTGTTGATGTAGAGAATACCATCCTGTATGTGGCATTCTTCGAACCGCTGGTAGGAGTATTTTGCTGTTGTGGATAATTGTGTAACAGATTCCTTGGGAGGACGTACCCCCGCCTGGATCCACGCATATATATTTCGTGTTTGCGTGTCTGTTGCTTGTTCGTGAGCGACTGTCTCCATGTTCCACTCTGCGCACTGCAATTCAGGGAACTCCAGAGATGGCTGTGTAGTATGTGTCACAGTGGTAGTCACTTCCCATTCATCCTCGAGCCCGATTCTGCTCAAGGCATCGGCATTTCCATGCAGTTTGCCAGGTCTATGAACGCCGTTGAAGTTCAAGGCCTGCAGGGAGTCCTGCCACCTCGCTACCTGGCCCTTCGGATTTTTAGGTTTCTGAGCCAGCGTAGGGAGGCATGGACTGTACAGAGATTAAACAGGTTCCTGTACAGAAAGTGTTTATAACACTTGACGAAGTGTACCGCCACAAGTAACTCTCGCTTAGTGGTCGCGTAAAGTTTCTCGGTTTTATTAAGAGTATGTGAGCCATAACCCAGTACCTGCTCCATTCCATCTTCCATGACCTGAGATAGAACTGCGCCGATGGTGTAAGCCGATGCATCAATGGCCAAGATGAAATTGAGGTTATGGTTGTAATATTATATCATAGTTATATGATGCTTTTACGAAAACACAAACTTGTGTGTGCATGCGTGGTTGTTGTCGTATGACGTCATTCTTGACATAAAATGGAACCAGTTTGTTAGAACACATTTAACGTCGTATCTTCTTGATATATTTATTATAATATACCCAAAACCGGGGGCACAACGATACATGGTGCCAGGATTAAAAACGAAATATGGATTTGACTGGTATTCCACCGCCGACAATCGACTGGGAATCATCTAATTTACCAGAAGCCTGGAAGAAATTTCAACAGCACATTAACCTGATTTTCCAAGGACTGATGAAAGACAAGGGTGAGGATGTTAAATGCACCTATTTGCTTCTCTAGGTCAGTGAAAAAGGCAGTGATATTTCGACATGTCGACGGAGATAGAAATAAACTATCTACGTATTATGACAGATTCAAGCTTTAGGTACAGCCGAAATTGAACCCAGTTTTCGCACATTATAAATTTAATAACAAAGTACAATGCACGTCAGGAATTGAACAGTTCGCTATCAAACTAAAACTGCTTGTTGTAGACTGTGCATATGGTGTCCCTGACGAGATGATTTGGGACAGAATTGTGTTTGGGATATCATCGCCACGAATCCGTGAAAAACTCATAAACGAGGGCAAGAGCCTCACATTGACAAAAGCGATACAAATTTGTCAGAACTTCGAATATTCCCAAGAACAATTGCGAACCATGATGCCAAATGAGTCAGTTGTTCACTTAGTGTCTGGAAAACAACGTCGTCGCACAGGACCTGATTCGTCAAAGGGTAGGAGTAGCAGTAATGGAGGGACCAATCAGTCAAAATACAGAACAAACTTTTCAGCGAACAAAAATCAACAGGGACCACAAAAAAACATGGTGTGCTAAATGTGGCTATGACCATAGTAAAATGGCAACTGCCCTGCTCAAGGCAAGCAGTGCAATGCATGTAAAAAGTGGAATCATTTTTCAAAAATGTGTCGCTCAATTAAAAGTATTAATGAGGTTAGCACACAGCCAAAAATGCTAATAATGGTGTGACAGATTCTGACTCAGATTTCTATATTGATAGCATTGAATCCAATATTCAAAATGACCAGGCTTTTGCTGAAGTAAAAGTAGGCCCTATCCTAGTCAAATTTAAATTGAATACTTGGTCTCAAGTTAATATTTTGCCCAACCATATTTTTAGTAAACTAGGTGTTGCTACACATCTTACTAAGTCTGTCCGTAAACTCTCAGCATACAATGGCAATATACTAAAAACCTCTGGGTGTTGTACACTTACATGTATATATGCAGCTCATAGCCAAGATATCGAGTTTTATATTGTTGACACTGTATCTCCGCCCATTCTAGGTCTAAATTCATGTATCGAATTTGGTCTGATAAAACTTATTTACTCCATACAAAATCAAACAAACATGAAACAAAATGTCACACACATAAAACCGAATAACAGTAATGAATTAATCATAACGAAAGAGACCATACTAAAGGATCACCCAAATCTATTTAAAGGTGTTGGTACATTCCCTGGTGAATGCACCATTAAGGTCGATCCAAAGGTATGCCCTGTTATTCACCCCCCCCCCCCCGCCCCCCCCCCCGCCCCAAGAAGAGTTCCATTCGCTCTTCGTGATAAACTGCATTTAGAATTAGACCGTATGGAGGAACAGAACATAATTGCAAAGGTCACAGAACCAACAAAATGGGTAAATTCACTTGTAGTGGTGGAAAAGCCCCAAACTGGTAAAATAAGAATATGCCTTGATCCCCGGGACCTAAATAAGGCACTTTTACGTCCACATTATACGATGAAAACTCTAGATGATGTTCTGCCTCAACAGTCAGGTGCTAAATATTTCACTAAGCTTGATGCAAGATCAGGGTATTGGGCCATCAAGCTGTCAGACGAGTCGTCACTCCTGACGACATTTAATAGCCCATTTGGTAGGTATAGGTACCTTTGGTTGCCCTTTGGATTAAAATGATTTTCAACAGAAGATGAATATCTGTTTTGAAGGTCTAGATGGCGTTATCACCATTGTGGATGACATCTTAGTGCATGGAAGTACACGTGAAGAGCACGACAACAATTTGAGAAACGTGCTAACTCGGTCACATAATACCGGGATAAAGCTAAACGAGGACAAGATGCATGTTGGTGTTACAGAAGTACAATACTTTGGTCACATCATTACAGCCGATGGTATCAGGCCAGATCCTTCTAAAGTGACTGCTGTCAGAGATATGGAACCCCCACAAAACAGAACAGAACTGGAAACTGTGTTAGGCATGATAAACTACTTGTCTAAATTTGCTCCAAATTTGTCAGAGATCACAAGCCCAATGCGTAAGCTCTTGGTCAAAGGTGTGGAATTCTCATGGGATGAACCCCAGTCTGAGGCACTCCAAAAGGTCAAAGATGTGATTACCCAAACTCCAGGTCCTGTCTTAGCTTATTATGACCCGAACAGGGAGTTGACTTTGCAGGTTAATGCATCAAAGTTTGGCTTGGGAGCTACACTCCTTCAGGAAGGCCAAAGCCTTGTGCATACGCCTCCAAATCACTAACACCAACAGAAGTAAATTATGCACAAATTGAGAAGGAAATGTACGCTATGCTGTTTGGTTGCAAACGCTTCCATCAGTACGTGCATGGCCGCCATGTTAAAGTTGAGACAGACCACAAACCATTGGTCTCTATCGTGAAAAAGCCACTTCATCCAGCACCGCCGAGATTGCAGCGCATGCTGTTGCAATTACAACGTTATGACCTTGAAGTCATTTATGTTCTAGGAAAGAGCATTCCTGTCGCTGACACATTGTCACGCAAGTTTCTGCCGGACACATACCCTGGTATGTCCGCTGGTATGGATGTACATGTCCACACTGTAATGTCAGCAATTCCAATAAGTGATCGCAAGCTGCGGGAAATTAAAACTATGACCAATGTAGACTTGCAACTAGACATGCTTAAACGCACTATTCAAGATGGTTGGCCAGAAAACAGAAAACATTGCCCGCCTCTAGTCTTAGACTATTGGAACTACCGTGATCAACTGTCAGTTGTTGATGGTCTGATCATGAAAGGACACAAAATTGTGATACCAAAAGATCAACGACAAAAACTCTTAGAGAGCGTACACTCAGGTCACATGGGTGTCCAGAAATGCTTAAAACGAGCCCGTGAAGTTATGTTTTGGCCAAATATGTCCAATGACATCACTGAAATGGTATTGCAATGTCCAATATTTTTAGAACAACGTAATGCAAATGCCAAAGAACCTTTAATGCCCCCATGATATTCCTGAATATCCATGGCAAACTGTTGCAACTGATTTATTTACATGGGACAATAAAGATTTTATTGTAATCGTAGACTATTATAGTTTGTATTTTGAAGTTGAACAACTGTCAAATACTAAAAGCAGCACAATCATTGCTAAAATGAAAAGTGTCTTTTCAAGACATGGTATCTGTGAAAATGTCATTTCAGACAACGGTCCACAGTACTCATCGCAGGAATTTGCAAATTTTGCAGATGACTGGGATTTTAAACATGTGACCTCAAGTCCCCATTACCCACAGTCTAATGGGTTGGCTGAGAAAACTGTCCAAATCATCAAAAGAATTCTCACAAAAACAAAATCAGATGGTAAAGACCCGTATATTGGTATCCTTGAATATCGTACAACACCTCTAAACATATGGTATTCTCCATCACAATTGCTTATGGGTAGAAAGCTACGTTCTGCTTTGCCTATTACCCGTAGTCAGTTAATGCCTAAAATACCTGACATAAACTACGTCCATGATAAGATCAGAGCTATTAGACAACGAGAAAAGACTTACTATGACAAAGGCGCAAAGCCATTAAACACACTTGATGTAGGAGACACAGTTAGAATCAGACAACCAAACAACACATGTAAACCAGCAGTTGTAGCTCAAAAGCACAATGAAAGGTCTTATTCAGTTCAAACACACGATGGTGGTAACTACAGACGTAATAGGAGACACCTCATTAAGTCTAAAGAAGGAATTCCAAATTGCTGTAATCCTCTTATCCAAGACAATTTTGAGCCATCCACACATGATAATGATAACACCGCTTCAAACCCCTGTGTCAGTAAACCACCTAATGTTAACTTTAAGGAAAAGTCTGTGTCACCAAGTCCAAAATCAAGTAACTCCAATAAGGTCGGTCAGTCAGATCATTATGTAACACGTTTTGGCCGTACTGTGAAGCCAAAGGTAATTGAATCAATGTGATTGTGAACAAACAACTTACATATATACAAATCATTCAAAGGAACTAACAAAATCAGTGATTTATTCGTGATCATTATAATCAATACAATCAGCTACATCGAACGGTTTACAGAGACTGCTTGTCAATATGCGCCAGATTCTCCGTACAGTACTTCATTCATCAGAACTTGCAACATACCGTGAACAAAAACTATAATTCGAATATTATATTATACCTGATTGAAAAACTTGTTTAAAACATTATTATATTGTGTTCATACTAACAGAAGGGAGATGTAATATTATATCATAGTTATACGATGCTATTACGAAAACACAAACTTGGGTGTGTATGTGTGGTTGTTTTCGTATGACGTCATTCTTGACATAAAATGGAACCAGTTTGTTAGAACACATTTAACGTCGTTCTTCTTGATATATTTATTATAATATACCCAAAACCCAGGGCACAATGATACAATGGTTGGGATGAGCAAGAATTTGAGCGGTCGTCAAGAGCACATCAATAGCCACTTGCTCCCATGGTGCACCAACTATCTTAATTTGAAGAGGTGCGGAATGGTGTTGGCCAACAGCACGTCTTTGACATGGGACGCATTTGGCGACCCATGCCTTCATACTATTGCGAATCCCGATCCAGTGGAATCTCTGTTTTATTCGGGTCAATGTCCGCACAACAGCTAAATGTCCCACATTATCGTGTAGTTGCTGTAATATGCTGTTTCGATAACGCTCTGGAATCACTATGCGGTTGTTGATGTAGAGAATACCATCCTGTATGTGGCATTCTTCGAACCGCTGGTAGGAGTATTTTGCTGTTGTGGATAATTGTGTAACAGATTCCTTGGGAGGACGTACCCCCGCCTGGATCCACGCATATATATTTCGTGTGTGCGTGTATGTTGCTTGTTCGTGAGCGACTGTCTCCATGTTCCACTCTGTGCGCTGCAATTCAGGGAACTCCAGAGATGGCTGTGTAGTGTGTCACAGTCGTAGCCACTTCCCATTCATCCTCGAGCCCGATTCTGCTCAAGGCATCGGCATTTCCATGCAGTTTGCCAGGTCTATGAACGCCATTGAAGTTCATGGCCTGCAGGGATTCCTGCCACCTCGCTACCTGGCCCTTCAGATTTTTTAGGTTTCTGAGCCAGCGTAGGGAGGCGTGGACTGTACAGAGAGTAAACTGGTGCCCGTACAGAAAGTGTTTATAATACTTGACGAGTGTACCACCACAAGTAACTCTCGCTTAGTGGTCGCGTAACGCTTCTCAGTATTATTAAGAGTATGCGAGCCATAACCCAGTACCTGCTCCATTCCATCTTCCATGACCTGAGATAGAACTACGCCGATGGTGTAAGCCGATGCATCAGTGTCCAAGATGAAATTGAGGTTATGGATGGGATGAGCAAGAATTGGAGCAGTCGTCAAGAGTTCCTTCAGTGCCCTGAAGGAACCTTCACACTCACTCGTCCACTCGAATGGTCGATCCTTTTAGGTAATCCTGTATAGGGGTGATGCTATCTCGCTGAAGTGATGGATGTAACGGCAATAGTACTGGCAGAGGCCAAGGAAACTCCGGGTGTCCGTAACAGACGTCAGTGTCTGCCACTCCGCCACTGCTTTTGTTTTTGATGGTTGAGTAGCCACTCCATCACCGGATATGACGTGTTCCAGGAGCTCGATGCTCTGTCTAAAGAGATGACATTTTTGGGTTTAAGTTTTAAGTTAGCCATGGGGACACTAAATAGCATTAGGGGCTAACACCTAATACTATACACCCTTTGGCTTCCCCGGTGTGTTGTCTGTCTCCGTCATGGGACGTCACTCAGCGCTTCACACTGGGATGCAGCCTAGGCTAGGTGCCTTTCCGTACATGCATATGAGATTAAGGAGCCCCTGCTACAAATGCTAGGCCTCAAAGTAGATCTAAGATCTCTGATCTTGGGTCGGGTGCAAGGGTGTAAAACTTTATCTGGGTACCAAGCCGGGTATTTGGAGCGAGTGGCCAACCATAGCACTAAACAACTCATCTTTCATGTCAGTTAATATTATGAATATCCGTCATGGTGCTCGCCGTGTGAGTTCCCACCAGGAATGTGCAGCACCGGGCCACCACCACCACCACCCCCCCCCCCAGCCTCGAAGGGGTCCACCCAAGCTACTGGTGGTAAAGTTCGTAGACCTTGGAGAAAAAGGAAGAAGTTGTCCAACCTAAAGTACAAGTAAGCAAACCACTGACTATCATGCAATGGAATGCTGAAGGAGTTTCTAACACGAAAATGGAGCTTAGCCAAATTCTCAAGGAGAAAGGCGTAGATGTCGCGTGTATCCAAGAAACTCATCTAAATGCCAACAGAAGATTCTGTATAAGAGGATTTCAGTGCTTCAGATCTGATAGGGATGGAAGACATAAAGGAGGAGTCATATAACCCTGGTCCGGAATAACCTAAATGCCATTGAAGTTCAGAGACACATGGACGGACCTGAAATTCTCACAATCAAGATAAGTCCAGAGAAACCTCCTATCACTGTTGTCAACTATTACTGCCCTAATAATCAACCATTGAATTTCAGGAAAATCCCAGTTCACGCAGATTCAACTATCGTTGCTGGTGACCTCAACAGTCATTCTCAGTTATGGGGCTATCATTCTACTGATAGGCGGGGTGAGGACATTGAAAATTGGATGGATGAGCAGAAGCTGATTTTTTTTAATAAGGCAGATGAACACCCCCCCCCCTAGATTTTACTCAAGACGATGGCATACCTCAAGTTCTCCTGATCTAGAATTTTCAACAGAAAATCTACATAAAAAATCTTTGCGTATTCTTGGGGAACAGCTTGGAGGCAATGATCACCGCCCTGTTTTCATTACCATTAACATGGATGTTGAGATTGACCGGAATCAGACTCCTCGATGGAACTATAAGAAAGCAGACTGGGACAGATATCAGAAAGAGTGACAGATTGGTAAAAGACATTGATGTCAAAAACCAAAATATCAATAAAGTTGTTAAAGAGCTTAACTCTGCTTTACTCTCTGCTGCTGGCAGATGCATTCCATGGGGATCCAGGAAAAATTACAGACCTTACTGGAATACGTCTCTGCAAAAGTTACATGTCCAACGAAAGGGAAATTGCAGAGAATTCCCCAACAGAAGCCAACCATGTGAAACTCCAACAATCCAAGGCAAAATATCTGAGAGCCAAAATCAGAGCAACCAGAGAATCGTGGAGAGAAGAAACGTCAAGCTTAAATCTTGAAAAAGATACGAACAAACTCTAGAGGCTTGTGAAGCAGCTTAATGATGAAAACACCAGAGTACCGAACATAACTCTTGAAGAGGATTGTGAAATTAAAACAGGAGAGGCTGCTGCTGAACACTTCGCTTGTATGTTTCAGAAAGTAAGCAATCTAGATGTGCCAGTGAGTTGTAAAAAAGCTGCAATGAAGTCTGCAAAGTGGAACAGAGACACACAAATACATACCACAGGAATGGATGAGCTTCTGACTATCAGTGAGTTGGAGAAAAGCTTGAAAGTTCTGAAACACATGAAGTCTCCTGGACCAGATGGAATAACCAATGAGATGTTGAGGAATCTGGGTACTATTGGAAAGCACAAGCTTTTGGAGATTTTTAACCACAGTTGATACACAGGAGAAGTTCCCCAGTCTTAGAGAGAGGCCAACATGATACCTGTACTGAAAAAAGGCAAGAATAAATCCAAAGCGTCAAGTTATCGACCTAGCAGTCTGACTAGTTGCACTGTCAAAGCCATGGAAAGAATCCTCAACCACAGACTTCTTCGACATCTTGAAAGCAACAATCTCTTAGCGGATGAACAAAATGGCTTCAGAAAGTGTAGATCTACTGAGGATCAAACAACGTATCTGACACAGTCTATTGAGGAGGCGTTCCAACAGAAAAAGCATACCATCACTGTGTGGGTTGATCTGCAGAATGCATTTGATAAAGTATGGAAGCATGGACTCTTCCAAAAGCTCAGGACCAGTGATATTTCTGGAAAATGTACAGCTGGATATGTCAGTATCTCCATAATCGAAAGGCATCAGTACAGCTGAATGGGACGAGCAGCAAGAAAGTCCTGCTACGAC
This sequence comes from Chaetoderma sp. LZ-2023a, assembly GCA_034401795.1. Classification (NCBI taxonomy): domain Eukaryota; kingdom Metazoa; phylum Mollusca; class Caudofoveata; order Chaetodermatida; family Chaetodermatidae; genus Chaetoderma; species Chaetoderma sp. LZ-2023a. The sequence goes on from CM067372.1 coordinate 18,663,772, forward strand.
ATGGTGTACCTCAGGGTGGTGTAGTCTCTCCCACCCTCTTCACAATATTCATCAATGACCTGGTGAAGAACCTTCCAATGGAGCTGCATTATATGCTGACGATCTTGTGATGTGGAGCAGCGAGGAGTATGTGTCAACAGCCAATTACCGCATGCAACTCACAATTGATCACCTCAATTCCTGCGTTACAAGATGGGTTGTCCAGATCAACAAAGTGAAGACATTCGCAACTCTATTCACACTATCCACTAAAAAGGAACACAAGACAAGTCTGAAATTTGGTGACTCAGTTCTGCACTTTGAGGATGAAGTAACTTATCTTGGTCTGATATTCCAAGACCAACCTGGAAGACGCAAATCAGAAAAGCTGAAGGTATAGCCAAGCGAAGACTGGCAGTTATGCAGAAGCTCTCTGGAACAAAATGGGGAGCTAACATGAAAATTATGAAACAGGTTTACTCTGGATCAGCTAGGCCAATCATCGAATACGGCTCATCATCATGGATGACAGCTGCTACATGCACCCTTCAGACATTGGATAAAGGTACAAAATCAGGCTCTTCGTACGATAACAGGGTCTATGAAGACCACTCCAATAGCAGCAATGGAAGAACTTACCAATATCCAGCCACTCCAGCAGAGATGATAAATCAAGGCCGAGATTCAATACGAGAAGTTCAAATTGATGCCTCACCATCCCATGCATATGCTGACTCACCCAATGTATAGAGGAAGGCTCAAAAGGAATAATTTCTTATTGACATCAAAGAAAATTGAAAGAAACAGAGAGTCGGACATCTTCCCCAGATGTAGAGACATAACTGCTATCTCTAAGAGGAAACTGTGGAAAGCTTCTGAAATAGAAAACACAATTTCAATCTGGCCCTCGATTCCAGGGATTGAAAGCAAGGGAGCTCAAGCAGAGGTGACAAACAAAGTTCTTGCATTGAGTCATATTGCAGAAAACTACACTGAGGAAGAATGGGTACATGTTTATACAGATGGATCAGCTATCCAGGCTGTCAAGAATGGAGTGGCAGGTGCTCACATTCGGTTTCCATGTGGAGATATAACAGACTCATGCTTGTCAACAGGGAAGCACTGTAGCAATTACAATGCAGAAATCCAAGCACTGATTTTAGCTAGTCAAATGCTGATACAACGAAAAAACCAGAAATGAAAATATTGTCTTACAGACAGACTCCCTCTCAGCGCTCCAGGCGCTGGAGAGTGGAAAGGAAACTACAGATTTAATTCATGAAAATCTTATGCAACTGGCTAAGGAGAACAATGTCAACTTACAGTTGTTCCACTCGCATTGTGGCATATTAAGAAATGACAAAGCTGATCAACTGGCTAAGGAAGGGTCAAATAAAGAACAATTCGACCGTGAGGTTGACTTTGAAGAACTGAAGCATATCATTAAAGCCACAAGAACCACAAGCAGGCAGCATAATGATGCAATACACAGCCTCAGTAGGGAGGATCAGACATGTATCTTCAGATTGAAGACTGGTCACAATCGTCTCAATGCACATCTTCACCATCTCAAGATTACAGATTCTGCACTTTGTGAGTGTCAGCAGTCAGAAGAAACAGCAGAACATCTCTTGCAGCACTGCCAGCGATATGAACAGGCTAGGGGAAGCTTCTGGCCTATTGAAGTATATTTTGAAGAGAAGATCAGAGTAGACAGGGACAGTTTGATGACCACTTCAGCTTTCATGCACCAAATAAGGAAAACAGTCTAAGATTACTGTCATGAGAAAGATGAACACAAGAAGAAGAAGATTAAGGGCCGTGCCCGCAAGAAACATAATGGAGGACATAGCACATGGGACACTAGTCTAACATGCGATCGAGAACCATGCTCATAAGAACATGATTGAGAACATAGTCCACAATTCTTTCATGTGATTCCCCTCTCACGCATATACCCTCCCACTTCCCAAAGAACCACTTTTCATGACCTCTGATCATGGGAGGCATGGCTCGCAATACGAATGCTTACCATGGCCTGACTGTACATTGAGCCATCTTGACCCGATGTATAGACTTGATCAAGATGACTGGCTGGCGACCCAACCGACGGTCTGATCCGCACCTATTTGCCAACAGTATATGAACTTTGGCCATTTTCCCCGGCATTGCCTGCAGGCCATCTCTAGTATGTAGAGCAAACCTAGAGTCTGCTTAGAGATGTCCTGGGTGTGGACTGTCATCCACATAGCACGCATGTCCACCTACTGAGACAGGATGAACCAAAAATCTCAGTAGCCCGAACAATACGCCGACTAGACGGTACCACAGTAGGATGTTAATTCATCCTTCGTTAGACACAGAGGCCTTCAGTATCTCCTCAGCCCTATATCTATGATTTTACATGCCTCCGGACTCTCATGAGCCTACTGCTGCCTGTCTCGAAACCCTTCAAGGAGCCTATCCCTCTCTGGTATCAGGATAGCACGGTGTCCAAATTGGATAGGGTTTGCTCAAACGAGGGACCAAAGTCGACTACGTCGTCAATGTAACACAGACAGATTTCCCATTGCAGGGTATTTAATACCTGCTCAATGAGACACTCGAACGTTCCAGGAGCATTGCACAAGCCATAGGGCATCTTGTGGCACTGGAAAAGACTGTCTCTACAAACGAATGCGGTCTTCTCCATGTCAGCCTCATCCTCATCCATGGCTACCTGCCAGTATCCACTAGCTAAATGAATGGTACCAAACCACTTGGCTCTGGAAAGGAATCTAAGGTCTGATCTATCCGGGGTAACGGTGCTAAGATCATTAAGGCGGCAGTAGTCTATACAGAACCGCAAAAGATCCGTCCTTTATGCCTGCTAGTACAATGGGACTGGCCCAGAGGGATACTGATGGCTTTTTTATGCCTGTCAGCAACATGTCGTTCACTTGTTGGTGTGCTTCCGCTTCCTTCTGTATGGGAAGACGTTGTACCGGTTGTCAAACCACTCTGTTGTTTCCGGTGTCAATGGAGTGTCGTGCGAGATGAGTTTCACCCAGATCCATGTAAATATAAGTTACGTAACTATTCCGGCAAATCATCGGAAGTTGTTGCTGGTGTGGGTGCGGTGGGTGCTGTTTCCATTGAGATCACATCCACCAAATGGCCACAAAGGACTCCTGGTTCAAGTGTTATTGCGTCCGCAGTGCCATTGAATACCCGAAAGGGTATATGATTCTTGTTGGTGGTGTCCATGATCATACGGGGACTGGAACATTGTGAGGCAAGCATGTATTCAGGGTCAGGTTCCAGCATGGCTGTGTGAGTGTTGTCTCCTAACTGTGGTGCGGTGGCCCACAAGATTTTCTCCTGTCCCGGCTCAACTGTGGCTGTTGTCGCTAAAATCACCATGCATGTGTCGTACAGTGATGATTCCGGTCCAAGGGGTATCCGTCGGCCGTGTATGTCTAATTCCTGTTATCTGCAATGTATGACGGCTTCGCTGGCACTGAGGAAATCAGAGCCAAGCAGGGCATCGTTTTGAATAGAGGCGATAACAACTCGCTGTATGAATTGCATCTCCTCTATTTGTATTTTTACTGTACCAGTGACAGGTACATCAGCTCCCGTAGCCGTTTGCAAATATATGTTTGTAGGCTTAAGGGGTGGCTTCTTATGAGGTGGGATGCTCTCATGTAAGCGCTTGTTAAAAACGGTGATGGAAGCTCCAGTGTCTACCGTGGCACTGGTGGAAATACCACTAAACAGGCAGGCGTACTTATATATTACTTCCATATATATATTTTATATATATATATATATATATATATATATATATATATATATATATATATATATGATGTTTCAACTGATACCATTTGCGGAAGTGAGGGTGGTGTGGTATTGTTCTGCATGTAGTCGGCTTGTTTACCGTTTGGCCCCTAGGCGATGACAGAGTTGGAGGTAGTAATGGTGGTGGCATTGTTGCTGGTTCCGTGTATGCTGAATTTGTGTAACAGCAGTGTGAATCGGATGTTCGCGATCGCGTGTGAGGTCTACTTGTGCAAGCCACTTTTGACAATACATCATGGGATGTTTGGTGGAAGCGCAGAAGCAACAGTGATGGCGTGATGGTTTTCTGTCCTTTGTATGATGCTTCTTCTTGCGGACCCATGAAGCTGAATGGGTGCTCCTTTCAGACAGTGGCGTAGCCAAGGGGGGGGGCGAGGGGGGCAGTCGCCACCCCAATGGTCACCTGGACCGTTCTTGTGAAAACTCTAAATATGCAATAAAATCTGAGGGGGGGGGGGGGTAGATGCACATGTTTGTATGACAAAACGTGACTTTTTCAGAAGAAGTTGGTAAAATAGGCTAATTTCACAGCCTACTAAGGGATCATAATCAACATTCAAAATGCAGGTAGATACCTTCTGAGAGCATCTAGATTTCTGCCTACATAAAAGCACTCAGTGACAAAGGGATGGGGCATCAAATAGTTAGAAAGAAGATAACCGCAGTTCAGCGCGCGATGGAAATGACTGAGGAAGAAGAAGGATGCAACGATCTGTTGCAAGTGATGAATATCTCACCAAGGGGGAACGAGGAGAATATGGAGATAAATATGATTGATGAAGAAGAAGGGAAAGATGTGTGGTCTGTTATCGGATCCATGAAATGACAGATAAACCAGCAGACAAAGTTGATTGAGCGCCTGTGTGCTGTGATAGAGAATCTTCAGAGCAGCACCGTAAATTCACCGCCACTAAAGCAATGAGCCGCGCCGCAGCGCAAAGTGCAACCGCCGTCTCGTCAGCCAGCAGCCACACCAAAGGCAGTCGCCAAAAAGCAGGTAACTTGCTTTAACTGCGGGCGAGTAGGGCATTATAAGAGTGAATCTAGGCACGCCGTGCAACCAACCCCACAACAAGTCGCCCCGAAACAACGACCGCGACAGCAACGTCCACCAATGACTTGCTTCACGTGTGGAAGCGAGGGACACTTGGCCAGAGACTGCTTCTCGGGTCAGAACAACCGACCAGCGGTAAAATGCTTCAGATATGACAAGGAGGGCCACTACCAGGCCAATTGCCCGATGTCATCACCACTGCCGCAACGTCGAGCAGTGAAGCGACCACGCCAAGTAGATCATCGAGAGGAATCGATGGAAATCGACGAGATTAACAACTGTGAAAATGTGTATGGACTCGAGACCACTCCATGGTCAGGTTCACGGAATACTCGAAAGGATCTCATGAACCGAGCACGTATGAACGATGACTATGAGGACCGAGATGGATTCGTTCTAACCGGGGAAAACACTGACAGTTATGGCCGTTTTTCTTATGGTAGCGGAGGAGCCCTGTCAGTGGATGGATGTCGCCATTCATGTGCGGAAGCGGTTAGCGGACGACAGAGTCCGAACCGCACGGTCGAGAGAATCAAGGTACGTATGTAGATACATTAATTGATACTGGTGCTAGTACGTCCTTGATTAGGAAGGACATATGGCGTAGCATATTGAAAGCTAGGCCATTAAAGAAAGCTAAAACGTTATTAGCCGTAAATGGTTTGCCCATAGACATTTTGGGAGAGACCCAAATCAAATTCAAAAACACCCGGCCTATTCCCAGTATGGTGGTAAATAGTATGCATCATGAATGTCTGATTGGAGAGGATGCCTTGTATTTGGGAAATGCAAGGATTGACTACAGGACCAAAGAGGTAGTATGGTTTGGTCGTGTATACCCTTTTTAGGATTCCGTATAGGGAACAAACAAAGTATGTATATGCCAGTTGCAAAGAAACGACCGGATATGCAGTTATTGACAAAGTGCTGAGTGACTTTGCCAATAATTTCGATACGGCTCGTCCAAATATGTTAGGACTAGTACCCAAGGTAAAATGCATGATACCAACAGGAGGTTCTCCTCCTATAAGGCAGAAAGCCTATCGTCTACTGCTTGCTAAGCAGTATGTGGTTAAAAACCAAGTGAAAGAAATGCTTGCAGCGGGCGTCATAAGACCATCGTCATCACCCTAGGCGTCGCCCATAACTCTGGTACCGAAGAAGGATGGTGACACCAGATTTTGTATTGACTACAGGAAATTGAATTCCGTGTGCCGTAAAGATAGTTATCCACTGCCAAATATATCCGCCATTTTTGATTCGATGCGCAGCGCAACGATATTTTCTACTATGGACTTGAAGTCTGGATATTGGCAGATACCAATGGCCAGCCAAGACATAGAGAAAACAGCGTTCGTTTGCAGTGAAGGTCTCTTCGAATGGATTCGGATGCCTTTTGGTTTTTGCAACTCAGGTGCCATATTTCAGAGGGCAATGAATGATATTTTCCGAGAATATGTAGGAAAATATGTGCATGTTTCGTCGATGATATAGTCGTATATTCGCGAAATCCGATGGAACACGCACATCACTTGCGTAAGGTCATGCGCAAGATTCAGGAGTATAATTTGCAAGTGAAGAAAAAGAAGTGTGACTCCGCCAGTAAGTCTGTTGACTTGTTAGGATATCACATTTCTGTACAAGATGTAGCTCCACAGGCTCAAAAGGTCAAAGTCATTCGAGAAATGTCACCACCCCACGATGTGGGTGAGGTACGTAGTTTTCTCGGAGCTACAGGTTATTACCGCTCTTGTGTTAAAGGCTATGCCGAAATTGCAAGCCTCTGATTGAGTTAACAAAGAAATATAAGCGATTTGAATGGGGTGAGCATGAACAGCAAGCGTTTGAGAAATTGAAGAACTTGCTGTGTAGTGAGACCGTACTCATGTATCCGAACTTGAACACCCCGTATAAGTTATATACTGATGCGTCTAGTTAATAGGTGCGATACTAGTACGAGTGGATGATAATGGTATAGAGCGAGTGATACAGTATGTAAGCTCTACTCTTAAGGACAGTCAGTTAAATTGGCCCGTAATAGAAAAGGAAGCTTATGCTGTAATCTATGCATTGAAGAAGCTCCAACCGTATCTATTTGGCGCACAGTTTACCGTGTATACTGACCACAAACCCCTAAAGAGTTTGTTTGTGGGAGAAGTAAAGAACACAAAGGTGCAGCGCTGGGCAGTACTGATTGCAGAGTACGGATGTAAGATAGAGTACATCCAAGGCTCGAAGAATATTCGAGCGGACATGTTGTCCAGGTTACATCGTCTGGTAGAGGTCACCACGTTGGACATGGGTGATTACGTCATACCTGAGGTAGACGAAGGTGCATTACCTCACGTCCCTTTAGAGGTATATAACATACCCTACGATGACTTATGTGCCAAACAGACCAAGGAATACCCGGAGTTATTCAGAAACACACCGGAGGAGTACATGGTTAAGAATGGCATTCTATACTCTTTAATTACACCTTCAGCGTTGGACGCTGAGTACCTCAGAATCGTATTACCTACCCTGTTCCATGAGAAAGTGCTCCGGAAAGCTCATGAACGAGCTGGCCATCAAGGTCTGAAGAAGACTATCGGTATGGTAAGAGATTCTTTCATGTGGACGTCTTTGAGAAAAGACGTGGTACGTATGCTTGAGACATGTACGACGTGCCAGGTCAACCGACCTGTCACTACTCGACCTAAGTATAGTGAGATGCTGATGGCCAGTTATCCCAGTCAGATAATTGGGATGGATTTGACTGGTCCACTCTTGGAGTCGAGCAGAGGTAACAATTATATCATGACGGTGATCGATCACTGTTCTGCATGGGCAGAAGCATATCCGATCGCAGCAAAGACATCTCAGAATGTTGAAGACAAGTTCTTCAATGAGTATGTCGCTCGTCATGGTGTCCCTGAAATTCTGATTACAGATCAGGGTAAAGAATTTTGTTCGAATTCTCTGGAACAGCGATTTCATGAACATGGTATTGATCATAGACGATCAAGTCCATACCATCCACAAACCAACGGATGTACCGAGAGGTTCAATCGCACTCTTAAGGAGTTGATCCAGAAAGGTGTTAATAATGAATCTCGTGCATGGGAGGATGAGTTAGGCGCAGCGTTAACAGTGTACCGCAACACTCGTCACTCCACTATGGGATATACGCCATTCTATCTGACGTATGGTCGACGTGCAAGACTTCCGTTTGCAGTTCCACTCGATGCCTCGTACGATCTTGGTGAGAGACTAACGTGTCTCAATAATGCCTTGCTGCGCGCTCTTTGTGAAATGGCTAAGTCCCGAGAAGTACACCGAGAACAAATTAATAAGCGTGCAAATGCTGGTGAATATATGGTTGGTGATTCAGTGGTCGTAAAAGCTGTAGAAAGAATGAAACTGACCTCTCGCAGTGACCCTGAATATGAGATCTTTAAGATCAATGGACCCATGGCTCACGTCCGCCATCAAAGGTCTGGGAAGGTATGCGTGCTTAATATATCCAAGCTACATGTAGTCGACTCAGAGATGTGTTGGGACATAGTACGACCACGCCCTATTCGTAACCCTGCAAAAGGTACGAAAGCCAGCCATCATCCAAGAATTGTTGTATTACCCGAGTCCGTACCTTTGCCGGTAACCGACTCCGATGCGACACCTCATAAAGTAGCTCGCAGGAAGCGACCAGCTTCTAATTGGGAGCCGAAGGTGCGTAAGGTGGGTAAGGTGGTCGACATGGATGTAGATCGACCTGGTATGAGCCAATGGAAACACTTCCATTGCACCCCTACTTTCTGCGCAAGCGCAGTCTTGCTCCTGAGGTCAGCTCAGACAGTGAGCGACGTAGGATTGGTGCGTTTGGCTGAGCTCTATATGATGACTTCATCAGTCATATAGAGGCCGTTATAAAGCGGCGTAGCAAGAGATAAGTTTAATCTCTGCTTAATTGCTATACTAGTAACATCGCGTTTGTCTAAACCATCATGTATACTTTACAGTTATGCGTAATAGTGACGTTAGTCAGTTTAGTGTGTGGTTTATGCCAGAACTCTAGCGTGCATAAGTTACAAAATGGAGTTATGATAACCAACCACCAGAAGATATCTGTAATACGGGCTGAATGGACAGTAGTGGTATCAATCGACCATCCGTATTTACCTGCTAACTTTCTTGAGCGTTTAGTACGATTTCGTGTTCTTGTTGCTGATATTGGTCGCAGGACTTCATTAAGTGGCAATGACATTTTTGGACTCCAACATCGTATAAACATTATAAGAAAGATAGCCAGTAGAACACAACAAACAATGTTGAGTCGTGCCAGTAATCGACAAAAACGTGGATTATTTAATTTTGTAGGTGACATAGCCTCTTCTCTGTTTGGGACCGCAACATCAGGCGATATTGAAACGATCAAGAATGTGGTCAAAACTGCTATGCGAAATATGAATCGTTTAGTTCATTTCTCCAATAAATTAGCATCCCATGTGAAACTTGCTTTCAAGGGAATTAACACCAACGTTGACCGCATCAATGAGGTCACAGACAGTTTGGTCGATTTGACCAAAAATGTAAGCCAGTTATTCCAAATTCACGCAGCATGACAGGCTGACCTATATGCGTTGGTATGCCTAGGTCATATTATCGATTCGGCCGAGAATGTGGTATATAGCTACCAAAAATTGGCCGCCCAATTTCATAGGCAGACCACTTCTCTGGAATTGGGTAGATTAACGGAAGAACTGTTTAGTCTGGCTGACTTGGCCGACGTCGCTAAACAAGTCAGCGTAGGAAACAGATTGGTTCGTCCATACCAATGGTATTACAGAAACGTAGTCGTGTATCCACTATGGAAGGACGACTCACAGTTGCATTACATCGCAACGTTACCGCTAATTGATGGTGGCAATTACATCGAATATGGTTTACATTCATGGCCAGAACCGTTGGCCACAGTGGGTTATTATATGCAAGTCGTCATTGCGCGAACGAGCATAGGACTAGATACTAAGACAGGGTGGTACTTCACGCCATCCGAATGTCAGGGTAGTGAACCTCGAGTATGTCATGGACAACTGAGGGTCGATAAGACTCATGCACCATGCATCGTTAGTCTGTTGACTAACACTACCAACAGTTCGTGTAACATTCAGCTGTCGGAATCTAATGAAACGTCTAGCAAGTTATTCGCCCATAAGAAAGTAGGTGTTGTGTTGCAAACCTTTGGCGAAACTATCGAGGTGCATTGTGGGGGACGACTGACGGACCGATGTGTTGTGAAGAGTGGTTTGTATGCTTTAATGTCGAGTGGCTGTGACTATAGTGGGAAAGGGTGGCGATTCGAGCCCATACAGTCTTACAGTCGGACGTATACTCGAATTAGTCTTGCCATGGATGTGCCCAGATTGGATGTGGCCGGAGTACTCAACCAATCACTTATAATAAACCATCTAAAAGTACAAAAGTGGGACCATTTACGTAAGACTAAGTATGTGCCGCTAGCACCATTATCTGAGGTCGACAAAGCGATGGTTGACAGCATCGGCATATGTTCTATATTCTCTTACTCGATGGGCTCCGTCATCTTCTTTATTGTGATTGTATTTATTCTTTATAAATGTGGTGTTCTATCCCGCATGTGGAAGTTTATACTAGGAAAGCCACGTGCGGCAATAATACCATATCCACGTCACACTCAGATCCGACGGCCGCAGATACCTGCAGCACTGCCTACGCCGTCGAGGACGCCAGCCGGGTCGTCGCCTAACGTTACTGCAAGGACCGAGATCGACCCGACGGCTGATAGCTGGGTGGACATGGACCTGCATAGTATTCCTGAGGAATATGAAGACATTTAGACTCGATTCACGTATCGTATTTATTGTGCACCATAACAGTGTTGGGCATTTTCGTACTATTGCTATAATTCTATCGTAATATTGCTATGTATTATCGTACTGTTGTCATGCGACGGATGTCGTATGGTATTGAGCTGTTTATTGTTTATTGGAACTATTCTTATATAGTTTATGATTTATTTATTCAATGATTAGGTAACTTTTATTACTGTTCATGTTATTAGCTAATGGCATAGTTAATATTGTATCGGATTGTTCATATTGATGGTATGATTTCAGTTTTGTTGTGTTGGTCTAGATAGCCCTGGTATAGCGTGGTTTAGTTGTTGATGTTGTACAACGAGTTAATTAACAATCTCTTAAGGCCTTAAGAGACGGTTAATTAACTTTGGTTGAGGGGCATGTGTAGATATGGGATTGTCTTGTGGGAAGTCATGACCCCGCCGGATATCTTATATTTACGAGTAAGTCCTAAATGAAATTCATATTTGAAAATACCAGGTGAGCTAATGGACCGAGTTACTATGTGTGTTATTATTTAGTTAAGTATTATACAGCACTGGTTGACATCAGCTGATGATGTACAGTTTCAGTTTCGGCAAAACTGGTGAGGATGGTTGCATGAATATTTAGCATCAAAGTTTAAAGAATCGAATTGAATAGAATAGGACCTCAGGTTCTGAGTTGATGTGTATCTGGAAATAGTTGAGATAAAAGTTGTTGCTGCGGAATCAGCACACCCTTTTATAATATTCAGCAGTCATTTAGGTCGGTGGTTTAGGAAATAAACAATGGATAAGAATCGATGGAATCGTACATGACAGACTGACTATAGTTGATGACGATAGGCATTCGGATTCTCATACGAGAATAGAACAACACCAGCTGGCAATGAGATCATACAGCTCATGTGCCTATTAACTCTCGTATCCTACAGGCTTATTCACGATAGGCAATGGACAGGACATAGACATTGTAGCGTCCTGTAGGAATTAATAACATGATCGAAATTTGTATATCAACTATGTGTCAATCATACAATGGCATGCTACAACAACACATTCCGTAATGTTGTTAGTTAGCTGACAGATCGCATAAAATCAGAACCAGCCAACACCGCTTTGACTATGTGCAGCAGTAGCTCCATAGAAGAGAAGCCCAGAGTTTGATTGGTAAGAATGACATCATGATCAATGAGCGTCGATCAAACTCTGTGGCAGAGAATTAGAAAGAACAAGTTTCAGAGTAAGAATCGAAATGTAAGTGATCATGGATTGGTCAGGACGACCAACAGTTACTAGGTAGAAGCTTCTAGGATGGAATAAGCAGACGTTGATTGGCGGATTGATTATCCAGACCAGTCAAGCTGTGCTTATACCCTACCTAGAAGAATCATTAGAACAAAGAGTAAATATTACGATATGTATATATCTATATATCGTAATATGTATAGAACTTCAGAGTTGCTGAAGAGAATAAATAAGGCACTTTGCCGTTTGTAGAATCAATCAATCCAACACCAGGGTTCCGTAGACATTGCTGATGCTACGTTAGCTTAAAGTAGAAATTATATCAGTACTCATTACGTATTGAGAATAGAAAAGTATCAAGTATTTAATTCAAAGTTGTACAGTTAAATTAGCTTCATTATTAAAACTATCATCTTGCAAAAGCAAGACACGAGTTTGGTTTTACTATAGTAGGGACTCTAAAGTGGAGAGAAACACTCCACCGAAGCCGGGAATCTTCATCAAGTCAGATAGGCCCGATCGTCACTTAGAAATATCGTCATGATTCACCCAGCGACGAGGCGAGCCGACGATCATACTTCTATGGCTTCTTTGGTAAGAGGTTGTCGCAGCAACCTTTCAACATCATAATCTTACCACTGAGGTAGTAGAGAATATCATCAATTAAGAAACCACCCGGAGATCCAAAATCTTCAATGTGTGTGTGTGATGTGTGGGTCTCCTGATGTATTGCTGAAAAGGTGTAGCCGCATCCTCCGGTTCGTAACGTGGTACTGCCAGGTAGTAAGGTGAAGACGCACGAAGATGTGTGGATGTGGGCTATGGTACATGAGTGTCCGGCCACTGGTCACCCATTGATGACGTTGGCGAACAAAATGGTAGTAAAGGATGTAGTTGCCCCTGTGTGGGTCTTTGTCGCAGTCGTCCATGATCTGTTGTAGATGGTGATGGCCTATCATGGAGATCCGATAAGGTAATGTATTGAGTTCCGCCTGTGAGGCATCGCGGATTGTCCCCTCGCTAATTGGTGAAAACTTGTGTAGAGGTGGTGCTGGTCATCCCGCACCGGGGAAATTATTGACATTGTCGGTGAGCAGGCGAGCAGTACGTCCATCATATGATGCTACTTCCATGTCAAGGGAGAGTTGACTGTCGGATGAAGGAGACTGAAAATCACAGGTGTTGAGTGTTGGCGTGGGTTCGCTTCTCATTCGAGCCCCACATTGGGCACCAATTGTAGTTTGCGGGGGTATGCACTGGTCTGCCAGGACGTTCTTATCCATCACACTGCAAATGCATGATGTACGGGAGGGCTGGTTAGCGGCAGATCTCGGGGTTGTGGATCCTGTATCACATCTCTCCGAAAGGTATAGAAACCGGCCTCTAGAGCTGGTGGAACACTGATGTTCCAGTGGGGGCCATGCGACCATTGCCGCCGAGATTGAATCACACAGTGTCGTCCCAACTATTTGTGTCACCGGTATGCCTATCCATACTAATTTAGAGATATGGAATAAATGATAATTAACACTGTGAAATTTAGTATACTATGCAAACAGTTGTATGCATTTGACAGTAAATGAGCACAGTAATACACAACATAGAGCCATCCGGTGTTCTTTCCACATGGTTTCGTCAGAGGTACCACACAGTTCCTTGAATCCACAGAGGTATCCCCACAAGTGAGAGTTTCCGCAACAAAGTCACTAGAAAGTTTAATATAAACTAGTATATCCCCCAACACACACACAAAGAAAATATTGTTGTTGCGAGAGGAAAGTGCCTCGAGCTGGCCTCTGTCACAGGAAAAGGCTTTCAACGCCGAAGTGGAGGAAAAGAGCTGGCAAAAAGGGCCAATCTTTTGTTCAACAGAAAATGCTAAGTGCTGAAAATCCTAGTGAAGCTACTGTTAAGGTGTTGCATGCTAGTTTACGTGAAGACGGGACGAACGATTTCCGAAGAATTCCCAGGTCACCGTCTTATGTAGTTCCAAAGTTACTGCATGGGTAGTTGCCGCTTTATTTATGCGGGCCTTCTGCTACATCCTAACCTACCAATTGGTTGTTAGTAATGAAAACAAGCTTTGGCTGCAAATGGCAGGGTTTACTATATAACTTTTAGATACGTTTATCTGTTGGGCGCAAATGCCTGGCTTCCCTAAGGTTGCCCCGCATAGCATCTACCGCCAAGGATAGCGTGCGTACATGTCATGGAACAAAGTTCTGAATCAAATAACGATCCGGCTACCCGGCTCCGCAACCACATATAACATCACTAGACGAGTTTCACAGTTCACACAAGCAAATTTAAATACTGACATGCCATTATGGTGGGGATGGAGAGACAGATATCCATCGCGAGCATCCTTCCTGTAAGGGCATGGTGGGCTCTAAGGCCTCACCCAGACACTACAACGAATTGGATGGAGATCAACATCTCATCCGTCACCGCGTGCTATGGGGCTAACATCCGTGATTTATGAACTCTTACTGTACCGATGACCAATAGGTACTCAAGTAACTATAGTATTGTACTATTTGTTATTTCCGTAATAGGTACTGATGACTAATAGGTGCCTACTCGGTCTTACAGACCACATTTTTATATTTTCCATTTCATACTGTATATATTATCTTTATTTCTGTGTGCTTACAACTAACAAGCACTGTACGGTCTTCTGACCGGATATACTGTCAGCACTGTATTAGTTAGTTATGTGTATGGCAAGTAGCCATCCTAGTTATTCTGTTTTGTTTATATAAAAAAACTCTAGGATGCAGTACGCTAGGCAATACTATACAGCAACATTATATCCGCATCACTACTACCCTCAGCATCACTTTTACACTGAGATCACTGATTATGCTCACCGTGCTCGAACCTGACTAAACCTGGCTATTCTAGCTTGATAGGATAGGTTTAAAGTAGTTAGGGACAATCTCTCCGTAAGAGACACATTGTGTACGCCTCTTTTCCGGCTGTTGTGAATATGTAACACTGCACAGAGGCTAGATTGTATAAATTGGCCAATTAACTTAGGGTGTCTTATCAATATCGAGTGAGTGTCTCTTTCTGCGCTCCTCCAGCTGAATGGCTTAATACTTGTCTGGAAACCAATAACTAAAGTGTTGGTTTACATACACTCCCCCCAGTATCTTCGGATACCAGTTAGTTTAGATTTCCCATCCAATGTAGGAAGCACTGCGAAAAGAAATTATGTTATGTAACACTGGCCTGCAGTGCATCTGGAACTTAACCCTAATGACAGGTGAAATGTTAATTCTGTAACACACGGGTGACGGACGAGATGCAGATCTCCATATAACTCAGCATAGTGACTGGGTGAGGTCTTAGAACCCACCACGCCCTCACGGGAAGGTCACTAGCGATGGATATCTGTATGTATGTATGCACGTTGTCTTTCTGAGGAAGATGCTATGCGGGTCGACCTTCGGGAAGCTGGGCATCTTCACTAGTTAGACATATGTGTCAATAGATAGGTAGGAATCCCTGCCATTTGCAGCCAAATCTTGGAAACGTATCTAACAACTAAAGGGTCGGTTAGACTTTAGCAGAAGGCCCACATAAATAAAGTGGAAACTACCAATGCAGTATCTTTGGACCCACATACGACGGTGACCTATGAATTCTTCGGAAATCGTCCGACCCGTCTTCACGTAAACCAGCGTGCATCACATTAATTATAGCTTCAGTAGGATTGACTACCGCACATAGATTTTTGTTTGAACAAAAGAGTGGCCCTTTTTGCCAGCTCTTTTCCTCCGCTTCAGTGTTGATGGCATTTTCCTGTAATGGAGGCCTATGTGAGGCACTTTCCTCTCGCAACAATAATATTTTGTATGTGTTAGGGGTATAATTGTTTTATATTAAACTATTCAAGTAGCCTCGTTGCGATGCTCCCTTGTGGGGATACCTCAGCGGATTTACGAATCTGTGTGGTACCTACGGCGAGCCCATGCAGAAAGAACGCCAGTTGATTCTATGTACTGTATTATTTTTGCTCATTCACTAGCAAATGAGTAGCTTTGTTTGTATAGGTTATTTACTTTTAATTATATCATCATGCCCAGACCTTTAAACTAGTTAATGGACCGACATACCACTGGCATGAACAGTTGGGATGAGACTGTGAGGTTCAATCTCGGCAGTAATGGTCACACGGCCCAACTGGAACGGGATCCATAACCCCAAGAACTGTAGCTAACCAGCCCTCCCGTGCATCCTGTACATGCGGTGCAAATGAGTATAGCAACATGATGGACCAGAGCATAATCCTGCGAGCTACAGGACACCCTATGCATAAAACAAGAC
Organism: Chaetoderma sp. LZ-2023a; assembly: GCA_034401795.1. Lineage (NCBI taxonomy): Eukaryota > Metazoa > Mollusca > Caudofoveata > Chaetodermatida > Chaetodermatidae > Chaetoderma > Chaetoderma sp. LZ-2023a. Next base: position 18,680,088 of record CM067372.1, read on the forward strand.
ATTACAATATAGGTGACAGCTGATACAAACATCTGTAATATAATATTAACGCCTGTATAAGCGTAAACACAAGATGGTACAACAAATATTTTTTGTACCATTTTGTCATGATTGTCCTAGAGTGTTCTGCATATAAACGATCTTCATAATATTTTGTAATTGTCTTCCATCTAGGATATTTACTGTGGATACAGGGATTTTAATATGGTACATTGGGAGTGGGGTGGGTGGGGTGCTCAATAATAACATAGCAGTATTAGAGTGAGAAAATTGTTGGTGGGTATGACTGTAGATAAGTGTTTTGTAGTAGACTGTCGACATCCGACAGGTTCACTGAGAAAAAAGAATATCAGATGAACGTTCAAGCTAATAGAGATCTGATAGGGACCATCTATTTCGGTTCATTTCATGGTTTTTAGCGTGGTATAGATCTCCAAAATTTTATTAACACCTACCACACTGATGACAATATTCCATCTTCTATTATATCTAAAGCAGAGAAACCGGCGCACAATATACAGCAAATTTGGTGGACGATGTTGCCTGCCATTATTATCATTTAATTAACATGTTTTATCTCCATCTACTTGCCATTATTTTCGTTTGAGTAGCCAGTCTTATACATGCATGTACCTGCTTGTCATTATTTTCATTTGAGTTTATGATTGTACATTTGCTATGTTTTCTCTGTTTTATTATGTTTTGCTATGGTGTATGCATGCTATGCTTCATTTATTCTATTTCATAATGTGCATGTAGCCAACAGCTGCTTAATTGAACTGGCCCCGTTTTTAACACTAACACTATGCCAGTGCCTTGTGATGTATGCTTCCACAGGGCCTGGCTGGATATTTGCCTGATGCATACTGTCTAATGCCTTTTTATATACCGTACCTCCACTTTTTTCGTTGTTTTCCTTTTTTGTTTACTACTTTTAACTGGAAAATAACCATAAACACCAGCCATTGCCAGAACAAGAAAACCATCAAGTAGCCAATCCGCTAATTGTCTATGTCCTAATATCCCATCCCTCCCGACAGTCTAACGGCCATTAAATTCCCCTGCTCTACTTGTAAAAAATCTGTTAAAATTAACCAGAAGGCATTATTATGTGACTTGTGTAACAAGTCGGTTCACCTGAGATGTTCTGAACTAAACTCATTTGACTACGTATGGCTTGAGACTGATGAGCAACCATTGTGGTGCCTAAACTGCAACGCATCATTCTTTCCATATAACAACATAAAAGACGACACTGATTACATGCTTGCAATCACCAACCCAAATGTAAATTACAATTATACAGAACACATCCACGACCTCATTCTAAACCCATTTAAACTAAATACTAAGAACTATAGTGAAATTGACTCAAACGATGCTAGAAATTACTTAAACATACCGTCACAAAACTGTGACTACACACTGCTAAGTAAATTTAATGAAAGCATAATAGAAAATAAAGAAAACATTACCTTCTCACTTATTCATACAAACACCCGCTCAATACTGAAGAACAGTGACAAGTTACACAATTTCCTAGATATGAGTGCACATGAGTTTGGGATTATTGGAATTACGGAGACATGGATAAAAATAGATTCACTGACTACCCTTGTTAACAAAAACAATTATACATTTATTGAAAAACACCAAACTAACTTCTTCTTCTTTTCGTTCGCTGATCATACCGCCAGTCCTGTAAGTGACTATCGACATGATCATAGCCAAACTAACAAGATTGACAAGAATGGTGGTGGCGGTGTAGGCATGTACATAAAAGATAACATTCAGTACCTTGAACGTGAAAACCTCTCCATAACCGAAGAACACATTGAGACAATATTCATTGAAATTCCAATACAAAAAGGTACAAATAAAATCATTGGTACAATTTATAGGCCTACTGGCAGTGACTGCAACAAATTCATGGAATCATGGAATCATAATTCAAGCAGAAAACAAGACAGCCTACCTCATGGGTGATTTCAACATTGATCTGAAAATACAGAACTGTTGTCAAACAAAAGACTTCATCAACCTGTTAAATACCTACTTCTACTATCTGACGATAATCAAACCAACTAGATTAACCGAATCCATGGCCAAGGTCATAGACAACATATTCTGCAATAACATTAATCAGAACATTAACAAAACCCAGGTCGGAATTTTTGTAGCTGACATTTCAGATCACCTACCAATATTTTTACTAGAAAAACAACAAACATTTTAAAAAAATTGGAGCGTGAAAAATTTGAATGCAGAGATTACTCTCAGGTCAATATTGAAAATTTCAAAAGGTCCAAGTCAGAGGTTGACTGGTGTACAGTAGTAGACATACATTCATGCGAACATGCCTACAACAGATTCCATGATATTTGTACAACTTCATTTGAGTACAGCTTCCCCATGAAAGAAAAGAAATGGTATAAGCACACTCCTACTAAGCCATGGCTCACGAATGGACTTATAGACCTGCCTGCCATAAAAAACATCAACTATATTTAACGTTCATCAAGTGTCAAACAAAGCATAACGAAATCCTATTTTAAAAATACCGAAATAAACTAGGTCAAATAATAAAAACGGCTAAGAAAACATATTACCATAATAAACTTGAGGAGTCAAAAAACGACATAAAAGAGATATGGAAAATTATCAAATCACTTCTAAATAAGACAAACAAAGTGCAACAAACACAATTTCTCCATATTAACAAGCTCATTACAGACAAACGCGAAATTGCTAAGGGATTTAATGATTATTTTGTCAATACAGGCCCAGAACTTTCAAATAAAATTCATTCAACTTCTAACAGCGATTTTACTGACTACCTCATAGGCAGCTATCAGTCATCTTTCTTCAGCCACCCTACTAATACAGAAGACATTCTTAATATTTTAAACACATTCAACCCAACAAAAAGTGCCGGCATCGATGGCTTTAAATGGCGTATCTTTAAAACCTGTGCAGATGATATGCTTATTCCACTCAGCCACATCTGCAATTTATCCTTAGTGCAAGGTATCTTCCCAGCAAAACTAAAAGTAGCCCGTGTTACACCAATATACAAAGCCAAGGATTCTACGAACTTTTCAAATTACAGACCAGTCTCCATACTTCCACATTTCTCAAAACTCTTAGAACGCTTAATGTATAATAGACTGATAAACTATTTGGATCGAAAATCAATTTTATATAAATCACAATATGGATTCCGTGAAAAACACTCAATGATGCTTGCAATAGTAGAAATGACAGAGAAAATTATTGAATCCTTAGAAAAAAGCAAAGTATAATAGGCATTTTTGGACCTATCGAAGGCTTTTGACACAATTAACCATAAAATCCTATTAGATAAACTTGCCTATTATGGTATAATAGGCTGTGCACTAGATTGGTTCCAGAGCTATCTAAGTGAAAGAACTCAATGCGTACAATTTAATGCAACATGCTCTGAAACCAGGAAACTAACTTGTGGTGTTCCTCAGTGATCTATTCTTGGCCCCCTGCTGTTCCTTTTATATATGAATGATTTACCAAACCTCTGTAAGCACTTTTCACTAATATTGTTTGCTGATGACACCAATGCCTTTTGCTGCCATGAGAATATAGATAGGTTATATGCAAAAGTAAATAAAGAAATGGAAGAAATTACAAAATTGGTTCTCAATAAATAACTATCACTAAATGCCGATAAGACTAATTATATGTTATTTACAAACATGACGAAACTAAAAAAAAGTGAAATTCCAAAAATCTACATTAACAATAAGGAGATCGAAGAAGCCCCATTTGCTAAATTTCTTGGAGTATACTTGGACAAACATCTGACCTGGGCTAAGCAAATTGAAATAGTTACTGCAAAAGTGGCCAGGGGTGTAGATGTTATCCAAAGACTAAAGCTGTACATGACACCGGACACTGTTAAAACTCGGTACTGCACACTTGTCTTCCCTCATCTCACCTACTGCAATACTATCTGGACTGCAACACACAAGAGCCAACTAACAAAACTCCAAAACCTTAAAAAATGCATAAAACTCTTTACTAAACCAGCAGTTGGCCAGAATATATTCAAAACGGCGAAATTACTTAAACTCAAAGATATCAGAAATCTACAGATGTACAATATTGTAAAAGACTTTCAGCACAATGCATTGGCGCAAACCATAGCCTCCAACTTTACATTCAGCACTGACATCCATAGATACAATACTAGAAATAGGCATAATCTACATACCAAATTCACAAGAACGGAAACAGGAGCACAACGTATCACAATAACAGCCACAAAATTATGGAACAGCACCAGCACAAAGATGCAGGAACAGATCCTAAATAGAAAATCGTTCAAGAAAATTGTCAGGGAGTCCATAATTGGTGGGTACTGATGTGTAGTACATTTGAACTTGCCAATGTAAGGACTCGCTGATAACCAACCCTAACTAAAGAACATTAGTTTACATAACAAAGCAATTTACTACCACGTACTACTACTACTACTACTACTACTACTACTACTACTACTACTACTACCGCCCACCCACCACCACCAATTCAACTAAGGTGAATCCAATCTGCATGTTACAAACTAACCTATCCATAAACTACAGGGACAGAGCTTGGCTTTGCCAATACACCAGACTGGTGGTCTAGACACCCATCTGTTATCATTTGACATTTCCGACACCGCTGACCACATACACCCTCTATGGTATCCGACACACTGTAACAATGCACAATACACCAAAAACTATTAATGCACAGTACACTAATCACCATTAATGCAACTGCCGAAGTGTTGGAATAATCTTTTGAACACTGCAAAACCAAATAAGCCTCAAGACATAATAAAATAATATTTGTTTGTCAATGCTGGGGCTGCTTTGACTAGGAACTGCTTCTGCCACTGGAACAAACAGTTTTCCTGGTCAGGGTAGCCCCAGCATATCAAACAGATTACTAATATTTGCATTGTAGCTGATAGTCGTGGAATGCAGCGTGAAAGGATTAATGGGTTGAATGTGTTTAATCTAACCAAATGGTTGAGGGTATTAGTCTCATATCTAATACGTAAAACTGGTGTTGTCGGATAGCGGAGAGGCTCCACATAGCACTAGCAATAAATTTCAATCCAAGATATGGGAGCTGGTCAATGCTGAATCTTTTCGGACTGGGTAGACTGGATGCACCTGTTTCAACCTAAGCAGCAGCTTTCAGGCTGGCTAGTCCTAACATATCCAGCCATTGCATAAGTAAGGGGAATTACGTGATCGGGGCAGAGGCGTCGAAAGTGTCAAATCTAAACCTTTTTCTCACCTAGCAGCCAGATCTCATATTTACTCTGTACCTGTAGTGGGCAATTACTGCCAGTATGAGTTAAAGCCATCCTATCTATCCCAATTCTGCGTCAATGCCCTTTATTTATTTCAGATTCTGATCTAATACTCCCCATTTTATCAATCCGACACTCTACTATATAATATCTAAGTCACACCTACCAACAACTTCTCACCCCAAATACTACTGTGACTTTGTTGAGCACCAGACACACCCCCCCCCCTCCAACTGTACAATCAAAAATCCTAGTTGCAATCTAAAAGACCCTTTATATGTAGAATACACTACATGTAGAACAATCTCGGTTTGTGCGATTATTGTGTTGAATGATAGCGATCGACTATTAAAAAATAATTGTGATTACTCAATTAATCAGCGTGGATACAACTTACCCAGACATAACAGCAAAGAATATCAATGACGAAAATTGCAATGGTGTTTAAAAAAGTCCATTTGAAGGGCAAGAGAAATCGAGCGAGGCATTCCAGTAATACATTTTCAAAAATAGTCTTGTCTTGCCATGCAAATGGACATACATACACTAAGCAAAATATCATGTTTTTTATTACCGGTCACATTAAAAAGTAATTGAAAGTTAGGTTTTGAAATATTTTGTGCAATAGAAAATGTTCACGATTATTCGATCATTTAATTTTTAATCATATAAATTCACGACTTAAAACATAATCATGATTTTCGATTTAATTATGTAATCACGCAAGCCTAGAACAATCATGACAATATGGTACAAAAAAATAGATGTTGTGCCGTCCTGTGTTTACTCACAGATGTCTGTATAATTAAGTATCACCTTATATATTGTAATGTTTTGTTTTGTGTGTAGGGGTCCATCGACTCATAGTCATAGCCTTTGATGGACTGCCCAATTGTAATGTCTGTATATTGTATATCAAGCATGAAATAAATAATCTTGAATCTTGAATCTTGTTTATGACTGCAGCATCTTCCACCAAACCTGCCTAGAGAATGAAGCACCAGTTCCTCTGCTTTATATTGAAAATTGATAACCCTGCCTGAGCTAAAGGTATGTGAAAAGGTATATGCCTGAAACCATTACCCAACACTTTCAACGATGAACTCCCCATATATCTCATTTTCAACGTCACCACGTTGGTAAATTGTTGAATATTTTCGGTTAAATTTGTCTGGAAGCCGTTGCTGTCTTAGGCAGCAATGGTTCCCAGTCAGGTTGACTTCAAAAGACACAACAGTATACGTTCGATATCACAAAGATTCTACTTTCTTTGAAACTTCTCAATGTAAGGGCTAAGCTGTTCTATCTTCAATGACTTAAATGATTGTTACGTGAGTATCCATAAATGTAGCTACGATCCCAATGCCTATAGGCTTGTCTAACCTGTGATCTGAATACTCGTCACTCTCCGAAAATACATGTCACCTTACCGTCGCTCATATCTGTCCATGGCCTAACTGGCATAACTTATGGTTACATAAATGCTCACCGCTACCCATATATGTCGCCTCGCTTTACTTGTGATCTCCAACAATAGATCTTCTCTTACTGTCAGACAATATCATAACTATGTCCATCTAATCCATTAACATTATATATAATCTCATTTTATTAGATAAACACTATCTCTCCATCACAGTAGACAGCAATAGCCTTAGCCCCCCATTTTTTTCTGTCCATGCCTGTCCGGTTCCCGTGCTTATCCTGCAACAAACCTGTCAAATCTAATCAGCGTGCAATTCTATGTGCCTGTTGTGGTGATTAGGTGCATTTAAGATGCTCCCAAGGGCTAACTATCACAGATTATGAAGAACTCCAGAGTTCTGATGAGCCATGGTGGTGTTTTCAATGTAACCAAACTAATTTTCCTTTTAATCACTATGAAAACGATACCGAATTTCTGCTTAATATCCTAGGTGCCAAATATGACTACAGTACATATATAAATGCAAACATACTTGTAAACCCATTCAAGCTAAATACTTCTAACCAGGGCAATGAATACACAAATTTCTCTGAAACAGATATTGATAATGAAGGTATGAATTTGCCACTCTGTGACTATATACTTCAGAAAGAATTTAATGATAATATTATCAAGAGTACTGATGTTATCACCTTTTCAATGATTCATATTAACATTAGATCGCTGCTAAAATTTTTTTAATAAATTTAATAACTTTATGGAATCCAGCTCACATGAATTTAGCGTCATAGGAATTACCGAGACATGGTTGAAGCCTGACTCACCACTGGACTTAATTAATATGCAAAATTACAAATTCATTGAAAAACACAGGCCAACTTAAAAAAGGTGGTGGTGTAGGCATCTACATAAAGGACAGTTTACAGTATAATTTGAGCGATGACCTGTCAATCAATGAAGAATTTATTGAAACTATTTTTATTTAAATTCCCAATGAAAAAAATTAAAATAAACTTGTCAGTGTCACATACAGACCTCCTGGAAGTGACAACAACAAATTTATGAAATCATTCAAAAAAATTCTAAATACCATACAAAATGAAAAGAAATCCGCTTATATGTTAGGTGACTTTAATATTGATTTGTTAAAACAACATAGCTTCTGCACTCAAGACCTATTAAATTTATTAAAAATATCTGGCTTTTATCCATTTATAACGAAACCAACAAGAATTACAGAATGCTCGGCTACTGTTATTGACAACATCATCTCGAATAATGCTGTAAGTGCCAAGAATCAAACAGGTATCTTTGTTGTAGATATTTCAGACCATTTACCTATTTTCTATATAGAAAAAGAAAACAAAAAAGGAAAATCATTTGTAAAAGAGCAGTAACTTGTAGAGACTTCAAAAAGGAAAATATAGAAATGTTCAAAAACAATATGGCTAACATAAACTGGAACCAGGTAATTGAATCACAGTCATGTGAAGATGCCTACAACACCTTCCACACTATATGCTCTAACATCTATGAATCTGCCTTTCCACTTAAAAATATTAAGAAATTTAAACAAAATCCTACTAAACCCTGGATTACAAGAGGAGTGATAGCTGCCTGTCACAAGAAAAACAAGTTATATCTGAATTTTATTAAATATCCGACAAAGTATAATGACTCACAGTTCAAGAAATATAGAAACAGGCTAAATCAGATAATTAGGACAGCAAAAATAAATTATTTTCATAATAAATTTGATGAACAAAAAGATAATATAAAGGAAACATGGAAACTGATTAAATCATTACTAAATAAGGAAAAAAACAATACTGAAGCATCACGGTTTATTTATAATAATAGAGTCATTAACGACAAAAAAGAAATAGCAGACAAATTTAATGAGTATTTTACTAACATTGGTCCTAATTTATCACAAAAAATTCAACCCAGCTCGAACATACATATAAAGGACTTTCTAACAGGTAGTTATCAGCACTCTATTTTCCTAAATCCAACAGATACTCACGAAATCTACAAAATACTAATGCAAATTAACACAGCTAAAAGTGCTGGAATCGATAATTTCAAATGGAAATTTTTTAAACACTGTGTAACAGAAATACTAACACCATTGGACCACATCTGTAAACTCTCACTTACACAGGGAGTATTTCCATCAATATTAAAGGTTGCACGTGTGACACCCATATACAAAGCTAAAGATGTATCTGACTTTACTAATTATCGGCCAGTCTCGGTACTTCCACTTTTCTCAAAACTCTTAGAAAAGCTGTATTTTAGTAGAATAACTAAATATCTAAACAAAAACTCAATCATATATCCTTCTCAATATGGTTTCAGAGAAAAACACTCTACTATGCTTGCCATTGTGGATATGATAGAAAAATGATCAACCTCCCTTGAGAATAATGAACATACGCTAGGTGTATTCTTGGATCTTTCCAAAGCCTTCGATACAATTGATCATACAATTTTACTGCAAAAGCTTGCATACTATGGAATAAGAGGTACTGCATTGAACTGGATACAGAGTTACCTGTCAAACAGGGAACAGTGTGTACAATTCAATGGGGCTATCTCTGAATACAAAAATATAGTTTGTGGTGTTCCCCAAGGTTCAGTTCTTGGGACCCTGCTGTTTCTCCTAAATATGAATGACATACCCAAAGTCTGCAAACATCTCTCACTAATACTTTTTGCAGACGACACAAATGCTTTCTGCAGCCACAAGGATATAGAAATTCTAAACAAAAATGTTAATAATTAAATGGCGAAATTAATAGACTGGTTTAAAAGTAAACAAATTGTCCTTAAATGTATCAAAAACTAATTATATACTATTCACAAAATCTAAGAAACTAAAAGAAATAGCTCCCCCAAACCTCTATATCGACAACCAGATAATTCAAGAAGCACAATATGCTAAGTTTTTAGGAGTATATCTGGACAAAAATTTAACATGGGAGAAGCATATTGAAATTATTACTACCAGGGTAGCAATAAGCATTGGCATCATTCGCAGACTGAAACCCTATCTAACACCTAATATTATTAAAAACCTGTACTGCACAATGATACTTCCTCACATCACCTACTGCAATGCTATCTGGACTAATACATCTCAAGCTAGACTAAAAAAACAAAAATCTCTGCAAAAGCAATCTATTAAACTATTTTCACAAACAGCAGGTGGCCAGGATATCTTTAAATCAGAAAAGGTCTTAAAACTTGAGGACATAGGAGGGCTCCAACTATACACAATCTTAAGGGACTTCCACAATGGCAACTTACCCTCATCCTTATCTAACATTTTTATGCTCAATACACAATTGCATCCTCACAACACAAGAACAAGAAATAACCTCCATTCAACACACCACCAAACAAAAGCAGCACAACAAAAACCCTCATACAAAGCAATTCAGTTATGGAATAATACAGACACAAGCACACGCACAGACATCATAAAGCTACAGTACTTTAAGCAGAATATCAAAAAGAAGATTATAGAGACTTACTAGCCTCTGGAAAACACTCACCATCATGGCATGCTATTCTCATACTTGCACCCAGTCACCAGAACAAATAATAATAATAATAATAATAATAATATCTGTCATAATGCTAACTACCAAACAACTACCTCTACCATCACAGCCTAAAAAAAATAAAAAAATTAATACTTTGTCATTGATAATAAGAATATGTAATATAGAATTATTAACTTAAGCAAGATAAGCACACATCCCTCTGTCATGTCTTTCCCAGTAAAAATGTAAATTGTCATACGTCTATTAATTGTTGGAATGTTGAAGCGGACAATAATTCCAATTGGCAATGACTCTGGATTGGCTGAGTATTTTAGAAAAATTTGACTTAAAGTTGCTTGTGGCTTAGCCACAGACAACGTTCGGTTAAATTAATTTTTTTAGAGGTACTCAGCATACCCTTGAGTTAGGCTCCATGGAAAATGTAGACTGCAGAGGCTTGGCAGCGAGACAGTTAACTATATGTATATATATAGGACTATAACATGTTAACCGTATCTATTCAGTATTCTCATGTCCTATATTGTTGTTATATGTTATATGTTGGGGTCCACCGCCACATAGGCTCTGCCTTTGGTGGACTACCTGTTGTGAAACTGTAAATGTATATTCTATATCAGAATAAATAATCTTGAACTTGAACTTGAACTTGAAAGAAAATCTTTTTTTTGCAATTTTCTCTACAAATTTTCGTTGGGTTTCTCAAAAACCAATGCCAACGCTGTTTCACGCCAAAAATATACGTTTTAAAAGCTTTGCAAACCAAGGGAGATAATTCTGTATAGTTTTAGAAGTTTTGTCTCGCAGCACTACTTGGTGGGAGTGGTTTAGCGTAAGGATATCTGAGTAAACTCGAAAAGTATTTTAGAAATTAAATTATAAGTTCCATTCACATATTTATAAAAGTTCATATGAGATATTGGTACCTACTAACAATCGTACACGGCTGATCTTTCAGTGCTGTGAGATTATAATAAATGTAGCGAAAATAGTACGAATTATATTTCTTCGCGTATTAATATCAATAATTTGGTAATGCGCACTGTCGGCCCTGTTTACGTTTGAACATTTGTTTTCTTTGAGAATATGTGTTATGTGTTGGCATTTCATTGGAGATACTGTTGATTCCAACCGTTTTGACGTTGTAAGACGGGATGAACCGCGTAACACGTTATGCTTTTATTTATGTGTCGATCGTAAAAAATGTGAATAAAATGCGGTGAAGGAGCTAGAGTAGTTTGGAGATTGTCGGATCAAGCCAGGTGTTTTGGAATTTTATTTTCAACCAGTCACAGAACTTTGCGCCTAGTGCAAGGTGTCAAATGACAGCCATGTAAAATACCAGTCGTTCACATTGAAGCCAATCAGTAAAGGCTAAAGCGCTGCCGTTCTGGCTTCAGTATCTTATGATGGCATCGAAATGTCGAAAATTCGTGCCTAACATCTTCAACAAAAGCAAGTGTCAAGACTGCTTTGCTGCAAAGGACCTTCATTCAGCAGAGGCTTTGGAAAACAATAAAGTAAGTTTCAATAAATCTGGAGTCCGTTCAATACGACAATAGGGAAAACTATAGAGCCAAAAAAAGTGTCCGATTGTATTGCGCTCTCTGCTGTTTCGCAAAATATGCTTGGAGGTGACTCGCGAAAACTACATCTGTAACAGAATTGCACATGAAGCGACGTCACATAGACATATATTACATCATAATTGTATCGCGCAAAGGATGCTTTGGGAAAGCGCTCATTTTAGCAATATCTTTATTTTTATCCCTCATGAAAAATGGTAACTCAAGTTTATTTCTTTCATTTTGTCTTATCACTCTCTTCATATGGCGAAAAAGCATCATACTAAAAGAGTGGCCTTTCGAAACTTTTGCACCACCTACAGTACATAAGGCCGGTTTTCAAATTTCCGCTGTCCATTTGGCTAACTCCTCCAAAACCATTGGGTAGAATTCAATCAAATGTGTTATGTGAGTTGCCATTATTATTGCGAATTGCGAGACAATGTTTACATTAGGCTCTGCCCCATGGCGGGTTGATGGTCAGATGGGGTTGGTGGATCAAAGTTTGCGGCAGTGTTTCCTATGCCTTCAAAATTTTGGAGGTCCCAGAGACCCCACCCCCTGAAATCTGGTGGTCCAAAACTGTGAATGTGGGTGGGCAATGCAGTTTTTCTCATCCATGTTAAGATTAGCTATGAATTATTGGTGTCCCATGCTAGATTTTGTCATTATTTTGTGCAAAAACATAAACTAATTAATACTTAATAATCAAAACAAGGTTTACAGGGATCCCATGGGACCCTCTGCCACAACTTTTTGGGGTCCTAGGTTGCATTTGGGGTGTATATACCCTCAAAAGGACCTTTATGAGAATCCCTGATTGGCGGAATTTAACCAAATTTGGTATGTGAGTTAATGATATGATTGTGGGGATTAGAGGGCAACATTTACATTAGGGTCTTACAATAAGGGTCCTTCTGAGGCTATATGCCCCCAAAAAGCAAGTTGGAACCCTCAGAAGTTGTGGCAGTGGGTCCCCATGGGCAGGCCTGGGATTAAATACGTATTTGTATTTAAATATGCTAATTTTGGGTATCTGTAATGTCCGTTTTATAAAACACTGGTTGTATTTGCTCATCATATTTTCTGTATTTAGTCGAATACAATCAAATAGCTACCTAATAAATGTCATCAAGATATATACTGAAAATGGTTTTAAAGCATGTACTAGCTTCATGCATGCGATTGTAAACAATGAAACAGAATGAACAGGACATCATTTTCTATCTTCTCTGAAGCAGTTGGGTTTGAGCATATCTAAATGCCAGATATTATATATATATATACACCTGTGCAAAAGTTAAGCACCAGCAAAAACAATAGAACGTAGAAACATGATGGTACAACTAGGCTGCCATACTTTTTGTCCCCGCGTTAGCTGACATAATTCCAAGTACGAAATGCACATGCATGCATGACTTCACGCCGCTTGATGTCCGTACGTGGCGGGAAACAGCACACGTGTTCAGTTATGTAAAAGTCCAGTTTGAGGTGTAGAACATTACATACAGATTTAGGCGACAAGATTAGGAATTTTGTGTTCATGACCGTGGTTTATTTGTACAGAGAGAATTAGCCCTTGATTGTGAACCGCTATGGCAAGACGAAGGTTAAGTGATCGTGTGAAATGGCAAATCATAGGCATGCATACCACTGGTATGTCATGCAGAGAGATTGGCAGACAGCTGAACATTAACCATACTGTAATCAGTCGTTTGATTGCAAAACATGGGCAAACTAACGAGGTGAAGGACAGGCCTAGATCTGGAAGACCGAAGAAGACTACTGCCCGTGATGATCGAGCCCTAGTACGCCTTGTTAGGAGATCTCTATTCACCAACAGCAGAGTGCTCAGCCAGCAATGGGAAACGCGCAATAAAGTGTCAATGTCTACCGTCAAAAGGAGACTATGCTGCTGGCATGAAAGCTAGGAGACCTGTCAGACGTCCTCTCCTCACTGCACACCACAAAGAGGAGCGTCTGAGGTGGTGCAACGAAAGAAGACACTGGAACATGAGATCCTGGAGACGGGTACACTGGTCCGATGAAAGTCGGTTCCTGCTTCATGCCACAGATGGTCGAACTCGTGTATGGAGGTCCAGACGCACGGCGTACGACCAACGTAACATCATGGAAGAAGTTCCATTTGGTGGAGGTTCCGTTATGATATGGGGGTGCATCTCATTTGATTGTAAGCTGGATCTGTTGACTGTACCTGGAACACTAAATGGACAAAGATATCAAGATTCCATACTGGATAGAGTTGTGGTCCCTCATTTTGTAAATCATGTACCTGGAACCCACCCTATATTCATGGATGACAACGCCCGACCACATCGTGCTAGAGCTGTGCATGAATACCTCCGCCAGAATGCCATCGAAACCCTACCATGGCCAGCAAGGAGCCCTGACATGAACCCTATTGAGCATATCTGGGACATTCTGGGAAACATGGTGAGAAGGAGGGATCCTCCTGTGCAGAACCTACAGGAATTAACAGACGCACTCCATCTTGAATGGCAACGAATACCACAATGGCGTATCAGTCGGTTGGTGACCAGCATGAGACGTCGTGTCCAGGCCGTCATCCAGGCACAAGGTGGATATACCCGGTATTAATAATGACAGTCTCAAACTCGTGCACAGATGTTAAACTTCGTTTTCAGACACCATTAATGACAATCTAGCCACGTGTGTCAACTGTAGGGCAATAGTTGTCAGTTGTGTCAACGTAACCATATTCAGGCCTCGTTTTCAAGTTCAAACAAAAACATACAGTGTTTCCCCACCATCATAATCAGCATTCCTCTAGTTGCATTATTACCTCTTGCACTAAGATGGATGGGTACATAAATGTTTATGCTATTGCTTTCTTCATAGCACATGAATATACCCTCGCATGTGCGTAAAAATAGGGTGGTGCTTAACTTTTGCACAGGTGTATATATATATATATGCCTGGGGCAACGTAATTTTCAAAAGGTATCTTTGGCTGTTAATGATACATCGGACAAATACTCGGACGAATCATTCTATTCCATGTTTTTGATACCTACTGACTAACTCTGTTTGTTTTAAGTCATTTATTTGTTTATTTATATTAGAAAGAGAGCCAATATGCTAAATGCCATTTCTGAATAATTGTGGTTATTTTTGGAATTTACTTGACAAAACAATAGTGATTCTAATTTTCTTTGTCATTTAGCTTAACATATACGGGCAACCTTAATCTGCAGCGGGAAACACATGAAATAGCATCATATGGTGTCCTGTGGACAACTACATCTTTTCATTTATTTCTAACCCTGTATATATATATATATATATATATATATATATATATATATGTACACACACAACAAACTCTGCAAGGAAGAATATGCAAGAGATATGTTGAATACAATGAATTTAATTGGCCGGGAAGTTTATTGCTCCCTAAAGTAGCAACAGCTTTCAGTCAAATTATTTTCAAAATATTCAACAACTGTCCTCTGTATCTTTGCCTTGCAATGTTGATAACATGCTTCAAGATCAAAGATTTTAAACCTTAAATGTTTTCTCCCTGTAGCATGTTATGTAAGATTTCACACTGCCTAATGCCCCCAATCCTCTATTCAAACAGTCAGCTGATCAGTGGCTCTTGTCAATAGAATATGATCAAAACACACAAGCATGTTAGATAATTGAAACATTCTGCTTCTCCATCAAGAGTTCCTTCTGAATATCAAGAAACCTAATTTCAGGAGGTTTTGGTGAAGCCTGCTGAATATTTTTCATAAATTTGACGGCAGGTTGTTGCTACTGTGGGAAACATTCACTTTCTCTCAAATTGGCGGAAATGAAATAATTAGTGCATGATGTAACCCTTTCGGCGATGAATTCAACCATCACATTTGCAGTGCTACCCATACAGGAAAACTGCTGAATTTTTTTAAGAAATCTGACTGGAAGTCATTGCTGCCTTAGGAAGCAACAGATTCCAGTCAAATTAATTTCAAAGTATTCAACCTAATAAGTTTTATATCATAAAGAATACAATTTCTCCTTCGATCAATACTCACCATTCTGTTACTTCTGATATACAGCTGGCCCTGACAGCGGCTCTAGGATTATAGACTTAGAAAGCTTTACCGACTCCTGGGAACCGGGTACCCGGCTCCCCACTGCCGAGTACCCGTTTACCATAGAGCTCATTCTTGTTTGCATAGCGACAAGAGCAATACCTGCTTTTTGCATTAAGGATTTTAGTGTTTTAAAATAATCTAAGTCTTTAATCAGTGATAGTTTGTGTGTTCTGAAAGGATTAACTAAGGACTATGGAGAATACCGCCCAAGACAACCAGGTTGTATTGTTCTTTATTATCCATAGTTAAAAGACTTAGGTCTCTAAATTTCGTTGTGTCGCATGTTCCAATTTCTGTCCCCATAGAATCTGGGACGTGTGCTAACAACGATATATGCCAGACGATCGCCTTCTTTAAACCCCAACAGGCGATCGGCAGATATGAAAATAGGTGTTTGCTACGGTATTTCTAACACGAATATCGGCTGACGTCGTTCTACGTAGAATCCGAGCGGGTGACGTCACACCCGGTCGCTCGGATGTTTATGTGAAGAAATATTTTTCTTTAATTCGCGCATCTTCTTCTGGGTGCTGCGTACTAAAAAATGGTACCGGAAACTTTAGAATGATCAAGTTTACGTGCGATCACGATCGGTTTGCAATGATCGGTGGTTTCAAAATTCTTGAGTAGATGCGTGGTCTGCGGTTTTACCGTGTGAGACAGCAGTTGTTATACATTTTGTTGTTTTCTTCACATATCGTGCTGCGTTCGTTAGGAGTATAATTTATATTGATTAGTAAATATACCCTGAATGTTATGCGATATGATTCCTGGAGCCGTTACACATCCTGTAGGATCTATTATGGGTGTGTTGTGCCCGCCGCGTTCTTGTCGTCATAATCAATGCGATCGTTGTTGTAACGTGGCGGGGTGGGGTGTGGGAGGTTACGGTTAATTTATGAGTCAAAATATTTGAAAATTAATTGTCTGCCTTCCATCCGTGTCTCGTTCCGCTTGTTTATTGTAGGTTTGTGCTTATTTTATAGGCCAAGCCAGCCCCGCCATCATGTGACGACTGCCATAAGTTTGTCTGTGTAATGTTCAAGGACCATGTCTGTTTTAGGTGTGCCCTGTGTAATATAGATCATAGGTGTAATGTTTGTGCAGTGTGGTCCGTCGAAACGATGGTTAAGTTCCTTGCCCAGAAGGACTTGGCTGGGTCTGACGCGGGGTCAGGCGGTCCGAGAGGAAATCGTGGAGCGCCCGGTTCGGCCGGTGGGGGTGCTCCACATCCCCAGCTGGAGGTGGCGGAGATGGCACCGCCGGCGTGGTTTGGTCCGGCTATGCAGGGTTTTCTGCATAGCGTTCTGCCCACGCTGGTGTCGTCCCTGCTACCAAAGGTTGGGGGGCAGTTTCTCCCCATGCCTGGTACGGATCCTGTCTTCGGACAGGATTCTGGACTGGTTACCGAGGGGGCCGTCTCGTACGGCCCCCTGGCGGGTCCGTCTGGCTTCGGCCAGACGGGTTCTGTCTCTCTGCGGCCACCTCCGGGTGGTCCAGTAGCGGTGGCCGGTCCGTCAGGTGTGGGAGCCGTCCGCCAGGACGGCTCCACGGTTTATTCGTCTAGTGACGGCTCTTCGGAGTCTGAAGACGATGAGGCCGAGGAGGAGAGGTTGCTGCGGCCCGTGAAGCCGCAGGTGGAGAATATGGGGGTTGATTCCGTCCTGGACGGAACCGGCCTCCATTTGTCTGGTTTGGCGCAAGCCAGGTCAGCGGCTCCGCCTGCGGCTGAGGCCAATCCGTTACCGTGCACCGGTTCCGCGCGGCTTGGTTTGTCACCAGCCGTCAGGGGAACCGGTGTGCCGGGCCAGGCGTGGTACTCACCTATCTCGCCTGGTCCGGCAGCCGGACATGGGGTGCCGTTGGCGCCCGTGGCCGGCTATGGTTCCGCGACGGTTACGGGTCCGTACGGTTTTCCGTGCGGACCTACCCCATGGACCGGAGTGTTTCATGGGGTGGCGGCGGAACCATGTGGTAGCGGAGTGCCTGGCGTGTCAGCCGTGGCTCCTGGCCGGGAGGCCATGGCTGGCAGACCCGTAAGCATGTCAACGGGTGACGTGTTTGCGGGGGTATCTTCTTCGGAATTAGACTGGTCTGATGCTCTGGCGTGGCTAGCCAGAGTTGACCCGTCTGTGGTTTCGGCCACGGCCGATGAAGATGCGCCCCGTCCGTCGGTTGCGTCGATTAGGACAGGGATTTTGCCCGCGGCCCGGATCCAGTCAGTGGGACTGGATCCACGGTTCATTGATTTGTTGGATGCTATTTATAGTAAACAACTAATGACCAAGGGTCAGCTCCCTGCGGCCTCCTGGGAGGTGCGGGCAAGGTGCCGTATTCCGCGGGGTGAATACGACAGGTATAGTGTAGTCCCGTCGGTCACGGAGGATGACCGATGGGTACTGGGCGTCCAGAGTGCCGGGTCGGGTGGTCCCGGTCCGGCAGTAGTGGATAAGGCCCAGGTACACCAGGAAGAAGTCCTGGCCCTATGCGATGAGGGTGTGAGGGCAGCCATGAGCGCTGTCAATCACTCCTATCGTCTACTTCAGTCGGTGTGGGCTGAAGCGGGGGCAGGCCACCCTGTGCCACCCGTGGCGCTATCGTGCGTTAATGACGGCTTGGTGCTGTCAATGGACGCATTGGCAAGGGTGCAAGCGCGTGTGACGAAGTCCAGGAGGCAAATGGTCATTGACCATATGCGTCCGGCTACGGCAGTCAGGGAGCGTCTTCTTGGGACGCCCCTGACAGGGCCTAGCATCTTTGGTGGCCAAGCGCGGGCCATCTTAGAGGACACCGCCAGTATTGCGCAGAATCGGTTAGCGGTAAATCTCCAGCTAGAGCTGGTGCGGCAAGCGCACGCACTAGGGGCTGTGGGCAAGCCGCTAACCGGACAGCCTTCAAAGAAACAGAAAAAGCATAAGGGCAAGGCGAAAGCCAGGCCTATTGCGACGTCTGTTTCGGCTGGGTTCTCGGAGCCGCCGCCGGCGAAGAAACCCAGGAAGGCTGTAGAGGCGCCTACCCTCCCCAATGTTGCTCCTGACCGCCCTAGAGGTGGTAAGGGCAAGGGGAAGGGTAAGGGTAAGGCCTCAAAGGGCGGACAGAAGGGGCCGAAGCGTACCTGAGGGTACGCAAGCTCCCTTCATATCCGCCTGGACCGCACCTGTGCGACAGGAACAGCGGTGCCAGTTATACCCGTCGTACCTAGAACGAAATGGTTCTCACTCTCTCTCGTTAAGAAAGGGGGGGGGTGGCGGACTGCGAGCCGGACAACCCCGTTAGACGTCGAAGCGTCTATGGTGGGTGGAAGGCTCATGCGTTTCGTCGAGGTTTGGCGAGGTGTGACGTCAGACAGTCTGGTCCTGGGATGGTTATCCCAGGGTTACATGCCGGAGTGGTGGGACTTTCCGCCACAAAATATGTCTTTGGCACCAGTCTGGACACCCGTACCAAGGGAGCCAGACAAGTTAGAAGCCGTTCAAAAGGAAGTGTCGGGTTTGCTTCTGAAGGGAGCAATAAAACCAGCAAACCGGAACACTCCAGGCTTCTATTCAAACATGTTCCTTGTCCCCAAGAGCACGGGGGGGATGGAGACCCATACTCAATCTCAGGCCATTAAATTGGTTTATCCATACGCCTCGGTTCCAGATGGAAACACCGAGGTCGGTAATGGCGGGATTGAGGAAAGGAATGTGGTGTGTATCGATCGATCTGAAAGATGCATATTTCCACATTCCGATCAATCGGAGTTGGCACAGGTTTCTGAGATTTGCGTTTCAGAATCAAGTATGGGAGTTTACAGTTCTCCCGTTTGGCCTGTCGACAGCTCCGAGGGTTTTCACAAGAGTGGTCCTTGCGGTGACAGCGTTTCTCAGAAAAGAGAACGTGGCGCTACACACCTACATAGATGACTGGCTGCTCAAGGCAGACTCGGCAGCCAGGTTGAACGTGGATACTGCTCTGACTCTGAAGTTACTTTCAGATCTAGGCTGGATAGTCAACAAGGAGAAATCCGAGTTGACACCCACTCAACATTTCGTTTATTTGGGGATGCGATTCGACCTCGAGGAGGGCAGGGTTTACCCGTCAGAGCCCAGAGTGGTGTCTCTGTTAGCCATCCTCGGGAGTTTTCGAGTGGGAAACCACATTCAGGCAAGGCGGTTCCTTCAGATGCTGGGCATGATGGTCTCCATGGAGCAGGTTATCCCGTACGCTGCTCTAATGCGAAGACCTATCCAGTTGTATCTGATGTCTCTGTGGAAACAGAGAACAGAACCCCTGTCAAAACTGGTGCCAGTTTTGGAGCCGATAATATCGCATCTTCTATGGTGGAAACAGCGTCAGAATCTCCTAATAGGGGTTTCGCTGCACCTACCCCACCCCCAGCTGTCCGTTTACACGGATGCATCGCTGGAAGGATGGGGTGCCTGCCTGGGAGAACACCAGGTCTCGGGCACATGGACTCTCCCGGAGAGTCAGCTGCATATCAATCTGTTGGAAATGATGGCAGTGGAACTGGCGTTGGAAGAGTTCCTTCCGATGATCAGGGGCAAGGTGATATTGATACGGTCGGACAATTCGACAGTAGTATCATATATAAATCGCCAAGGAGGGACCAGGTCGCCCACCCTGTGCATCAGGGTGTGGCACTTGATTCAATGGTGCAGGAATTACTCGGTTGTTTTGAAAGCAGCTCATATTCCTGGCCGATTGAACATTCTGGCGGATGCTTTGTCTCGCAGACAGAGAATCCTGCCAACAGAATGGTCCCTCAACCCTCCAGTTCTACGACGGATCTTCGAGCATTGGGGCAAACCCAACGTGGACTTGTTCGCCACAAAGGAAAATGCTCAAATCATGACATATGTCTCGCCGATTCCAGATCCAAATGCCGTCGATACAGACGCTCTGGCGATAAGCTGGAGAGGGATGCACGCTTACGCGTATCCACCCACCATTCTTCTACCGAAGGTATTGGTGAAGGTCAGGGAGGAACCGTGTCTGGTCCTGCTAATAGCGCCGTATTGGCCGAGCAGGGCGTGGTTCACGGATCTTCTAGATCTGCTGGTGGAAAATCCTGTGCAGTTGCCCGAGATTCCGAACATAATCTCCCAGGCCAAGGGACGCTTCCTACACGAGCGTCCCGAAATGTTCAAATTGACTGCGTGGATGTTGTCAAACAACGTTCCACGTCGGAAGGCTTTTCTCGACAAGCTGCTGATTTCATCGCGGCTGCGAGAAGGAGGTCAACCTTCAAGTCATATAACAACAAGGTTAACAGATTTGCAGACTGGTGTGAAGAAAAGGGTATTGATACCTTTCAATCCACTATTCAGCAAATAGCAGACTTTCTCTGTGAGCTGTTCTTTACAGGACTAGCTCCCGTCACAATTGCTGGATACAAGTCAGCTTTGGCATCAGTTATCCCTTGTCTAGCCAACAGGGATAGTCCAGAGGTGGCCCAGTTAAACGTGATGTTGAAGGGAATGAGCAATCTCCGCCCGAGACAACCGGTAGTCATTCCAGCCTGGAGTCTATCTTTAGTGCTTAATGTACTGGCCAAGCACCCATTCGAACCGTTGCGTTCGGCTAGTCTAAAGCATTTGACTCTAAAGGCGGTCTTTCTATTGGCAGCTTCCTCAGCTAGAAGGCGCAGTGAGATCCATGCGCTTTCGGCAGAGAGGAACCGATTTATTGTTTCTGGAGAAGGTCTGCGTCTTCTGCCAAGAGCAGAATTTATGTCAAAGAACCAATCTTTGAGATATCCCGGCAAACCGATCATTATACCGAAGTTAACCAGGTTTGATCGTGATGCCAGTGTCTGGTGCCCGGTCCGTGCTTTGACTAAGTACAAGAAACGGACTGACTCGTTACGGTCGAACGATAGACATCTGTGGATCTGCCATAAAAAGCCTTATGGCGCCGCATCCATGGATACTATCTCTCGTTGGGTGGTCGAATGCATTCAGACTACTCATGAGATGGCGACTGGGCACCAGGTGCAGGGCGTAAGGGCACACGATGTTAGAGGAATAGCCGCCTCGACCGCCATTTACAATGGTGTTCCTTTAGAGGACATCATGGCCGTTGCACAATGGCACTGTGAGTCCTCATTTACGGATTACTATATGAGGGATGTGTCAGACTCAGCCAATCCACTCGCTTTAGCTGTTTTGAAACGATAGTTAGTGACCACACTGCTTTTCCCCTTTTTTCACTTTGGTAAGAAAAGAACCTAAAGCAGGCATGGTCAAGCGAGAGGATGTCAACCAGATTGTGTCACTGATGGCCGAACCGGTGTATGGTTGTAGGCGGTACGTCTGAAGTCCTGTTATCATAAGGTAATTCAACAAGTGAGAGTTTTTTGTATTATGTATATGTATCATGTTCATTCATCTTATATATTCATGCTCATTCCCAGGCTAATACAAGCGATATGCAGGGAGTAGTTAACCCTCTTGGCATATTGGTGTTTCAGGCGAGATACATGTTCGTTAGTTCTCTCCCTTTTCTTAGGAGGAAAAAGGGGGGGTGCTGTGACGCGAATGTGATTCGGTTCCGTGAACTTGACGGTCCTTTTAGGTCTCCGTTAGTCAAGTTTGAAGTCTAAAATCTTTCTCCAAGGGGCAAAATTAGCATGTATGGCTTGCCCCTTCCCACCAGGTTACTGATCAAATCTGGTGTATATCAGAAGTAACAGAATGGTGAGTATTGATCGAAGGAGAATGCAGGAAATGTCAATTTCCCTTTCTCCGAGATCTAACAATACTCACCATTCTGTTACGGACCCAGCCTCCCAGCCCCACGGAGGCAAGCCATAGTTTTCTCTTGTTTGGTGGCTATGCAAACAATATGAGCTCTATGGTAAACGGGTACTCGGCAGTGGGGAGCCGGGTACCCGGTTCCCAGGAGTCGGTAAAGCTTTCTAAGTCTATAATCCTAGAGCCGCTGTCAGGGCCAGCTGTATATCAGAAGTAACAGAATGGTGAGTATTGTTAGATCTCGGAGAAAGGGAAATTGACATTTCCTGCATTCTCACCTCAATCAATACCATTACATTACTCATTGATAACACAGCTAGCTTGCTAGCTGGCTCTAGGAATCTAGATTTAGTAAGCTTTACCAGCTCCTGGTACTGGGTACCCTGCTCCCAACAAGCGGGTACCTGCCTGCCAGAGACACTCATTCTTGTTTGCATAGCAACGATGGCAATACATGCTTTTTGCATATAGAGAAATCATAGAGTTTTATTGGTGTTTTCTTTGTGCCTAATTAAGCTGTCTCGCATCTGGAATTATTGGATTTACCATGGAAGGAGCTACTGAAACTCGTTTTTTAACACTAAAATCGGCTTACGTCGTTCTCCCTATTATCCGAGCGGGTGACGTCACACCCGTTTGATTACTCAGATTTTTGTGGTGAAGGAAATGTTTCGTTTCATTTCATTAATTCACGCATCTTATTCTTGGTGCTGCGTACGTTTTTGTACCAGAAACTTTAGAATTATGTCAAGTTTTGCGTGCAAATCACGATCTGTTTGCATTGATCAATAATTTCAAAATTCTTGATTAAGATGTGTGTTGTGCAGTTTTACCGTGTTCTACAGCAGTTTGTTTATTCATTTTGTTGTTTCGGTCAGTATAATTTTGAAATTTATTCTTAAATATACCGCGAATGCAATCGATATGGTTCCTGGTTCCGTGTTGATACATCCTTTATGATCAATTTATGGGTGTATTATTGCTCTGCTATCATTCTTATCGCCAGCTTACGCGATCTTGGTTGTAACATAGTGGGTATGGGGGTGCAGGAGGGTTAACATTTAATTTATTGTCAAAATATTTGAATATTATTTGTCTACCTTCCATTCTTGTTACGTACCGCTTGCTTATTTTAGGTTTTGTGCTTGTTTTCAGGTCACGCCTACCCCACCATCTTGCTCAGAGTGTCACAAATTCGTTACCGTCGCCTATAAAGACGATTTTTCAATGTTTCTATTTCTGTTTTTGGCTTCTTGCATAGCGTCCTGCCCATGCTATTGTCGTCTCTGATACCGAAGACTAGGGCAATCTTGGGTCCGTCGGGCATGGGAGCCGTTCGCCAGGACGGCTCAAGTGCTTCCTCATCTGGTGACGACTCTTCGGGGTCTGAGGATGAGGCGGCCGAAGAGGAGAGGTTGTGGCCATTGGCGCCCGTGTATGGCCACGGTTCCGTAACCGCTACGGGTCCGCACGGTTTTCCGTGCGGGCCTACTCCATGGAACAGTATGTCTCATGGGGTGGCGACGGAACCGTACGGTACCGGTGTTGCTGGCTTTCCAGCAGTGGCTCCTAGCCGGGAGATCGCTGCTGGTAGACCCGTGAATACATCAACGGGTGATGTGTATTGCTGGGCCTTCGCAGCCGCCTGCGGCTTCTTCGGAGACAGACTGGTCTGAGGCTCTGGCTTGGCTAGCCAGGGTGGACCCGTCCATGGTTTCGGCCACGACCGAAGAAGACATGCCCCGTCCATCAGTTGTGTCGATTCGGAGGGGTGTCTTGCCCGCGGCTCGGATTCAGTCCATTGGACTGGATCCACGGTTCAAGGAGTTGCTCGAGGCTATTTATAGCAAGTAACTCTTGACCAAGAGCCAGCTCCCTGCGGCCTCTAGGGAGGTGCGGGCAAGGTGCCGTATTCCCAGAGGGGAGTACGAGCGCTATGGTGTGGTACCAACGGTAACTGAGGGTGACCGTTGGGTTCTTGGGGTTCAGAGTGCTGGAGCGGTAGGTCCCGCTCAGGCGCTTGTTGACAAAACCCAAGCACACAATGAGGTCCTGTCCATTTGCGATGAGGGAGTGAGGGCAGCAATGAATGCTGCCAATCACTCCTGTCGCTTGCTTCAGTCGGTGTGGGCTGAAGCTGGGGCAGGCCACCCTGTGCCACCTGTGGCGCTGTCTTGCGTTAACGACGGCCTGGTGCTGTCGATGGACGCTTTGGCCTGGGTGCAAGCGCGTGTTACAAGTTCCAGGAGGCAGATGGTCCTTGACCTCCGGCTATGGCTGTCAGGGAGCATTTGCTTGGAACAGCCCTGAACGGCCCTAGCAACTTCGGTGGCCAAGCGCGGGCCATCCTAGAGGACACAGCTAACATAGCGCAGAGTCGGTTAGTGGTTAACATTCAGCTGGAACTAGTGCACCAGGCGCATGCACTAGGGGCTGTTGCTAAACCTTTAAGTGTTCAACCTTCCTCCAAGAAACAGAAGAAGCATAAGAGCGAGGCGAAAGCCAAGCCAACTTCTTCTGCTATTGCTGGGCCTTCGCAGCTGCCTGCGGCTAAGAAGGCTAGGAAAGTTGTGGAGGCTCCTGCCCATGCCAGTGGTGGCCCTGATCACCCGAGAGGCGGGAAGGGAAAGGGCAAGGGTAAGTCCACCAAGGGCGGAAAGAAGGGAGCGGATCGTACCTGAGGGTATGGTAGCTCCCTTCATATCTGTCTGGACCGTGTCTGTGCGACAGGAACAGCGGTGCCAGTTAGACCAGTCAAGCCAAGACCAAAATGGTTCTCTCTCATTAAGAGGTTGGGGGGGGGAGCGGATCATGAGCCAGACACTTGCATTACTCGTCAATGCGCCTATAGTGGGCGGAAGGCTAATGCGTTTCATCGAGGCTTGGCGAGGTGTGACGTCAGACAGTCTGGTCCTGGGATGGATATCCCACGGGTACATGCCAGAGTGGTGGGATTTCGCACCACAAAATCTGTCTTTGGCACCACAAAATCTGTCTTTGGCACCTGTCTGGAGTGACTCCCGTACCAAGGGAGCCAGGCAAGTTAGAAGCCTTTCAAAACAAAGTGTCAGGTTTGCTTCTGAAGGGAGCAATAAAACCAACAAACCAGAGCACTCCAGGCTTCTATTCAAACATGTTCCTTGTCCCCAAGAGCACAGGGGGTGGGGTGGGGCGTGGAGACCCGTACTCAATCTCAGGCCATTGAATTGGTTTATCCATATGCCTCGGTTTCAGATGAAAACTCCAAGATCGGTAATGGCAGGATTGAGGAAAGGAATGTGGTGTGTGTCGATCGATCTGAAAGATGCATATTTCCACATTCCAATGAACAGGGGTTGTCACAGGTTTCTAGTTAGTAGATAGCATGACCCTTCTTAACTTGTATGCTTTAAACTGACAATTTACTGGAAATGAGATTTACTGGAAATAAGAGTTACTACGCACCAGTTTTCCTGACATATAGACCTGTTTTCTCGGTCACTCCAAAGTAATGAACCACTTAAATATCGGGTGGAACCTTCCAGTAATAATATATTGGGTCATATAATCCATCAATGTGCGCGCTAAGATGTTGCTTTACTGCATTTAAAAGCGGCACAGTGACTAGATTTTTTGTTCCGTCATTATCCATCAATGTTGATCGTGAGTCGCTTTTCAGTAAGAATGGAATGTTTACGTTACCTGACAGCTGTACCGGAGCTGATAATGCAATCTACTGGCCATTGACAGATAGAAATAGTGCTAGAAAAATAATTTCCCCAAAAATAAGGTGCCCGGGAGTGCAACCAATATACTAGACAGTGTATCTATCTCTACCAGCAAGCAATATAGGTACTCTGAAGGGAGACTATGTACAGTCATGGGACCAATTTTGTCCCAAAATGGTCTAAATTTTGAAATCAATTTTTGGGTGAGTTATTTGTTTAAGTGAAAAATATGGCGGGCAAGTCAATCTCGTATATATACACGATTGACTTGCCTGCCATATTTTTCACTTTCCCCGGGCAAGCGTTAAGTTCATCATCATCATCATCATCATCATATTATTCTCGGGACATAAGACACTAGAATTCTCCTTCGATCAATACTCACCATTCTGTTACTTCTGATATACAGCTGGCCCTGACAGCGGCTCTAGGATTATAGACTTAGAAAGCTTTACCGACTCCTGGGAACCGGGTACTCGGCTCCCAACTGCCGAGTACCCGTTTACCATAGAGCTCATTCTTGTTTGCATAGCGACAAGAGCAATACCTGCTTTTTGCATTAAGGATTTTAGTGTTTTAAAATAATCTAAGTCTTTAATCAGTGATAGTTTGTGTGTTCTGAAAGGATTAACTAAGGACTATGGAGAATACCGCCCAAGACAACCAGGTTGTATTGTTCTTTATTATCCATAGTTAAAAGACTTAGGTCTCTAAATTTCGTTGTGTCGCATGTTCCAATTTCTGTCCCCATAGAATCTGGGACGTGTGCTAACAACGATATATGCCAGACGATCGCCTTCTTTAAACCCCAACAGGCGATCGGCAGATATGAAAATAGGTGTTTGCTACGGTATTTCTAACACGAATATCGGCTGACGTCGTTCTACGTAGAATCCGAGCGGGTGACGTCACACCCGGTCGCTCGGATGTTTATGTGAAGAAATATTTTTCTTTAATTCGCGCATCTTCTTCTGGGTGCTGCGTACTAAAAATGGTACCGGAAACTTTAGAATGATCAAGTTTACGTGCGATCACGATCGGTTTGCAATGATCGGTGGTTTCAAAATTCTTGAGTAGATGTGTGGTCTGCGGTTTTACCGTGTGAGACAGCAGTTTTGTTATACATTTTGTTGTTTTCTTCACATATCGTGCTGCGTTCGTTAGGAGTATAATTTATATTGATTAGTAAATATACCCTGAATGCTATGCGATATGATTCCTGGAGCCGTTACACATCCTGGAGGATCTATTATGGGTGTGTTGTGCCCGCCGCGTACTTGTCATCATAATCAATGCGATCGTTGTTGTAACGTGGCGGGGTGGGGTGCGGGGAGGTTACGGTTAATTTATGAGTCAAATTATTTGAAAATTAATTGTCTGCCTTCCATCCGGGTCTCGTTCCGCTTGTTTATTGTAGGTTTGTGCTTATTTTATAGGCTGTTTGTTTTGTGTGCCCTGTGTAATATAGATCATAGGTGTAATGTGTGTGCAGTGTGGTCCGTCGAAACGATGGTTAAGTTCCTTGCCCAGAAGGACTTGGCTGGGTCTGACGCGGGGTCAGGCGGTCCGAGAGTAAATCGTGGAGCGCCCGGTTCGGCCGGTGCGGGTGCTCCACGTCCCCAGCTGGAGGTGGCGGAGATGGCACCGCCGGCGTGGTTTGGTCCGGCTCTGCAGGGTTTTTCTGCATAGCGTTCTGACCACGCTGGTGTCGTCCCTGCTACCAAAGGTTGGGGGGCAGTTTCTCCCCATGCCTGGTACGGATCCTGTCCTCGGACAGGATTCTGGACTGGTTACCGAGGGGGCCGTCTCGTACGGCCCCCTGGCAGTCCCGCCTGGCTTCGGCCAGACGGGTTTCTGTTTCTCTGCGGCCACCTCCGGGTGGTCCAGTAGCGGTGGCCGGTCCGTCAGGTGTGGGAGCCGTCCGCCAGTGACGACTCTTCGGAGTCTGAAGACGAGGAGGCCGAGGAGGAGAGGTTGCTGCGGCCCGTGAAGCCGCAGGTGGAGAATATGGAGGTTGATTCCGTCCTAGACGGAACCGGCCTCCATTTGTCTGGTTTGGCGCAAGCCAGGTCAGCGGCTCCGCCTGTGGCTGAGGCAAATCCGTTACCGTGCACCGGTTCCGTGCGGCTTGGTTTGGCACCAGCCGTCACGGGAACGGGTGTGCCGGGCTGGGCGTGGTACTCACCTATCTCGCCTGGTCCGGCAGTCGGACGTGGGGTGCCGTGGGCGCCCGTGTCCGGCTATGGTTCCGCGACTGCTACGGGTCCGTACAGTTTTCCGTGCGGACATACCCCATGGACCGGAGTGTTTCATGGGGTGGCGGCGGAACCGTGTGGTACCGGAGTGCCTGGCGTGTCAGCCGTGGCTCCTTGCTGGGAGGCCGTGGCTGGCAGACCCGTGAGCACGTCAACGGGTGACGTGTTTGCGGGGGTGTCTTCATCGGAGGTAGATTGGTCAGATGCTCTGGCGTGGCTAGCCAGGGTTGACCCGTCTGTGGTTTCGGCCACGGCCGATGAAGATGCGCCCCGTCCGTCGGTTGCGTCGATCAGGACGGGGATTTTGCCCGCGGCCCGGATCCAGTCAGTGGGACTGGATCCACGGTTCATAGAATGGTTGGATGCTATTTATAGCAAACAACTGATGACCAAGGGTCAGCTCCCTGCGGCCTCCAGGGAGGTGCGGGCAAGATGTCGTATTCCGCGGGGGGAATACGACAGGTATGGTGTAGTCCCGTCGGTCACGGAGGATGACCGATGGGTACTGGGCGTCCAGAGTGCCGTGCCGGGTCACCCCGGTCCGGCACTTGTGGACAAGTCTCGGGTACACCAGGAAGAAGTCCTGTCCCTATGCGATGAGGGTGTGAGGGCAGCGATGAGCGCTGTCAACCACTCTTATCGTCTCCTTCAGTCGGTGTGGGCTGAAGCGGGGCAGGCCACCCTGTGCCACCTGTGGCGCTTTCATGTGTCAATGACGGCCTGGTGCTGTCGATGGACGCATTGGCAAGGGTGCAAGCGCGTGTGACGAAATCCAGGAGGCAAATGGTCATTGACCATATGCGTCCGGCTACGGCAGTCAGGGAGCGTCTCCTTGGGACACCCCTGACAGGGCCTAGCATCTTCGGTGGCCAAGCGTGGGCCATCTTAGAGGATACCGCCAGTATCGCGCAGAATCGGTTAGCGGTAAACCTACGGCTAGAGCTAGTGCGGCAAGCGCATGCACTAGGGCCTGTGGGGAAACCGCTAACGGGACAACCTTCAAAGGAGCAGAAGAAGCATAAGGGCAAGGCGAAAGCTAGGCCTGTTGCGACTTCTGCTTCAGCTGGGGTTTCAGAGCCGCAGCCGGCGAAGAAGCCCAGGAAGGTTGTAGAGGCGCCTACCCTCCCCAATGTTGCTCCTGACCGCCCTAGAGGCGGGAAGGGCAAGGGGAAGGGTAAGGGTAAGGCCTCAAAGGGCGGACAGAAGGGGCCGAAGCGTACCTGAGGGTACGAAAGCTCCCTTCATATCCGCCTGGACCGCGCCTGTGCGACAGGAACAGCGGTGCCAGTTATACCCGTCGTGCCTAGAACGAAATGGTTCTCTCTCTCTCTCGTTAAGAAAGAGTGGGGGGGCGGACTGCGAGCCGGACAACCCCGTTAGACGTCGAGGGGTCTATGGTGGGTGGAAGGCTCATGCGTTTCGTCGAGGCCTGGCAAGGTGTGACGTCAGACAGTCTGGTCCTGGGATGGTTATCCCAGGGTTACATGCCGGAGTGGTGGGACTTTCCACCACAAAATCTGTCTTTGGCACCTGTCTGGACACCCATACCAAGGGAGCCAGACAAGTTAGAAGCCGTTCAAAAGGAAGTGTCGGGTTTGCTTCTGAAGGGAGCAATAAAACCAGCAAATCGAAACACTCCAGGCTTCTATTCAAACATGTTCCTTGTCCCCAAGAGCACAGGGGGATGGAGACCCATACTCAATCTCAGGCCATTAAATTGGTTTATCCATACGCCTCGGTTCCAGATGGAAACGCCGAGGTCGGTAATGCGGGATTGAGGAAAGGAATGTGGTGTGTATCGATCGATCTGAAAAATGCATATTTCCACATTCCTATGAATCGGAGTTGGCACAGGTTTCTGAGATTTGCGTTTCAGAATCAAGTATGGGAGTTTACAGTCTCCCGTTTGGCCTGTCGACAGCTCCGAGGGTTTTCACAAGAGTGGTCCTTGCGGTGACAGCGTTTCTCAGAAAAGAGAACGTGGCGTTACACACCTACATAGACGACTGGCTGCTTAAGGCAGACTCGGCAGCCAGGTTGAACGTGGATACTGCTCTGACTCTGAAGTTACTTTCAGATCTACGCTGCATAGTCAACGAGGAGAAATCCGAGTTGACGCCCACTCAACGTTTCGTTTATTTGGGGATGCGATTCGACCTTGAGGAGGGCAGGGTTTACCCGTCAGAGCCCAGAGTGGTGTCTCTGTTAGCCATCCTCAAGAGTTTTCGAGTGGGAAACCACATTCAAGGCGAGGCGGTTCCTTCAGATGCTGGGCATGATGGTCTCCATGGAGCAGGTTATCCCGTACGATGCTCTAATGCGAAGGCCTATCCAGTTGTATCTGATGTCTCTGTGGAAACAGAGAACAGAACCCCTGTCAAAACTGTTGCCAGTTTTGGAGCCGATAATATCGCATCTTCTATGGTGGAAACAGCGTCAGAATCTCCTATTAGGGGTTTCGCTGCACCTACCCCGCCCCCAGCTGTCCGTCTACACGAATGCATCGCTGGAAGGGTGGGGTGCCTGCCTGGGAGAACCAGGTCTCGGGCACATGGACTCTCCCGGAGAGTCAGCTGCATATCAATCTGTTGGAAATGATGGCAGTGGAACTGGCGTTGGAAGAGTTTCTTCCGATGATCAGGGGCAAGGTGATATTGATACGGTCGGACAATTCGACGGTAGTATCATAAATAAATCGCCAAGGCAGGACCAGGTCACCCACACTTTGTATCAAAGTGTGGCACTTGATTCAATGATGCAGGAATTACTCGGGTGTTTTGAAAGCAGCTCATATTCCTGGCCGATTGAACATTCTGGCGGATGCTTTGTCTCGCAGACAGAGAATCTTGCCAACAGAATGGTCCCTCAACCCTCCGGTTCTGCGACGGATCTTCGAGCATTGGGGCAAACCCAACGTGGACTTGTTCGCCACAAAGGAAAATGCTCAAATCATGACATATATCTCGCCGATTCCAGATCCAAATGCCGTCGATACAGACGCTCTGGCGATAAGCTGGAGACGGATGCACGCTTACGCGTACCCACCCACCATTCTTCTACCGAAGGTATTGGTGAAGGTCAGGGAGGAACCGTGTCTGGTCCTGCTAATAGCGCCGTATTGGCCGAGCAGGGCGTGGTTCACGGATCTTCTAGATCTGCTGGTGGAAAATCCTGTGCAGTTGCCCGAGATTCCGAACATAATCTCCCAGGCCAAGGGATGCTTCCTACACGAGCGTCCCGAAATGTTCAAATTGACTGCGTGGATGTTATCAAACAACGTTCCACGTCGGAAGGCTTTTCTCGACAGGCTGCTGATTTCATCGCGGCTGCGAGAAGGAGGTCAACCTTCCAAGTCATATAACAACAAGGTTAACAGATTTGCAGACTGGTGTGAAGAAAAGGGTATTGATACCTTTCAATCCACTATTCAGCAAATAGCAGACTTTCTCTGTGAGCTGTTCTTTTCAGGACTAGCTCCCGTCACAGTTGCTGGATACAAGTCACCTTTGGCATCAGTTATCCCTTGTCTAGCCAACAGGGATAGTTTAGAGGTGGCCCAGTTAAATGTGATGTTGAAGGGAATGAGCAATCTCCGCCCGAGACAACCGGTAGTCATTCCAGCCTGGAGTCTATCTTTAGTGCTTAATGTACTGGCCAAGCACCCTTTCGAACCGTTGCGTTCGGCTAGTCTAAAGCATTTGACTCTAAAGGCGGTCTTTCTATTGGCAGCTTCCTCAGCTAGAAGGCACAGTGAGATCCATGCGCTTTCGGCAGAGTGGAACCGATTTATTGTTTCTGGAGAATGTCTGCGTCTTCTGCCAAGAGCAGAGTTTATGTCAAAGAACCAATCTTTGAGATATCCCGGCAAACCGATCATTATACCGAAGTTAACTAGGTTTGATCGTGATGCCAGTGTCTGGTGCCCGGTCCATGCTTTGACTAAGTACAAGAAACGGACTGACTCGTTACGGTCGAACGATAGACATCTGTGGATCTGCCATAAAAAGCCTTATGGCGCCGCATCCATGGATACTATCTCTCGTTGGGTGGTCGAATGCATTCAGACTACTCACGAGATGGCGACTGGGCACCAGGTGCAATGCGTAAGGGCACACGATGTCAGAGGAATAGCCGCCTCGACCGCCCTTTACAATGGTGTTCCGTTAGAGGACATCATGGCCGTTGCACAATGGCCCTGTGAGTCCTCATTTACGGATTACTATATGAGGGATGTGTCAGACTCAGCCAATCCACTCGCTTTAGCTGTTTTGAAACGATAGTTAGTGACCACACTGCTCTTCACCCTTTTTTCACTTCGGTAAGAAAAGAACCTAAAGCAGGCATGGTCAAGCGAGAGGATGACAACCAGATTGTGTCACTGATGGCCGAACCAGTGAATGGTTGGAGGCGGTACGTCTGAAGTCCAATTATCATAAGGTAATTCAATAGTGAGAGTTTTTTGTATTATGTATATGTATCATGTTCATTCATCTTATATATTCATGCTCATTCCCAGGCTAATACATGGAATATGCAGGGAGTAGTTAACCCTCTTGGCATATTTGTGTTTTCAGGCGAGATACATGTTCGTTAGTTCTCTCCCTTTTCTTAGGAGGAAAAAGGGGGGGGGGGGGTGTGTGACGCGAATGTGATTTGGTTCCGTGAACTTGACGGTCCTTTTAGGTCTCCGTTAGTCAAGTTTGAAGTCTAAAATCTTTCTCCAAGGGGCAAAATTAGCATTTATGGCTTGCCCCTTCCCATCAGGTTACTGATCAAATCTGGTGTATATCAGAAGTAACAGAATGGTGAGTATTGATCGAAGGAGAATGAAGGAAATGTCAATTTCCCTTTCTCCGAGATCTAACAATACTCACCATTCTGTTACGGACCCAGCCTCCCAGCCCCACGGAGGCAAGCCATAGTTTTCTCTTGTTTGCTGGCTATGCAAACAATATGAGCTCTATGGTAAACGGGTACTCGGCAGTTGGGAGCCGAGTACCCGGTTCCCAGGAGTCGGTAAAGCTTTCTAAGTCTATAATCCTAGAGCCGCTGTCAAGGCCAGCTGTATATCAGAAGTAACAGAATGGTGAGTATTGTTAGATCTCGGAGAAAGGGAAATTGACATTTCCTTCAATCTTAGCTACTATACAATGATTTTCGAATATACACATCCCAGTAAAAACTACTGTGACAAAGTGTCTACACATTTCCTCCGATGAGTATAACCCAAACATGGGTACGAAATGCCAGGAGTATGGATCAAATATGGAAAGGCCCACTAACAAATGGATCAATGCCGCTATAACCTTTTACTAAAGATCTATCCTGTAAACCCAATGTATAAAACCATACATTTCGGGTACGCATTTATTCCCAAACCGGGTACATTCGGGTACACGCACACTCGGGTACACCAATACACATTTAAAACAAACACTCTGGTATACAAAACTCGGGTACATAAAGAACATAGATTGTTACCAAATCGGGTACAACTACACATCAAGTCGGGTACAAAAATGACAACAACAATGGGATGTATCTACCAAATCCGGGTACATACACATGGGATCGGGTACAACCGGGTACAAGATTGCTATAAAAGGAACGCGCAAACAGTGCATCGGCATCCAGACTCAACGGACACTAACCGTTAGCATCAGGACAACATAGCATCTTACAAGCTTTTTACAAAAATATCAAATTTTTGCTTGAGAAAAGCGTGATTTCATCCACAAGACTTTCAAGATGGACACACCGACTGCAGCAACTTCTGCTATATCAATTGAATCTACAGAAACCATTGTAGACATGATGAATAATGCTGTTATTGACAAAGTTGGTTCCGACATCAAGAGCCGCAAGAGATTCCGCATAGCAGACGATGGGCGGATCAGTTCTCCTTCGATCAATACTCACCATTCTGTTACTTCTGATATACAGCTGGCTCTGACAGTGGCTCTAGGACTATAGACTTAGAAAGCTTTACCGACTCCTGGGAACCGGGTACTCGGCTCCCAACTGCCGAGTACCCGTTTACCATAGAGCTCATTCTTGTTTGCATAGCGACAAGAGCAATACATGCTTTTTGCATTAAGGATTTTAGTGTTTTAAAATAATCTAAGTCTTTAATCAGTGATAGTTTGTGTGTTCTGAAAGGATTAACTAAGGACTATGGAGAATACCGCCCAAGAAAACCAGGTTGTATTGTTCTTTATTATCCATAGTTAAAAGACTTAGGTCTCTAAATTTCGTTGTGTCGCATGTTCCAATTTCTGTCCCCATAGAATCTGGGACGTGTGCTAACAACGATATATGCCAGACGATCGCCTTCTTTAAACCCCAACAGGCGATCGGCAGATATGAAAATAGGTGTTTGCTACGGTATTTCTAACACGAATATCGGCTGACGTCGTTCTCCGTAGAATCCGAGCGGGTGACGTCACACCCGGTCGCTCGGATGTTTATGTGAAGAAAAATTTTTCATTAATTCGCGCATCTTATTCTGGGTGCTGCGTACTAAAAATGGTACCGGAAACTTTAGAATGATCAAGTTTACGTGTGATCACGATCGGTTTGCAATGATCGGTGGTTTCAAAATTCTTGAGTAGATGTGTGGTCTGCGGTTTTACCGTGTGAGACAGCAGTTTTGTTATACATTTTGTTGTTTTCTTCACATATCGTGCTGCGTTCGTTAGGAGTATAATTTATATTGATTAGTAAATATACCCTGAATGCTATGCGATATGATTCCTGGAGCCGTTACACATCCTGGAGGATCTATTATGGGTGTGTTGTGCCCGCCGCGTACTTGTCGTCATAATCAATGCGATCGTTGTTGTAACGTGGCGGGGTGGGGTGCGGGGAGGTTACGGTTAATTTATGAGTCAAATTATTTGAAAATTAATTGTCTGCCTTCCATCCGGGTCTCGTTCCGCTTGTTTATTGTAGGTTTGTGCTTATTTTATAGGCCAAGCCAGCCCCGCCATCATGTGACGACTGCCATAAGTTTGTCCGTGTAATGTTCAAGGACCATGTCTGTTTTATGTGTGCCCTGTGTAATATAGATCATAGGTGTAATGTTTGTGCAGTGTGGTCCGTCGAAACGATGGTTAAGTTCCTTGCCCAGAAGGACTTGGCTGGGTCTGACGCGGGGTCAGGCGGTCCGAGAGTAAATCGTGGAGCGCCCGGTTCGGCCGGTGCGGGTGCTCCACGTCCCCAGCTGGAGGTGGCGGAGATGGCACCGCCGGCGTGGTTTGGTCCGGCTCTGCAGGGTTTTTCTGCATAGCGTTCTGACCACGCTGGTGTCATCCCTGCTACCAAAGGTTGGGGGGCAGTTTCTCCCCATGCCTGGTACGGATCCTGTCCTCGGACAGGATTCTGGACTGGTTACCGAGGGGGCCGTCTCGTACGGCCCCCTGGCAGTCCCGTCTGGCTTCGGCCAGACGGGTTTCTGTTTCTCTGCGGCCACCTCCGGGTGGTCCAGTAGCGGTGGCCGGTCCGTCAGGTGTGGGAGCCGTCCGCCAGGACGGTTCCACGGTTGACTCGTCTAGTGACGACTCTTCGGAGTCTGAAGACGAGGAGGCCGAGGAGGAGAGGTTGCTGCGGCCCGTGAAGCCGCAGGTGGAGAATATGGAGGTTGATTCCGTCCTAGACGGAACCGGCCTCCATTTGTCTGGTTTGGCGCAAGCCAGGTCAGCGGCTCCGCCTGTGGCTGAGGCAAATCCGTTACCGTGCACCGGTTCCGTGTGGCTTGGTTTGGCACCAGCCGTCACGGGAACGGGTGTGCCGGGCCGGGCGTGGTACTCACCTATCTCGCCTGGTCCGGCAGTCGGACGTGGGGTGCCGTGTGCGCCCGTGTCCGGCTATGGTTCCGCGACTGCTACGGGTCCGTACGGTTTTCCGTGTGGACCTACCCCATGGACCGGAGTGTTTCATGGGGTGGCGGCGGAACCGTGTGGTACCGGAGTGCCTGGCGTGTCAGCCGTGGCTCCTTGCTGGGAGGCCGTGGCTGGCAGACCCGTGAGCACGTCAACGGGTGACGTGTTTGCGGGGGTGTCTTCATCGGAGGTAGATTGGTCAGATGCTCTGGCGTGGCTAGCCAGGGTTGACCCGTCTGTGGTTTCGGCCACGGCCGATGAAGATGCGCCCCGTCCGTCGGTTGCGTCGATCAGGACGGGGATTTTGCCCGCGGCCCGGATCCAGTCAGTGGGACTGGATCCACGGTTCATAGAATGGTTGGATGCTATTTATAGCAAACAACTGATGACCAAGGGTCAGCTCCCTGCGGCCTCCAGGGAGGTGCGGGCAAGATGTCGTATTCCGCGAGGGGGAATACGACAGGTATGGTGTAGTCCCGTCGGTCACGGAGTGACCGATGGGTACTGGGCGTCCAGAGTGCCGTGCCGGGTCACCCCGGTCCGGCACTTGTGGACAAGTCTCAGGTACACCAGGAAGAAGTCCTGTCCCTAGCGATGAGGGTGTGAGGGCAGCGATGAGCGCTGTCAACCACTCTTATCGTCTCCTTCAGTCGGTGTGGGCTGAAGCGGGGCAGGCCACCCTGTGCCACCTGTGGCGCTTTCATGTGTCAATGACGGCCTGGTGCTGTCGATGGACGCATTGGCAAGGGTGCAAGCGCGTGTGACGAAATCCAGGAGGCAAATGGTCATTGACCATATGCGTCCGGCTACGGCAGTCAGGGAGCGTCTCCTTGGGACACCCCTGACAGGGCCTAGCATCTTCGGTGGCCAAGCGTGGGCCATCTTAGAGGATACCGCCAGTATCGCGCAGAATCGGTTAGCGGTAAACCTACAGCTAGAGCTAGTGCGACAAGCGCATGCACTAGGGCCTGTGGGGAAACCGCTAACGGGACAACCTTCAAAGGAGCAGAAGAAGCATAAGGGCAAGGCGAAAGCTAGGCCTGTTGCGACTTCTGCTTCAGCTGGGATTTCAGAGCCGCCGCCGGCGAAGAAGCCCAGGAAGGTTGTAGAGGCGCCTACCCTCCCCAATGTTGCTCCTGACCGCCCTAGAGGTGGGAAGGGCAAGGGGAAGGGTAAGGGTAAGGCCTCAAAGGGCGGACAGAAGGGGCCGAAGCGTACCTGAGGGTACGAAAGCTCCCTTCATATCCGCCTGGACCGCGCCTGTGTGACAGGAACAGCGGTGCCAGTTATACCCGTCGTGCCTAGAACGAAATGGTTCTCTCTCTCTCTCGTTAAGAAAGAGTGGGGGGGCGGACTGCGAGCCGGACAACCCCGTTAGACGTCGAGGCGTCTATGGTGGGTGGAAGGCTCATGCGTTTCGTCGAGGCCTGGCAAGGTGTGACGTCAGACAGTCTGGTCCTGGGATGGTTATCCCAGGGTTACATGCCGGAGTGGTGGGACTTTCCACCACAAAATCTGTCTTTGGCACCTGTCTGGACACCCGTACCAAGGGAGCCAGACAAGTTAGAAGCCGTTCAAAAGGAAGTGTCGGGTTTGCTTCTGAAGGGAGCAATAAATCCAGCAAATCGAAACACTCCAGGCTTCTATTCAAACATGTTCCTTGTCCCCAAGAGCACAGGGGGATGGAGACCCATACTCAATCTCAGGCCATTAAATTGGTTTAGCCATACGCCTCGGTTCCAGATGGAAATGCCGAGGTCGGTAATGCGGGATTGAGGAAAGGAATGTGGTGTGTATCGATCGATCTGAAAAATGCATATTTCCACATTCCTATGAATCGGAGTTGGCACAGGTTTCTGAGATTTGCGTTTCAGAGTCAACTATGGGAGTTTACAGTCTCCCGTTTGGCCTGTCGACAGCTCCGAGGGTTTTCACAAGAGTGGTCCTTGCGGTGACAGCGTTTCTCAGAAAAGAGAACGTGGCGCTACACACCTACATAGACGACTGGCTGCTTAAGGCAGACTCGGCAGCCAGGTTGAACGTGGATACTGCTCTGACTCTGAAGTTACTTTCAGATCTAAGCTGCATAGTCAACGAGGAGAAATCCGAGCTGACGCCCACTCAACGTTTCGTTTATTTGGGGATGCGATTCGACCTTGAGGAGGGCAGGGTTTACCCATCAGAGCCCAGAGTGGTGTCTCTGTTAGCCATCCTCAAGAGTTTTCGAGTGGGAAACCACATTCAAGGCGAGGCGGTTCCTTCAGATGCTGGGCATAATGGTCTCCATGGAGCAGGTTATCCCGTACGATGCTCTAATGCGAAGACCTATCCAGTTGTATCTGATGTCTCTGTGGAAACAGAGAACAGAACCCCTGTCAAAACTGGTGCCAGTTTTGGAGCCGATAATATCGCATCTGCTATGGTGGAAACAGCGTCAGAATCTCCTAATAGGGGTTTCGCTGCACCTACCCCAACCCCAGCTGTCCGTTTACACGGATGCATCGCTGGAAGGGTGGGGTGCCTGCCTGGGAGAACCAGGTCTCGGGCACATGGACTCTCCCGGAGAGTCAGCTGCATATCAATCTGTTGGAAATGATGGCAGTGGAACTGGCGTTGGAAGAGTTCCTTCCGATGATCAGGGGCAAGGTGATATTGATACGGTCGGTCAATTCGACAGTAGTATCATATATAAATCGCCAAGGCGGGACCAGGTCGCCCACTCTGTGTATCAGGGTGTGGCACTTGATTCAATGGTGCAGGAATTACTCGGTTGTTTTGAAAGCAGCTCGTATTCCTGGCCGATTGAACATTCTGGCGGATGCTTTGTCTCGCAGACAGAATCCTGCCAACAGAATGGTCCCTCAACCCTCCAGTTCTGCGACGGATCTTCGAGCATTGGGGCAAACCCAACGTGGACTTGTTCGCCACAAAGGAAAATGCTCAAATCATGACATATGTCTCGCCGATTACAGATCCAAATGCCGTCGATACAGACGCTCTGGCGATAAGCTGGAGAGGGATGCACGCTTACGCGTACCCACCCACCATTCTTCTACCGAAGGTTTTGGTGAAGGTCAGGGAGGAACCGTGTCTGGTCCTGCTAATAGCGCCGTATTGGCCGAGCAGGGCGTGGTTCACGGATCTTCTAGATCTGCTGGTGGAAAATCCTGTGCAGTTGCCCGAGATTCCGAACATAATCTCCCAGGCCAAGGGACGCTTCCTACACGAGCGTCCCGAGATGTTCAATGACTGCGTGGATGTTATCAAACAACGTTCCACGTCGGAAGGCTTTTCTCGACAGGCTGCTGATTTCATCGCGGCTGCGAGAAGTAGGTCAACCTTCAAGTCATATAACAACAAGGTTAACAGATTTGCAGACTGGTGTGAAGAAAAGGGTATTGATACCTTTCAATCCACTATCAGCAAATAGCAGACTTTCTCTGTGAGCTGTTCTTTTGAGGACTAGCTCCCGTCACAGTTGCTGGATACAAGTCAGCTTTGGCATCATTTATCCCTTGTCTAGCCAACAGGGATAGTCCAGAGGTGGCCCAGTTAAATGTGATGTTGAGGGAATGAGCAATCTCCGACCGAGACAACCGGTAGTCATTCCAGCCTGGAGTCTATCTTTAGTGCTTAATGTACTGGCCAAGCACCCTTTCGAACCGTTGCGTTCGGCTAGTCTAAAGCATTTGACTCTAAAGGCGGTTTTTCTATTGGCAGCTTCCTCAGCTAGAAGGCGCAGTGAGATCCATGCGCTTTCGGCAGAGAGGAACCGATTTATTGTTTCTGGAGAAGGTCTGCGTCTTCTGCCAAGAGCAGAGGTTATGTCAAAGAACCAATCTTTGAGATATCCCGGCAAACCGATCATTATACCGAAGTTAACTAGGTTTGATCGTGATGCCAGTGTCTGGTGCCCGGTCCGTGCTTTGACTAAGTACAAGAAACGGACTGACTCGTTACGGTCGAACGATAGACATCTGTGGATCTGCCATAAAAAGTCTTATGGCGCCGCATCCATGGATACTATCTCTCGTTGGGTGGTCGAATGCATTCAGACTACTCACGAGATGGCGACTGGGCACCAGGTGCAAGGCGTAAGGGCAGACAATGTCAGAGGAATAGCCGCCTCGACCACCCTTTACAATGGTGTTCCGTTATAGGACATCATGGCCGTTGCACAATGGCACTGTGAGTCCTCATTCACGGATTACTATATGAGGGATGTGTCAGACTCAGCCAATCCACTCGCTTTAGCTGTTTTGAAACGATAGTTAGTGACCACACTGCTTTTCCCCTTTTCTCACTTCGGTAAGAAAAGAACCTAAAGCAGGCATGGTCAGGCGAGAGGATGTCAACCAGATTGTGTCACTGATGGCCGAACCGGTGAATGGTTGTAGGCGGTACGTCTGAAGTCCTGTTATCATAAGGTAATTCAACAAGTGAGAGTTTTTTGTATTATGTATATGTATCATGTTCATTCATCGTATATATTCATGCTCATTCCCAGGCTAATACAAGCGATATGCAGGGAGTAGTTAACCCTCTTGGCATATTGGTGTTTTCAGGCGAGATACATGTTCGTTAGTTCTCTCCCTTTTCTTAGGAGGAAAAAGGGGGGGGAGCTGTGACGCGAATGTGATTCGGTTCCGTAAACTTGACGGTCCTTTTTAGGTCTCCGTTAGTCAAGTTTGAAGTCTAAAATCTTTCTCCAAGGGGCAAAATTAGCATGTATGGCTTGCCCCTTCCCACCAGGTTACTGATCAAATCTGGTGTATATCAGAAGTAACAGAATGGTGAGTATTGATCGAAGGAGAATGCAGGAAATGTCAATTTCCCTTTCTCCGAGATCTAACAATACTCACCATTCTGTTACGGACCCAGCCTCCCA
Source organism: Chaetoderma sp. LZ-2023a (assembly GCA_034401795.1). NCBI lineage: Eukaryota > Metazoa > Mollusca > Caudofoveata > Chaetodermatida > Chaetodermatidae > Chaetoderma > Chaetoderma sp. LZ-2023a. The sequence goes on from CM067372.1 coordinate 18,721,598, forward strand.
GCCCCACGGAGGCAAGCCATAGTTTTCTCTTGTTTGGTGGCTATGCAAACAATATGAGCTCTATGGTAAACGGGTACTCGGCAGTTGGGAGCCGAGTACCCGGTTCCCAGGAGTCGGTAAAGCTTTCTAAGTCTATAGTCCTAGAGCCGCTGTCAGAGCCAGCTGTATATCAGAAGTAACAGAATGGTGAGTATTGTTAGATCTCGGAGAAAGGGAAATTGACATTTCCTGCATTCTGTTGACATGAGGGCTGTAGTCACGCCTACGCCACTGGGACCAACTACAGAGCAGCCCCAAATGTAGGGCAACATTCCAGGAACCGCCATTATTTGGTCACAGAAGGAACCCTTCAAAGACACACTAATAACAGCCAAATTTATGGATGCAAAAACTTTTGGCATTCAAGGCAGAAACATCACCAACCCTGTCATTCCATGCAAACAAATGGACAAAAAACACACATTCAAATGCTCACACACTGGGCTTAACTATCATACCAAAACAAAAACATTCCATAACACAACGAATGTGGTTTATTTAATCACGTGTAACACATGTTCTAAACAATACATTGGTGAAACTAAACGAGAATTCCAAATACGTATTAAAGAACATCTTAGGGACATTAAGAACAAAAAAGACACCAGTAGCCATTTACTTTAATCTCCCTAATCACAACACCTCTTCAGTCAACTACAGAATCATTGAGGTGTTCCATCGCGATCCTGATTCCACGGAAGCAACGTCTATCCGTAAGGAACGCGAGAAATTCTGGATCCACCAGCTACATAGCATGGACCCAATTGGAATTAATCACGCTGATGGGTGACAATCTCTACCTGAAAGTAGTACAATAAATACAGTTTTTTGTATTATGTTTATATATCATGATCATTCATCTTATATATTGTAATTCATGCTCATTACCAGGCTTATATGTGTCAAGAGCTGTTAACCATCTTTGCACATTTGTGTTTCAGGCGAGATGCATGTTCGTGAGTTCTCTCCCTTTTTTAGGAGAAAGGGGGTTTTGGGGTGTGTGTGTGTGGAGCGGTGATGCGAATGTGATTCGGTCCCAAACTTGTCTGTCCTTCTAGGTCTCCGTGTGACAAGTTTAAGTCTAGATCTTTCTCTAGGGACAAGAGAGGCTTTGTATGGCTTGCCCCTTCCCACCAGGTTACTGACTAAATCTGGTGTTATCAATAAGTAATGTACTGGTAAGTATTGATCGAAGGAGAATGTAGGAAATTTCAATTTCCCTTTCTCCGAGATTTAACAATACTTACCATTGCATTACGGACCCTGCCTCCGAGCCCTATGGAGGCAAGCCATGGATTGTTCTCTTGTTTGGTAGCTATGCAAACAATATGAGCGGCTATGGCAGGCGGGGTACCGGTTATTGGGAACCGGGTACCCGGTTCCAGGAGGCAGTAGGGCTTTCTAAATCTAGATTCTTAGAGCACAGCTTCAAGTAGCTGTATTATCAATAAGTAATGTAATGGTAAGTATTGTTAGATCTCAGAGAAAGGGAAATTGAAATTTCCTACAATCTACGCATGCGCACACTTTTACTCTCACTTGAAGCAGTAGTTATCAGGTAGAATTTGTACCACGTGATACCATTGTCCAATTATATTTTCGGTCATTCGGAATTTGAATATGTTGTCGAGGTACCCCACTTACCCCAACAACATATTTGAACTTTAGGCCTATCAATGGGAAATTTTAAATATCTTCTCTAGAACCGCTGGGCCGATTTCAATTATATTTGGCAGACAGCATCCTTAGTGCATAGAGATCCAAGTGTGTTCAAACGAAGTCAATCGGTCAACTTGGCCAATGGCCATCTTGGATTTTGGCCGATTTTTAGAAATGTCTTTAAAAATCTCCGAAGCCACTTGGCGGATCGATTCAAAACTCATGAAATGTCATATAGGGCAGGAGCTGAACCAAGTTTGTTCAAGGGAACTTGATTGGCCAAATAGTTTGGTGGCTATCTTGGATAACCTAGTTTTCACGAAAACAAATTTTCCAAAACCGCTTAAGGAATCTGGCCAAAGTTAGGGAGATATAATTGTGGACTAGGGGGCCATTAAAATTTGTTCAATAGAAGTTGATACGTAAAAACACATGGCCGCGGTGGAGCAATCACAATCTAGCGTGTTTGGTGGCAATTTTGGATTCTTTTATTTGATGGATTTATTAGTTTTATATTATAGGCTTTTGTGTATTCTGATTTCAAATTTGCCATTTTCGAAACTGTCGGGTAAATGGTTTGGCGGCCATCTTGGATCGTTTTCCTGTCAAAAACGCCCATTCTCCTTCGATCAATACTCACCATTCTGTTACTTTCTGATACACAGCTGGCCTTGACAGCTGGCTCTAGGACTATAGACTTAGAAAGCTTTACCGACTCCTTGGAACCGGGTACTCGGCTCCCAACTGCCGAGTACCCGTCTACCATAGAGCTCATTCTTGTTTGCATAGCGACAAGAGCTGTCCACGGTTTTTTGCAAGAGAAAGATTAAAGTTTTTGAAAAGAAATCTAAGTCTTTTATACTATGATTTGATAGTTTGTGCGTTCTTGAAAGGATCTAACTGGATAAAATGGAGAATACCGCCAATGATGACCAGGTTGTATTATTCCTTATTATCCATAGGTAAAAGACTTAGGTCTCTAAATTTCGTTGTGTCGCATGTCCCAATTTCTGACCCCATAGAATCTGGGACGTGTGCTAACAACGTGATATGCCAGACGATCGCCTTCTTTAAATCCCAACAGGCGATCGGCAGATATGAAAATAGGTGTTTGCTACAGTATTTCTAACACGAATATCGGCTGACGTCGTTCTCCGTAGGGTCCGAGCGGGTGACGTCACACCCGTGATGCTCGGATGTTTATGTGAAGAAAATTTTTTCATTAATTCGCGCATCTTGTTCTGGGTGCTGCGTACTAAAAATGGTACCAGAAAACTTTGGAATGGTCAAGTTTACGTGTGATCACGATTGGTTTGCAATGATCGGTGGTGTCAAAATTCTTGAGTGATGCGTGGTCTGCGGTTTTACCGTGTGCTACAGCAGTTTGTTTACATTTTGTTGTTTCTTCACATATCGTGTCGGCTTTCGTTAGGAGTATAATTTATATTGATTGGTAAATATACCCCGAATGCTATGCGATATGATTCCTGGTTCCGTTATACATCCTGGAGGATCAATTTATGGGTGTATTTATGCCCGCTTCGTTCTTGTCGTCATAATCAATGCGATCTCTGCTGTAACGTTGCGGGGTGGGGTGCGGGAGGGTTTGCAGTTACCGCTAAAACTCGACTAAAGGACGCAGTTTTTTGGTCAAAACACATGTACTAGAAAGGGGGGTGCGTACTATAATCGAGAACATTCCTTCCCCACATTTTTGGCTCGAAATTTTTCTTAAAAAGTCACAGATTATACCACAGAAATTGAACTAAATGTTACCCTAGACAATTCACGCCGCCTGACGACTATGTTTAATGTATACTCCAAAAACACCAAGCGGAAGTGAAATTATTAAATTGGGGCGCCTAAATATTGCTTATTCTTTAATACATATCACTTATTAAATCAAAATTAATCCAGAATTTGACATAAAATGGCGTCGAGAAAAGATACGTGTATAAATCACGTGATTCGCCTCCAATCGCAAAAGATCTTTATTCTAATTAGAGCGAGTACTCGGATATAAATATTCTGGACTCGGAACTCAGAAATTGCTTTATATCATCATTGCGCGATAGGAACTGAATGTTCCCGTACCTGTTTGATAACCAACTCCCGTTAGCGCATAAGATTACACAGCGCCTCCAATCACAAAAGAGCCAGATAACCAACTCCCGTTAGCGCATAAGATCACACAGCGCCTCCAAACGCAAAAGAGCCATTACAATCTGTTTCTATCACGCGATTTCGATGTTTTCAAGGAGACATTTTATGCCAAAATTAGATTGATTTTGATGTAATAAACAATCTTTATTGAAGATACACGATATTTAGGCGGTCCTATTTAATAATTTCTCTAACATCATGCAAATTTTTAGTCATGCATTAAACATGACCGGATTGATGGTTATTTTTGATACCAATTTTCGATTTTTTAAAGGTACGTTTTTTCTAAATTTAACAGCGTCTTATACTTGAATACAAGAGTTTTTTGGGCGGATTTTGGTCAAATTTGGGACAGCGTCCTATATTCGAGGGCGGCCTTTAGTCGAGAAAGTACGGTAATTTATGGTCAAATTATTTGAAAATTAATTGTCTGCTTTCCACTTTTGTTTCGTTCCGCTTGCTTATTGTAGGTTTGGTTTATAGGCCAATCCATCCCCGCCATCATGTGTCGAGTGCCACATATCGTACGGGTTCTATACAAGGACGATGTCTGTTTCCACTGTACTAAGTGTAGTCTTGACAGTAGGTGTAACGTTTGCGCTGTGTGGTCGGTCGATATGATGCTTAAGTTCCTTGCCAGAAGGACTTGGCAGGGTCTGACGCGGGGTCAGGCGGTCCGAAAGTAAATTGTGGATCGTCCGTTTCGGCCTGTGGGGGCGTTCCACGTCTGCAACCGGAGGTGGCGGAGATGGGACCGCCGGCGTGGTTTGGTCCGGCTAGGCAAGGTGTCTTGCATAGCGTTCTGCCCACGCTGGTGTCGTCCCTGCTGCCAAAAGTTGTAGGGCAGTCTCTCCCCATGTTTGATTCGGACCCTGTCCTTGGACAGGGTTCTGGACTGGACACCGAGGGAGCCGTTTCGTACGGCCCCCTGGCAGTCCCGTCGGGCTCCGGCCTGATGGGTTCTGTCTCTCTGCGGCCACCTCTGGGTGGTCCAGTAGCGGTGGCTGGTCCGTCAGGCATGGGAGCCGTCCGCCAGGACGTCTCCACGGTTTTCGTTGTCTAGTGACGACTCTTAGGGGTCTGAAGATGAGGAGACCGAGGAGGAGAGTGTGCTGCGGCCTGTGAGGCCGCGGGTGGAGAGCATGGAGGTCGATTCCGTCCTGATGGAACCCGACCTCCATCTGTCTGGCCTGGCACAAGCCAGGGCAGCGGCTCCGCCCGTGGTTGATGCCACTCCGGTACCGGGCACCGGTCCCGTGATGGTTGGTTTGCTGCCAACCGCAACGGTGACGGGTGTGGCCGGCCAGGCATGGTACTCACCTATCTCGCCTGGTCCGGCGGTCAGACATGGGGTGCCGTTGGCACCCGTGTTTGGCCATGGTTCCTTAACCGCTACGGGTCCGCACGGTTTCCGTGCGGGCCTACTCCATGGACTGGTGTGTTCCATGGGGTGGCGGCGGAACCGTACGGTACCGGAGTTCCTGGCATATCAGCAATGGCTCCTAGCCGGGAGGCCGTTGCTGGTAGGGCCGTGAACATGTCAACGGGTGACGTGTTCACGGGAGTGTCCTCCTCGGAGACGGATTGGTCTGAGGCTCTGGCTTGGCTAGCCAGGGTGGACCCGTCTGTGGTTTCGACCACGGCCGTGGAGGATGTACCCCATCCATCGGTGCATCGATTAGGACGGGGATCTTGCCCGCAGCCGTGATCCAGTCTGTTGGACTGGATCCATGGTTTATGGTGTTGCTTGATACTATGTATAGCAAACAACGCATGAACAAGGGCCAGATTCTTGCGGCCTCCATGGAGGTGCGGGGGGGGGGGGGGCGGTGGGGGGTCATATTCCACGGGGGGAATACGACAGGTATGGTGTTGTCCCGTCGGTCACCGAGAATGAGCGCTGGGTACTGGGTGTTCAGAGTGCTGGAGCGGGTGGCCCCGGTCCGGCACTTGTGGACAAGTCCCAGGCACACCAGGATGAAGTCCTGTCCTTATGCGATGTGGGTGTGAGGGCAGCTATGAGTGCTGTCAACCAATCGTATCGCCTTCTTCAGTCGGTGTGGGCTGAATCGGGGGCAGGACACCCTGTGCCACCTGTGGCGCTTTCGTACGTCAATGACGGCTTGGCGCTGTCTATGGACGCACTGGCAAGGGTGCAGGCGCGTGTGACAAAGTCCAGGAGGCAAATGGTTCTTGACCATATGCATCCGGCTACGGCAGTCAGGGAGCGTCTTCTTGGGACACCCCTGACAGGGCCTAGCATCTTCCGTGGCCAGGCGTGGGCCATCCTAGAGGACACGGCCAGCATTGCGCAGAATCGGTTGGTGGTAGGCCTACAGCTGGAGCTGGTGCGGAAAGCGCACGCACTAGGGGCTGTAGGGAAACCGTTAGCTGTCCAACTTTCGAAGACGCAGAAGAAGCAGAAAGGCAAGGCGAAAGCTAAGCCTACTGCGACTTCTGCTTCGTCTGGATTTTCTCAGCCGCCGCCGGCTAAGAAAGCCAGGAAGGTTGTGGAGGCCCCTACCCTGCCCACTGTTGCTCATGATCGCCCTAGAGGCGGGAAGGGCAGTGGGAGGGGTACGGGTAAGTCCTCCAAGGGCGGAAAGAAAGGAGCGGATCGTACCCTCAGGTACGAGGGCTCCCTTCATATCCGCCTGGACCGCACCTGTGCGACAGGAACAGCGGTGCCGGTTATACCTGCCGAGCCAAGACGGAAATGGTTCTCTCTCTCGTTAAGAAAGGGGGGGGGGGGGGGATGAGCGGACCGCGAGCCGGACAACCCCGTTAGACGTCGAGGTGTCTATGGTGGGTGGAAGGCTCATGCGTTTCGTCGAGGCCTGGCGAGGTGTGACGTCAGACAGGCTGGTCCCGGGATGGTTATCCCAGGGGTACATGCCGGAGTGGTGGGACTTTCCACCGCAGAATCTGTCTTTGGCACCTGTCTGGACACCCGTACGACGGGACCCAGACAAGTTAGAAGCTGTTCAAAACGAAGTGTCGGTTTTGCTTCTGAAGGGAGCAATAAACCCAGCGAACCAGAACACTCCGGGCTTCTATTCAATTATGTTCCTTGTCCCCAAGAGGCCGGGGGGGATGGAGACCCATACTCAATCTCAGGCCATTGAATTGGTTTATGGCAGGATGCATATTTCCACATTGCTATGAACCGGAGTTGGCACAGGTTTCTGAGATTTGCGTTTCAGAATCTAGTATGGGAGGTTACTGTTCTCCCGTTTGGCCTGTCGACAGCTCCGTGGGTTTTCACAAGAGTGGTCCTTGCGGTGACCGCGTGACCGCGTTTCTCAGAGAAGAGAACGTGGCGCTACACACCTACATAGACGACTGGCTGCTCAAAGCAGACTCTGCAGCCAGGTTGAACGTGGATACTGCTCTGACTCTGAAGTTACTTTCAGATCTAGGCTGGATACTCAACAAGGAGAAATCCGAGTTGACACCCACTCAACATTTCGTTTATTTGGGGATGCGATTCGATCTCGAGGAGGGCAGGGTTTACCCTTCAGAGCCCAGAGTGGTGTCTCTGTTAGCCATCCTCAAGAGTTTTCGAGTGGGAAACCACATTCAGGCGAGGCGGTTTCTTCAGATGCTGGGCATGATGGTCTCCATGGAGCAAGTGATCCCGTACGCTGCTCTAATGCGAAGACCTATCCAGTTGTATCTGATGTCTCTGTGGAAACAGAGAACAGAACCCCTGTCAAAACTGGTGCCAGTTTTGGAGCCGATAATATCGCATCTTGTATGGTGGAAACAGCGTCAGAATCTCCTAGTAGGGGTTTCGCTGCACCTACCCCACCCCCGGCTGTCCGTGTACACAGATGCATAGCTGGAGGGGTGGGCGGGCCTGCCTGGGAGAACACCAGGTCTCGGGCACATGGACTCTCCCGGAGAGTCAGCTGCATATCAATCTGTTGGAAATGATGGCAGTGGAACTGGCGTTGGAAGAGTTTCTTCCGATGATCAGGGGCAAGGTGATATTGATACGGTCGGACAATTCGACAGTAGTATCATATATAAATCGCCAAGGCGGGACCAGGTCGCCCACTCTGTGTATCAGGGTGTGGCACTTGATTCAATGGTGCAGGAATTACTCGGTTGTTTTGAAAGCAGCTCATATTCCTGGCCGATTGAACATTCTGGCGGATGCTTTGTCTCGCAGACAGAGAATTCTGCCAACAGAATGGTCCCTCAACCCTCCGGTTCTGCGACGGATCTTCGAGCATTGGGGCAAACCCAACGTGGACTTGTTCGCCACAAAGGAAAATGCTCAAATCATGACATATGTGTCGCCGATTCCAGATCCAAATGCCGTCGATACAGACGCTCTGGCGATACGCTGGAGAGGGAGGCACGCTTATGCGTACCCACCCACCATTCTTCTACCGAGGGTATTGGTGAAGGTCAGGGAGGAACCGTGTCTGGTCCTGCTAATAACGCTGTATTGGCCGAGCAGGGCGTGGTTCACGGATCTTCTAGATCTGCTGGTGGAAAATCCTGTGCAGTTGCCCGAGATTCCGAACATAATCTCCCAGGCCAAGGGACGCTTCCTACACGAGCGTCCCGAAATGTTCAAATTGACTGCGTGGATGTTATCAAACAACGTTCCCCGTCGGAAGGCTTTTCACGACAGGCTGCTGATTTCATCGCGGCTGCGAGAAGGAGGTCAACCTTCAAGTCATATAACAACACGGTTAACAGATTTGCAGACTGGTGTGAAGAAAAGGGTATTGATACCTTTCAATCCACTATTCAGCAAATAGCAGACTTTCTCTGTGAGCTGTTCTTTTCAGGACTAGCTCCCGTCACAGTTGCTGGATACAAGTCAGCTTTGGCATCAGTTATCCCTTGTCTAGCCAACAGGGATAGTCCAGAGGTGGCCCAGTTAAATGTGATGTTGAAGGGAATGAGCAATCTCCGCCCGAGACAACCGGTAGTCATTCCAGCCTGGAGTCTATCTTTAGTGCTTAATGTACTGGCCAAGCACCCTTTCGAACCGTTGCGTTCGGCTAGTCTAAAGCATTTGACTCTAAAGGCGGTCTTTCTATTGGCAGCTTCCTCAGCTAGAAGGCGCAGTGAGATCCATGCGCTTTCGGCAGAGAGGAACCGATTTATTGTTTCTGGAGAATGTCTGCGTCTTCTGCCAAGAGCAGAGTTTATGTCAAAGAACCAATCTTTGAGATATCCCGGCAAACCGATCATTATACCAAAGTTAACTAGGTTTGATCGTGATGCCAGTGTCTGGTGCCCGGTCCGTGCTTTGACTAAGTACAAAACGGACAGACTCGTTACGGTCGAATGGTAGACATCTGTGGATCTGCCATATGGAGCCATATGGCGCCGTATCCATGGATTCTATCTCTCGTTGGGTATTCGAATGCATTCAGATTACCCGTGAGATTCCGACTGGGCACCAAGTGCAAGGCGCAAGGGCACGTTGTTAGAGGAATAGCCGCCTCTTCCGCCCTTGACAATGGTGTTCCGTTTAAGGACATCATGGCTGTCGCACAAGGGCACTGTGAGTCCTCTTTCACGGATTACTATATGAGGGATGTGTCAGACTTCGCCATTCCACTCGCTTAGCTGTTGGAGACGATAGCTATATGACCGCACTGCTCTTCTTCCTTTTTTGGCATTTGTAAGAGAGAATTTAGAAGCAGGCTTGGTCGAGCGACAGGATATCAACCAGTTGTGTCACTGAGGCCGGACAAGTGAATGGTTGGAGGCTCCAGGTCTGAATTCCAAATATCATGAGGTAATTCACGATTGAGAGTGTTTTGTATTATGTCTATATATCATGATCATTCACCTTATATATTCATGCTCATTCCCAGGCTAATATATGCAAAGAGCAGTTAACCCTCTTGGCATATTTGTGTTTCAGGCGAGGTACATGTTCGTGAGTTCTCTCCCTTTTCTTAGGAGAAAAAGGGGTGGGGGGTGGGGCAGTGACGCGAATGTGATTCGGTTCCGATAACTTGACGTCCCTTTTAGGTCTCCGTTAGTCAAGTTGTTACGTCTAAATCTTTTTCCAAGGGGCAAAAGTAGCATTTCTGGCTTGCCCCTTCCCACCAGGTTACTGAACAAATCTGGTGTATATCAGAAAGTAACAGAATGGTGAGTATTGATCGAAGGCGAATGCAGGAAATTTCAATTTCCCTTTCTCCGAGATCTAACAATACTCACCATTCTGTTACGGTCCGAGCCCCACGGAGGCAAGCCATGGATTTCTCTTGTTTGGTGGCTATGCAAACAATATGAGCTCTATGCTAGACGGGTACTCGGCAGTTGGGAGCCGAGTACCCGGTTCCAAGGAGTCGGTAAAGCTTTCTAAGTCTATAGTCCTAGAGTCAGCTGTCAAGGCCAGCTGTGTATCAGAAAGTAACAGAATGGTGAGTGTTGTTAGATCTCGGAGAAAGGGAAATTGAAATTTCCTGCATACTACAGCAATGGGAAATCTAAAATGTCTTGTCGAGAACCAATGGACCGATTTCAAGTATTTTTGGCAGGAACCATCCTTAGGGGCTAGGGATCCAAGTTTGTTCAAATGAAGCCGACATGCCAAAGTGGCCTGCGGCCATCTTAAATTTTTGCCGATTTTTACAAAAGTCTTTAAAAATCTCTGAAACTGTTTGAATGAGTGATTCCAAACTAATGAAATATGATCTAGGGCAGGAGCTGAACCAAGTTAGTTCAAGGGAAATTGGTTGGCTAAATCATTAGGTGGCCATCATTGATGACCTAGTGTTCGTGAAAACGACTTCTACAGAACTGCTGAACCCATTGGGCCAAAATAGGGGGAGATATCATTAGGGTCTAAAGCCCATTACGGTTTGTTCAAAGGAAGTTGATACATAGAAAAACATTGCCGTAGTGGACCAATCGAAATGTTATGGTGGCCATCTTGGATTTTGGTCAATTCTTATAAACACCTAAAAATGTTCTCCGAAACCACTTGGGGGATAGATTCAAAACTCAGGAAATATCACTTCAGGTAAGAGCACAACCAAGTTCAAATGTTCAAGGAAACTTGGTTGGCCAAAAGCCTAGGCGGCCATCTTGGGTGACCTAGTTTTCACAAAAACGACCTCCAGAACCGCTGAACGGATCGGGCTGAAACTTTGCGCGATATGATTAGGGACTAAGGGCCATTAAAATTGATTCAAGTGCAGTTGATACGTAAAGAAACATTGCTGCCGTGTTCCTGTTAGAATTCTGGCCAGCAACCTAGGGGTTTACTTATAGCCGATGGCCTTTCTAGTTGAAATGCCTATGTTCCAGGTGAGCGATACAGGCCCAAAGTTTGTTATCCATGAATGTCTTTAAAAATCTTCTGAAACCATTTTCGGGATTGATTTAAAATTCATTAAATTCATTAAGGCTAAGAACTGAAACAAGGTTATTCGAGGGCACTTGATTTGCCAAATGCTTCGGTGGCCATCTTGGATAACCTAGTTTTCATGAAAACAACTCCAGAACTGCCTAATCCAGGAGCTTAGTGTGGGAACCCGTAGCTGTGTGCCTGTGTAGATGGAGTGAAAGAGGAGTCTCGGACGTGAAATTTGAATATTTCACACAAATTTGTGGAAACAAATTTAGCAGAAGATTCCATACGGTTTCCCCATGGAGGCTTTTATTAATTTTTGTCATAATTTGGGCGCACAAACCCTTTAAATGGCTTCAAAATCAGTGTGGATCGGGCCGAAGTTTTGGAGATAGGATTATGGAGTCAGGCCGATAAAAGTTTGTTCATGGGAAATTAATACGTTAATAACATGGCTGTTGTCAATTAAATTGGAGCGTCTCTGGTGACCATATTGGATTTTTTTATTTGATGGATTTTGAAGCCGAAATTAGTTTTGTATAGGCTTTTGGGTATTCTGATTTCAAATTTGCCATTTTTAGAACCTGTCGGATAAGTGGTTTAGCGGCCCTCATGGATCAACCAGAAACTCCGATATAATAAAGCAATAGGAAATTTAAAATGTCTTGAGAACCGCTGGGCCGATTTCAAGTATGTTTTGCAGAGTGCATCGTTAGAGCAAAGAGATACAGGTTTGTACAATTGGATCTGGTCAGTGAATGTGCCTGTCGGTCATCTTGGATTTTTTAAGCGCTTTTAAAAACCTTTTCTGAATCTGCTTGAGCTCCAGTGATTACTTAGCAGTTTCAAAATGTAAAACTATTAGAAGCCCACCCCCTAACTCAGCAGTGTGAATCGGATTTTTTTTTTTTTTTAAGAACAAATTTATAAGAATATCGTTATAATAATAACAATCATGTCAAAGGATCGATCAATCCTTTACATCGATGTCTGCCCTGGTACCTTCCAAGACTCCTGGAAATCCGTACAGGCCTCGGATTTGTAGATCTCGGTCACCTATTAAATTACTACTAATAGTAGTAAGCTGCGTTTGTTCAAGATATAATAAAAGTTTATTCCACAATTTTGTAATCAAAATGCACGTAAGACAGTCTTAGCATTATAAATATCTTCCGTATAAAAATATTTTAAGACCAAATGTATGTACCAACCAAGCGGTGACCAAGCAGTCTCTGATATTGCGCATTAATTTTGTAATGCCGAGTTGCCAACCAACATCCAATGATCCAAAATGGAATCAAGATGTATGGTAAATATTGCTTGAAAGGCTGAGAATTAAAATGAGATCGACTGCTTCTTATGTTGGCAAGCCGCCGTCTCTTTTGTGATTGGAGGCGCGGTGTTCTCGTGAGATCTAATACGCTAACAGGAGTTTGTTATCAAATGGGTACCCATTATTCAGATCAGACCAAAAGTACAATACTCAGTTCCTATTGTGCAATGGTAATATATAGCAATTCCGAGTTCCGAATCTAGAATATTTCTACCCGAGTGCTCACTCTAAATAAAGTCCTTTTGCGATTGGAGGTGAATCACATAATTTATATATCTTCGTGCCACCATGATTTTATGTCGAATTCAGGAATAATTTTGATGTAATAAATGATCTTTGCTAAAGGATACGCAAGGGTTGCATCCATCATTTGGTAAAATGGTTTTGACAACTAAATGTATGGCTTGCCGCTTCCAGTCCAATTCAAGTGTTTCCTGTGTGTTAGTGTTTGGATGTGTATACTATAAGCTGTGTGCTGGTTCACTGCTGAATGAATGGACTGATAAATCTCTACCACATGACAGTAAAGTCTCGAGCATAAGTTATATAACACATGCATGCACTGACACAATGTTCAAGTCAGCTGTAGCGCATTGTACTTTTATCAATTTTATTGTCCTAATTTTTCAAGAACATTTGTATTTGTTCCAGCAAATGTCCATTTGCAGGACAAGATACAACTTTTTTCTGTTAAATTTAGCCGCTTGCTTACCAACTGGCTTGACTATCTGGCTTGCAAATGGACATTCCTTGGGACATGTGGAAGCCGGCTTGAAGGTTAAAGTGTTAATGCTCTTGTGGCGCTTCAGCCGTCCAGCAGACTGACCCATACATATTGCAAGTCTCAATACAAGCATAGTTTGACCAGGGCTCAGTAATACTACCTACTAATGTTCCAGAAATAGCATAATCTTGCTATAAATAGGTGATATGAGTGCTATTCTGTTCCGGATGTTTTGAGCATACAATGGTAGAGCGATAATTATTCAGCTATAAGTAACATGCTAAATGGCAGATGTGGAAAACATGTCAGCCTCTTCTATGTCAGTATGTTTATGCATTATATCTACATAGGTCCCTGTTGCCATCATGGTGCTTAGCTGGTCACTAGTACTCACTGGTGCAACAGAACAGTAATTCTTCATCTATTTGTTTACTGTATATATCTAGTGCATATTTGTCGGTTTAATGGTCTCGAAATACCATTGTTAATGCGACTGATGTTTACCTCGCAATAAACATTCTTTAGAAAATGATGTCAGTTTTGTGTTTACAGTAACTGCAATGGAATGTAGGTTGTAACTTTGCCCATAACCTACTTACTAGCGCTGGTATCTGTTTGAGATTGCGCTCACTGTTGATGGATGCAGTACATGGATTTGTCATGCATATGTAAACCTGAAGGACTGAATAGCTTTTAAACATCTGTGGAAATATTAAAAATACATCCATCTCTGGGCGTCCATCATCTATCAGATCTTACTCACTGAGCCATTACACTTACAATCTAATACTATATATATGTAATGGTAGAACACACCCTGATGATAGTTAACGCTTTCAAATTTGATCAGGAAAATAAAATTAGTTGGTTTATTGAATGTCCATTTGGCTGCTTTTGATAAGGGCTGGGATAACTGAGCCAGATTAATGAGTCAGGTATTCCAGGGCTACATTAAAAAGTTTCTGTCTGCAAGTTGACATTCCTCAAAACCACTTTATGGTCAGCTTTGGCCATCTTGACCATAGAGAGTTAACCCTTTAATAGTCAAATTTGGTCAAGGAAAATTAAAGATGTGCCCATCGAATGGCCATTTACATCAAAATTTTAACACCTTTTCACTGTAATGACTTGCTCGGTTATTGAGCCAGTCATTCCAGTGGTAAGTTTTCAAAAATTTTATTCTTGGCCAGCAAGTGGTCACTCCACAAGGACATAACAGAGGCAGGTTTTGGCCAGCATGACTAAGCTCCAGGGGTGGGGTGGGAGTATTAGTCATTGATCTGCCTCCCTGTTGAATCAGGACAGCTTTCTGGAATGATTGCCCTGCAATAGACATATGAGACTATGAGTCCAGTGTTTTCTTAACCCTTTTATGTCTAAATTTGTTCAAGAAAATCAAATATCGTTTTCAGGGCAAGAGATGACTGTTTTGAAAATTTACCACGGATAACTGGTAAACTTTCAAACCGAGCCACTCATTCAAGTGGTAAATTTTCAAAAATAATCTTTTTGGTCTGCAAGTTGACATTTTCTTTGAGAAAATTCAAATTTTCTTGAATTTAATGCTTAAAGGGTTAAAACAGTTATACAGATAAGCTAGTGAATAGGTTGAAGCAACACCTAGTTTCAAAATAAGAAACAATTCAATGTTCAGACAATATTCTGTACATCGCAAAGAATCTGCTCCTGTGGTCCTTCTGGTCTGTGAGAGTTGACCCTTTAATGGTCAAGCCGGCCAAAACCAGCCTCTCCAGTGATCTTCAGGAATGTCCATTTACAGGCCAAGAGATGACTGTTTTTGAAATTCTACCGTTGGAATGACTGGCTCGATAAGCGAGCCACTCATTTCAGTGATAAAATTTCAAAAATATTCTCTTGGCCTGTAAATGGATATTTACTATGCAAAGATTGCAATTTTCTTGACCATTAAAGGGTAACAGGTTATATAATACAAGATTTATTGGGTGATTACTGGGTTCTTGTAGTACAATATATTTTGACATGCTTTAGAATGATATATGTGATACATGTGTCTACACTGTTGTTTTGCTCCGCTGCCGCAGTACATAATGATATGAGATGCATTCCTGTTGTGCTTTTGGAAAGAGCCAGTGTGCATGCCCTTACAATTAACCATTTAACACCCATGTCCGCTGAAAATGGCTTCTGCAGTGATCTTAGGAAATGTCCATTTGCACACTAACAGAAGATTATCTAAAAAAAGTTATCACTGGGATGACTGGCTCGTTAATCCAGCCAGTCATCCCAGTGATAAATTAAAAAAATTGTCTTGGCATGTGAATAGATATCCTCTATGAGAATGTGTTAATTATTTTGAGCACATTTGAGGGTTTGAAGGGTTAGGTGATAGAGTGGTGCAGCATGAGTATAACTGCATTCAGCAGCGGGAGTTTATTTAAACCTCTCTGTACTCTTCCTTTTATTTCACATGTTGCTCTAAGACATATGATGTCAATTAAGATCAAAGAATTTTGAGCTTAGTCAAATCTTCCCAGACCATCACCTCTCCTTTAATCCTTAAAGGGTCTTACCAGCCAAAAATGTCATCTGTAGTAGTTATAATGTCTCCAGCTATATGGGAAATGGCTGTAAAGAAAGTGAGCATTATAGACAAGCGGCGGTTCTCTTTAGGAATAGGTCACCTATGTTCTCCCTGCACATATTAGCTGACAAATCAGTCATATTATTTCCAAAAGAACCAACGGACTCCATGCTTATCATTCATAAATTGCATGTTTCTGGCGCATCAGAATGGTTAATGTATTTGTCAGCTCAAATGTGGGTGGGGGGGGGGGGGGTTTAACATAGGTGACCTATTCCTTAAGAGAACCACCTGTCTATAATGACCACTTTCTTTAGGGCCATTTCCCATATAGCTGGCTACACTATATAGTCTTGAGGGAGACTAGTTTTGAGAACATACCACTGGCATGCCTGGCTGGATAACAGCCAGAATTAGGCATCTTTCTCAGAAATGTAAAAAGTTTGACAGACTGACTTACCAGTTATAATCTTCAAAATAAACTTTTAGTCTTAATAGATACTACCTTTGTATGGTGTTTTTAGTATACATGTAACAGTGTGTACATGTCATCCCCAGCGGCGGATAAAGTCACAGAGTTAATTCACGCCTTCAGCTCTCAAGACGACCAATGATGGCTTCTATGAATTAATTTGTGGAAATTGCAGGCAATAGAAAATCAACTTTGAAATTTACCACTGGAATGAATTGCTGGGTCTTTTCAGTGATAGATTTTCAAACTGGCCAACAAATGGACTTTTATTGAGCAAGATTTACAATTTTCTTGATGATTAGAGTTAAAACCTGGTCCGATGGAAAGTGTCATCGGCATGATTTGTGCAAGCCTCTTATTCTGAGGATGTCCCAATAAAACACAAACAAACGTAATCACAGATTGTAGACCATCACCCACCCTGGTTCATCACATATGTTCATATTTTTTGGGTCACTCAAGTGTGGAATGCTAGTGCATGATTATACCCAAATGTTATCTGCGTTCATGGCAAGATCCTGTACTGCGTTAATATTTTAGGCAAAGCAGATCAGTACCATACAGTAGTTTCTTAGGACACGCGCGCGTGTGTGCACACATGCACGCACACACAAACACACACTTCCCCTTTAATACTGGGCAAGGATAGTTAACTCTGCAGGGTCAGTTTAATTACATTTACAATGAAAGGGGTGTAGGCTGAAAGAACAATCTAAGAATTATGTGAGATGGCGACGCATTATTCTACCGAGTGTTATTCAAGTGTTGCGCATAATATCCATAATTAACCCATGTCAAAGGTCACCCCAAGCTACAATAAGTCAATTTGGTTGACGAGTGTACCATCTCTGTGACTGATTTTATATAATGTTTATGCTTGCAAGCCTACATCATATCTGTTGTCGCTTACTTTCAGGAGAACTGCCCAGTTTGTGTGGATTTAATACATTCAGATCTTTGCATCTATCTTTATATGGAATCAAGGATTGTCCCTCTTTGTCTTATCCCTTTAACCATTTAACTCCCAAATTTGTTCAAGAAAATTTCAAATTTCTCATATAAAATGTTCATTTGCGGATTAAGACAGTATTTTGGAGAATTTACTACTGGAATGACTGGCTCGATTATCGAGCCAGTCATTCCAGTGGTAAATTTTCAGAAATACTCTCTTGGCCTGCAAATAGAGACTCGTCAATAAAGGGGACTGCAGTGACCACTACTAGCCAGCCTGACTATTAAAGGTTTATATAAGGACCACTTCACTTAGATGATGCTATGAAGAGTGTTCTGATTGTATATGTCCTAACAGTGTTTTCATTATTATTGTAGGCATCTCGCAAAATATGCAAGTGTGGCTACCTGTTTGTCTCCCCTGATTTTGACTTCACCAATCCACTGGACAGAACTCGGGTGAGTACAGGTTGCTGATGTGTTTTAATCGTGAGATAATCGGGGGTATAGGAACGTACTTGGATCCGGGGAAGCCTGAGGTATGGCTGGGGCCAAAACTTACGGGGCACTATCGGAATACACTATGGGAGTGTTCCCCCCCACCCCCCAATGTTCCTACGCCTATGATAATAGAAGATGTCCATATACCATAGACATCTCTATAACTTTTATTAATTAATAACGGGATCTGTTTCGAGCTATGTCCCTTCTATTTCTAGCTAAGCTCCACCCACTTTGTGCAATGGATTATTCCAGTATGTCCATCAATCTCATGACATCGTAATCAACTAAATCACATGTAGGATGATGTCATAATCAATTACATCATAAATAATGTCTAAGTTCGTCATGAAGGCTTCATTCATGATGAACTAAGCGTTGGTGTATGAATTATGTATTTACTATTTAATGACCATGTTGTTCAATATTTTGAAACTAACTTGACTGGTCAGATTAGTTTCAAAATATTCAACATCTTACATGTATAGTTTGCTGGAAATTGATAGCCAGGGAGTTCAACTCGATCCCACCATGGGCGAAGTGTGGGTGGAGTTTAGCTAAAGAGAGGGGGTTGGGGACATAACTAAAACTGGATTCCTGCATTGTACCCATGTTTGAATCAATTTTGTGAATGGACCCTGAATTCGCAGAATCCCAATTCCAAGGTAGCTAAAAATACAACTAACTATACTGGTAGTCTGTTGAATATTTTGAAACTAATTTGACTTAGCGGTGTTGTTGTCTATGGCGGCAACAGCTCCCATTCCAATTACTCTCAAATTATTCAACAGAGCGTTTACTAAATTGTAAATTCACTCAATATGCCAAAGACATACAGTTCAGATGCTTAGGTTAGATGCTTGGCCACTTTCATGACAGACAGCTAATATTTGATATATTTGATTATAACATCAGATACTTGAGTGACAGATCAGGTCCCTCCATTTGTTTATGCTAAATTCAACACAACACTAACCCTTTAACCCTCATATCAGCCAAAAACATTTTCTGACTATTTTTGAAAATTTACCACTGGAATGACTGGCTCGATAACCGAGCCAGTCATTCCAACGATAAATTTTCAAAGAACAGTTCTCTTGGTCTGCAAATGGACATTTTCTATGAGAAATTTTCTTGTACAAATTTTGAGTGTTAATAGGTGAATCTCCCTTGAATGCACTCTGGCATGGATTTACATGTATATACATGTATGTTTTAGATTTGCAAATGCAATGTTTAACTGTGCATAGGACACCATGTGTTAGTGGGGATGGGGTGGGGGGGGATGGGATGCACCAATTGCACTATATATAACACGATAATTGGGATGTGGGGAACTAATAGATCAGGCACATCCAAATTAAAATTAATGTAGCGTGTGTTAGTAAGTTAACCCCCTCGAAAACAGAGTTTGAGGGGATATATAGGAATGT
Source organism: Chaetoderma sp. LZ-2023a (assembly GCA_034401795.1). NCBI lineage: Eukaryota > Metazoa > Mollusca > Caudofoveata > Chaetodermatida > Chaetodermatidae > Chaetoderma > Chaetoderma sp. LZ-2023a. The sequence continues at coordinate 18,740,772 of CM067372.1, forward strand.
TCCCGTACATACGTATACATGTACGTACGTACATATGTACGTGAATAATTGGTTTTCGTGCAATAACTTATGTTAGACTAATGGGATCGCACCCAAATTCGGAATATAACTTAAGTCATTCGGCGGATGTCTAGTTCATGTTCTGTTAGTTTTCGTTGACGTTTACCAGAGTTATGCTCCTTGAAATTACACAAAATTCTTTGATAGATCTACAATATCTTAAATTAGATTAATTGGATTTGAACCAAATTCAGAATATAATTTACTATACGGGTAGAGGTCAAGTTCGTGTTATGTTAGTTTTCATAAATATGTGCAAGGGTAATTGCCTTTGAAATATACAAACTTAATTTATTCTGAACAATAACTTGTGTTCAGATAAACGTATTCGAACCGAATTTGAAAGATAGCTTTAATACTACCTAGACAGAGGTCATGTGCGTGTTTCGTTAGCTTCCGTCAATATTGGCTGGAATAATAGTTTATAACCCCCTTGAAAAATATAAACGTTAGTTTGACAGTTTCCAAACAATACATGTAACTTGTGTTAGACTAAACAGATTTGAATCGAATTTGGAATACTGCTTAATGCTATTGGGGTGAATGTCAAGTTCGTGTTTCATTATTTTTCGTCGATATTTGGCAGAGTTATCACCCTTTGAAATATAGAAACTTCGTTAATTTGGGCATTTCCGCGCAATAACTCTTGCTAGACTAAATGGATTTGAACCAAATTAAAAATTTTAATTAATACTATTGAAATTGAGATTACATTCATGTTTTGTTAGTTTCCGTTAATATTTGGCAGTTATCACCCTTGAAAATATAAAACTTCGTTAAGTTGGCTGTTTCCGGGCAATAGCTCATGCTAGACTAAACAGATTTGAATCGAATTCATAATTTAGATTATTTAATAGTATTAAGATGGAGGGTAAATTCCTGTTTTGTTACTTTCCATCAATACAGTATTTGCCAGTGCTATCACCATTGAAAAATACAAACTTCGTTAATTTGCCCTCATTTCCTTACAAGAAACACTGTAATGTAAGTACATATATATATGTCAGTTATATGTAGCAGGCAAGTGAATTGCTCAAATTCCTGACATTACATTTCACAAAAAACGGGGCTCAAGGGGATTTGTAGTGCTTGCAATGCATTGTTGCCATTTATAATAGATAAACCCAGATTTATGTACTTCACTTTTGATATACATGTATGTTTATATTCAAATTTAGCAACATGAAATATGTCAGAAATAAGTACATAATCTCTGAATAACTGTTCAGAAATGGGTTGCGTCAATCAGGACATGCTTGTATAGTAAGATGGTCTAACAGTACTTGTACTGTACCACTGCACACGTATCCTTAATTGCTGTATTATAATAAACATACATGAGCTGTCAAATGCGGTGAGAAATGATTGACTGGATATCTGCAATACATAGTTTGTCACACATTTTGACACATGATTGAAGCGCACAGCAATTCATGATTTTCTGATACTTAGTTACATGTAAATATCAATAGGTTTTATGCAGCCATACACACACATATCACATTCAACCGAGCACAGGCCCCTATTACACAGTTGATTATTTTGAGAGCATTTTGACTGAAGTAGATTCTGGCTGTGTTAGTAATGATATCAGCCATATAGCTCTCAGACTTTATAGCTTAAATCTCGCATACATGCAGGTATATATATATATATATATATATATATATATATATACACAGGTAGAATGAATAGAATTTATTGTGCACCTGTCACACTTGATTGCCATCGGATAGCTTTGTTGTGCAGATTTATTCTGTGTTGATAGGCTGTATTTCTGCACTGTACTGTGTCTCAGCTATTGATATATTCAGCCCCTCCTGAGTTGATCATCTATGCACATGTCAGATCAATTACTAAGTTTGAATTGCAGAGTATTTTAAAAGATTTTTCTAGGTTACTTACCATGGCCGTATCTCTATTGTTGATCTTCTCAACAGATTAGCTTACTGCTTAACACTTTACACACAAATCTGTTCAAGAAAATTTCAATTTTCTCATAGAAGATGTTAATTTGCAGACCACGACAAGACTGTTTTAAAAAATTTACCACTGGAATGACTGGCTCGGTTATCGAGCCAGTCATTCCAGTAGTACATTTTTTTAAATAGTCTTCTCTTGGTCTGCATTTGATGAACATTTCTCAAGACTACTGCACAAGCCGTTTTTGGCTGATAGGGTTAAAGGTTTAAATGTACATAGATGTGATGCCATTTATAATCCTGGCCATTCTATCTGTCCTAGTATGATGAATGTTATTGATGTACTACATCTACATATTACCATTGTTAAGTGAGAACAATATCTATAGATGTAGTACATCTATATGGTTAATCACTTGTAGGTAATAGTATGCATAACACTGACCCTTGCAGCATCTGTTTTCATTTCATAGGCAAGCCCTTTGGGTGAGTTTCACCATGTTAAATATATTTGTGCATACATTGGAGTACAGTTAACAACGTAACACTATGAGGGGGAGGGGGGAACGGGGAGTGAGAGAGAAGAAGAGAGGGGAGAGAGAGAGTAGGAGAGGGGGAGAGAGAAACAGAGAGATTATGTAACCTTTGTCCAAGAACCAAAAAACTAAAATTTCTATGCACTATCTGTCTGCTGTCAACCGTAATTGAGGAATTCAGTCTCTCATTCAATCATGTGACATCATAATCAACTTCCTCACATGTAGGCTGATGTCATAATCAATTACATGTACGTCATGAAAGACGTTATCTCCATCATAAACACTTAAGTCTGTCAAGTTGTGCGAATTGTATGTCTTTGCTATTTAATAAACCTTCTGTTGTATATTTTTCTGAAAATTGAGATTCAGGGAACCCATGGATCGATTCAACACGGGCAAAACATGAGTGGAGCTTAGCTAGAGATGGGCGGGGCCATAACTAAAACTGGATTCCTCCATTATGATTTGAGAACAAGGAATCGGGATATAAACAAACGCTTTTGCTGCAACTTTGATACTCCCACACATTTTGAAAAATGGTCAAGCATAATGTGATGGTGACTTACCGGCCATCACAATGTCACCTCTGAACCCGTTTAGTTGCATTTGACCAAATTTATTAAATATGAGTTTTAAAACCATATATAATTATGGATTTCAAGATGACAAAAAATTTTGTATTGGTCTCTTCCTCATGGGGAACAAGGGTACGGGGTAAAATATCAAAGTTGGTGAATGCACAATGATTTACTTTGGAGTATAATTGATCTCACACTAGTTTTTCTTGTCACCAAAGTGACTGACATACATTGATTCTAATAATTAGTTGTGTATATGTACATGTAGATGTGTATATGTACATGTAGATGTGTATATGTAGATGTGTATATGTAGATGTGTATATGTACATGTAGATGTGTATATGTAGATGTGTATATGTAGATGTGTATATGTAGATGTGTATATGTAGATGTGTACATGTAGATGTGTATATGTAGATATGTACATGTAGATGTGTATATGTATATGTATATGTAGATGTGTACATGTAGATGTGTATATGTACATGTACATGTAGATGTATATATGTTTATGTAGTTGTGTATATGTACATGTAGATGTGTACATGTTGATGTGTATATGTACATGTAGATGTGTATATGTACATGTAGATGTGTATATGTATATGTAGATGTGTACATGTAGATGTGTACATGTAGATGTGTATATGTAGATGTGTAGTTGTGTGTATGTACATGTAGATGTGTATATGTACATGTAGATGTGTATATGTACATGTAGATGTGTATATGTAGATGTGTAGTTGTGTATATGTACATGTAGATGTGTATATGTAGATGTGTAGATGTAGATGTGCATATGTAGATGTGTACATGTAGATGTGTATATGTAGATGTGTATATGTAGATGTGTACATGTAGATGTGTATATGTAGATGTAGATGTGTATATGTACATGTAGATGTGTATATGTAGATGTGTACATGTAGATGTGTACATGTAGATGTGTACATGTAGATGTGTACATGTAGATGTGTATATGTACATGTAGATGTGTACATGTAGATGTGTACATGTAGATGTGTACATGTAGATGTGTATATGTGCATGTAGATGTGTAGTTGTGTGTATGTACATGTAGATGTGTATAGGTACATGTAGATGTGTATATGTACATGTAGATGTGTATATGTACATGTAGATGTGTACATGTAGATGTGTACATGTAGATGTGTATATATACACGTAGATGTGTATATGTACACGTAGATGTGTATATGTACATGTAGATGATCACAGTTGTCCTTGTGTATATTATAGATATCGTGAAAACTCTTCCTATCTTGCAAACATGTTATCATTATTAATTGTACTGTTGGTACTAATGCGGCTGTGACAACTTTCAGGCTGCAACAATGTCTGTTCTATGTGTACTCATTATTTGTTGCTTTCAGAGATGGCAGAGACGGTTTTTCATTCTGTATGATGATGGAGAATTAAGTTTCTCAGTTGATGAAAATGTAAGTATCATTTAATATATAAAGAACAACTCAGATTTTGGAATCACCAATCTGCATGGTTAATCCCTATGGGATCTAACGTGTGTTGTTGGTGTATCCAGTACTTCTCTTGTTCTTTTCTGATGTGTGTTTTATCAGTGTCCTCGGGGTCGTGAGGGGGAACGTGTATAATTTTATAGGACATGTTTTGCCCATTATGATTGGGCAGATTAAAATGTTTAGCAACAGGGATATCCTTGTGTTTTTTGATATCCCTAAGATGTTCTTTCACCCGTATGTGGAATTCACATTTGTTTCCCCACATACTGTTTGTGACATTGTGTGTATGTAAGTATATGACATTGTGTGTGTCACAGTATGACCGTACATCTGTATTTTAAGCCTGTGTGAGTGCTGGTGAATTCACGTTTATCATCCATATTGTGACAGAAAAGTCTATTTAATATATAGTTATCTTTGTCTCTTGACAAGCAAAAATTTATATAAATTACGCTAATTAATTACAGAGTCCATATACAATTATGCATGTATTATACATCAAGAGGATATTTTTAATAATAAGTAATTAATATTCCTATGCATTTTGAAAAACACGGGCAACATGCTATAGTTGTGACCTAGACAGATTTGACCAAAATGTAAAGAATTTAACAGACAAACAGTTCCGACTAATACCGCTGGTGATATTGCAATTGTCCCCAGTTCATCCAGCTATATCCTCTGAAACCATTTGACATAATTCAAGCAAATTGTTTCTGTGAGTTAGCCATATGATGGCAATCCAGATTGCCAGATGACATTTGATGTATATTTCCCTGGTTGTGTCTGTGTATGTCCGGCGAGATAACTCTGTGTTATGCTTGGGAGATCATCAACAAAGATGGGTGGGTGATTCCCTTTGGGCTTTCAAAGATCCCTCCTGATTTTGGGCACAACAGGTCAAAGATCAAGGACATCAAAGGGCAGAAAGTAACATTTTAATTTTGATTTCTTTGAATACTTGTTGCACTTTGTTTAAACCCATAAATTAGTATAATTTGGAATATCTCAGCCATTGCACAATGTTGTGTGTCTTATGTTCTCTAGCCCGATACAATACCACAAGGCGTGATTGACATGAACCGATGCCAGGATGTTACAAGTGCAGAGAAAATCACATCACATGACTTTTCCATTGCTGTCTCGACACCTGAGAAAACCCACTACATTAAAGGAAATGGCAAAGACGAGATCACCAGGTGAGAACTCACACTTGGTTACATGAGTTAATTTTAATTTTTTATTTATTATCGTGTTCATTCTTATGCAAATCTACATGTAGGATGTTGTTTCTTATGCAAATCCAGTGTTGATTCCTGTGCAAGTCTAAGGTGTTGATTATTATGTAAGTCTGAGATGTTGATTCTTATGCAAATCTAAGGTGTGGATTCTTATGCAAATCTAGGATGTTGTTTCTTCAGCAAATCCAAAGTGCTGATTCTTTTGTAAATCTAAGGAGTCGATTATTATGTACTGTCGATTAGTATATATATATATTGACTAAGGTGTGAATTGTTATGGAAATGTAAGGTGTGGATTCTTATGCAAATATGTAATGCAATTCTAAGTGATTAGTTTATTTAGATCATGATTGATGGTGTATATTTTGGCAGTCATGTTTATGGATGCTGGTGCTGTTGAGAATCGCCTTCAAAATGAAAGCCATATGAAGGGATATATAGAATTTAGCGATCTAAAGCTGCAGTGGTCTAGTTGTTAATGATGGAGCTTGGTACATTCAGGATCCTGTTTACTAGCAATATAAATAATGCTGATTATCACCACAAGTCTTAAAGAAAATGTCGAGAATATTCCCATCACCACCACCTGTCCGTCACACTAACTCCTCCAAAAACCATTTGGTGAAATTTGACCAAATGTGTAAACAGCACCTTGATTGGCTGAATAATTTTATGACAATTGGATTTGTTACCATGACGATATGACATCATGCATTAATATTGCGATGTGACGATGTCATACTATGGTAATGACATTGGTTGAATTCAGGCAAATTGTCGGGTTACTCGGACCGGAAGTATCACGTAGTTGCTTTGCCTAACTGCGTATGTTCACACTTACTCTCGCTTGAAGCAGAAGTAATCAAGTCTAATTTTTGTACCACATGATACCGTTGTCCGATTATACTCTTGGTCATTCGGATATGTTGTCGATGTGCCGCGCTTACCCAGACAATATGCCCGAACTTAGCCTTAGTGTCAACTTGTGGTTGTCTCACTACGTATATAGATGGGTTCCGGACCTGCCTGATCTACAATGTTGAGTCAAGAAAACACATATGCACCCCTCAGTACCCATATTGACAGGTTGGGGTACTTACTAGTGCTGATACACATGGGACGGAGGCAGTCCTTGCTAGTGCTGAAAGCTGTTTTGGTGCCAGTTCTTACTAGTGATATGGGGGCTAGGGCTGTTAGCCGTGTGCTGCATGTTTGTGAATGTGTGTGTGTGTGCGTGTGTGCGTGCGTGCGTGCGTGCGCGCGCGCGCGTGCATGCGTGCGAGCCGCGCCAGAGCCGTTGATATCTGATTTCCTACCTCAGGCATTCTCTATGAAACAATATGATGAAGTAACTTTGAAAGCAATTATTGATTAGCTTTCAGACGCGTGTGTGTGTGTGATAATTATCACATTAACGTAATAAACGTGCTGATTAGCTGATTTCTGTGGGTACTCATGGGAACACTGGCAGCCAGATTTAATTAACATCGTGTGTTATGTGGTGAGCATGTGAGCACGGTTCTACCTCCTGTATGATTGATTAGTTTTCTCTATGGATTATTGAAAAGTTATCTTGGGTGAGCCTGAATATGTATTCCTGAATGCATTTACGGTTCTGATGTGTTATTGTCTTTATAATACTGAGATGACTTCGTGTCTCTCCAATATTGAGCCATGGATTAATCCTGTACATTAACTGTCTGACGGATGCAAGCCACCAGACAATAATTTCAATGGGCAATAACTCTGTACATGTGGAATATTTTGAAGAAAATTTGACTGAAAGTTTTTGGTGGCTAAACCGCCAACAACTTTCAGTCAAATTCTTTTCAAAATATTCAGCAAATCTAGAGATAAACCCCATGGAAATTGTAGTCTGCAGAAATTTAGCTGCCAGACAGTTAACCCATTAATGGTCAAGTCAGACAGTGGTCTTCTGCAATGTCCATTTGCAGGCGAATAGAAGAATATCTTAAAATCTACCACTAAAATGACTGGCTCGCTAACCAATCCAGTCGTTTCAGTGCAAAATTTTCACAAATAACCTCTGACCCACATGAAGTTATTGTTGCACTAACATACACCGCAATTTAAATCTTTCCTATGATAAACTAAAATCATTATATCATTTAAATGATATATAAATGGAAAGCGCATTCAATTGCCGAAACATTATTGTGTTATATATATATTTTTGTAACGAGTTATTTGCGTATATAAAATACACCATTCAACTTAGATTCATTAAATCAAGTGGAAAATGTTTTAAAATTGCAATCAACTGTATTAAATTTTATAAAACTATAAAAACTAATACAGAAATGTATAGAAAATTGGCTTCGCTTTCAATGATGTATGACTTCAAAAATATTATGAACATAGTTTTTCATATGCATTGCATAAAGTGCACTGTATCTGATTCCCATAGTAAAGTAATGCTGTTTATGCATATGTTACCAGCCGGAAATGTTATGCGCGATGGATTCCGGGAAGGTATTTTCCCAAAATACGCTAATGTGGGAAAGGTCTATTACCAGTATTCCTATTCCTACTGAATGTCAGCCAGCTGGACTTGGTCATCAGACACTTTTGGGTCAGGTTTATGCTATTCATCCCTGAGCACTTTTATGGTTATTAGCCGACTTAAAACAGCTTAGACCTGCATCCTGCTGGAAGAATATCTATTTGCATGCCCAGACGATTAACCTAAGTCTGTATTTTAGAAATTTTATCCCTTGATTTACTGCCTCGATTTGAGTTAGTCATTCATTCCAGTGGTAAATTTTCCGAAAGTACTCTTCTCTTGGCCTGCAAATGGACAACAATAAGCGAATCTTGTGATTGTGAATTTTTTTTACCAAATCTGTTAACAAGAATCACATTCAAAATGGATATTCATGTCTTTTTCTCTTTCATTCCTCCCAGGCACTGCTGAGCTATTCAGTACAGCTCCATTCTATGTCATGAACTCCAGATAAAGTCTCTATATATACACACACACACATGCCATTATGCTATAAAATTAATTAGCCAGCCCTTAATGATCATTATCTGTCTCATTGGCCATTACTCATTAATTAAAATCAATTATCTGTTTCCATTATATACAAGCTCTAGCCATGTGTACAGTACAGCTCAGCAAAAAGTGTTAAGCATTGTCTTCCAATAAAATTAAGCCAGAAATATGCAACAGTATGTCTTAATTATTTTGTTTTGGAAACATGCTACAATTATTTCAGAGCTTCACTGTACCCGCTCTAGCCATGTGTAGCTGTTACATTATTTCAGAGCTTCACTGCACCCGCTCTAGCCATGTGTAGCATTGGCAAGCTAAGCTGCCTGTGTTAAATCAACTCTGTAATAATCATGAGACCTTCTAACAAATATACACGAATATAGTGACAGGGATTTAGCCAGAGAACCCTTCAAGTTCCAGTATTGTGAATTCACAAACACTTAAATCCAGCAAATATGTTGAATATTTTGAATCTAATTTAACTGGAACCAATTACTACCAACAGGATATTTCTTACATGTACATCATAAAGAATTTGTCATTTCTTGTTTTTAACACTTACACTGGCCAAAAATAGCTTGGACTGCACTGGTCTTGAGAAATGTCTATTTTCAGACCAAGCGAAGGTTTTTTTTTTAAATTTACAACTGAAATAACTGGCTCAATACCCAGCCTAAAGTTTGGTTACTCACTCCAATTACCCCGATTACCTAGATTGGATATACCGAAGGCCGACTCCTGTTTCAAGAGAGAGTAAAAGTGATCGGATTACCCCGATACTGAAACCAAATTCAACCCAAGCCAGTAATTCCAGTGGTACATTTTCCGAAAAGAATCCCTTGATCTGCAAATGGATATATTGTATTTGAAAATTTAAATGTTTTTGAAGAAAGGAGTAGCCCTTGAAATTCCAGTATCTCAAATCCAAAACACTTAACAAATCTGTGCTTGAATTTATCTGGAACCTACCGTAGGCGGCAACAGATCCCAGTCAAATTAGTTAAAAATATTCAATATACTATTTCTTACATCATAAAGAATTTGTCATTTCATATTTGCGATTGTTAAAGGGAACTTTATCTGGCTGAGTTCCATCCATTATGATGAATTATGTGTCAAGCACTGATGTGTACAGTACAACAGGCTCAGCTTTGTTATGTCACACTTATCATAATGGTAATATATGGACTCATATTTGTATTAGCATTGTTGTGGTTTATGTAAGCAAATATAACACTGCATGCCATAAGGTTATGTAAACTAAAGCACACGCTTTATTCTATTGTTACGTGGTGTGTGTGTGTATAAAGTGTGCAAGTGCCTTATAGATGATGTAAGTGACATTTCCTAACCTTCAGTCAGCCAAGTAGTCCTGCATGCTGCTATTTAGCCCTGTCATGGCGAAGCCGGACAAAAATGGATTCCGCAGTGGTCTTGAGAAATTAAATTTGCAGACTAAGAGATTATTTTTGGAAATTTATCACTGGAATGACTGGCTGAATGACTGAACCAGTCATTCCTGTGATAAATTTTCTAAAATAATCTCTTAGTCTGCAAATGGACATTTTCTATGACAAAATTTAAATTTTATTTGACCGATATTTGCGGGTTAAAGTTAAAAAGCGTATAATTCAGTCCAATGAACTTTTAACCCGCTCAAGTCTATAGAGCATTTCAGAAAAACATGTAAATATAGACATACTGGTTAAGGCAGCAGCGGGTTCTGGTCGCATGACCTAAACTATACAAGATTTCCATGGTCCCATGGGACCCACTGACTGCCCCTACTTTTGGGGACCACAAGCTGCATTTTAGTAGTATACACCCCACAAGGCCCCTTATGAGAATAACTGCGTACCTGTATGATCGTGAAACTAAGACACAGGTATTGACAAGTGACCGCCTAAAAAAACTGACCACCTTCATGTGATATGCAGAATAATCCTGCTCACGTCCAATAAACTAGTTCATTGATGCTTCTGGGTGAGAGAACCTTTAGAATTTGACACCGTTATGCCCTCCATGCATTGGCAATCACCATTTAACATTTCCATCCATATAAAGTATATATACATTAATAAATATGCCTATATCTATATAGCAATCCAAATTCTAGAATGATTACCATGTGCTACTTGCTTCAGTTGTGACATTTTAGACTTCAATCTTGTCAAAAATACAGACAGATTGTTGCTACAATGTTGATTATCATACCTGCCATAAATGGATTTTCAGAGTTTTATTTTTAAAATCTGATGGTAGACCTCTGGACTACCTGTCTACATTAGATGGATATGGCCGTGTACCTTCCACTCCCACAGATCTGCTCTTCGCTGATCTAGGTGTCATTCGATCATTCCATGTATGCTAGACCTACAGCACTGTGTTGCAAGCTGTAATTAAGCAGAAGTTTATCTCGTGCATAAACACTGTGGCACTGTATATACTTAAATGAATGTATCATCTGGTCTTAACCCTTTAACACTCATACCAGCCAAAACCGGCTTCTTCAGAGCTCTTGAGCAATGTCCATTTGCAGACCAAGAGAATACTATTTTTGAAAATTTTCCACTGGAATGACTGGCTTGATAACCTCTGTTGGTTTGCAAATGGACATTTTCTATGAGAAATTTGAATTTTCATGAACAAATTTGAGTGTTAAACGGTTAATAGATATACACTGACAAATCAGGACCTGTGCAGCAGTACTCTGTATGCAACTACAGTAGAGCTGCGAAATAACTTAACATGTTTTCAATACAAAATAAAACGTAATGTTGGATATTTTGGACTTAATTTGATTGGAAACATTGCTATGGCTTCCAATCAAATTAAGTCCAAAATCTTCAACAGAACATTTCTTTCATCACGTTCAAAATTGTTTTGAAGTAACTAACATGTTTGTGGTTTTTTTAGCTCACCTGGCCTGAAAGGCCAAGTGAGCTTATGCCATGGCGGCCGTCCAGCTGTCTGTCCGTCCGTCAAATCGCTTCTTCTTAACGGTTTGACCGATTTCAACCAAATTTGGCTGAAAAGATCCTATGGTAGTACCCTACAGACAAGTTTTTCAGAATTTTGATGATCAATTTTTTTGGGTGAAAATCTTAGATTTTATAAAAGACGTACCGGAAATTGTCAAATTGCTTCTTTTCCTTACCATTTGGAGCAATTTCAACCAAATTTGGCTGAAAGGATCCTATTATTGTAGGCTCCAGAACATCCTTTCAGAATGTTGATTTATCAATTTTTGGGGTGAAAATCTTAGATTTTATGAAAATGTATCGGAAATTGGCCAAATGCTACTCCTCCATAGCTGCTTGACATATTTAAACCAAATTTGGTTAGATGTATTCTATAGTGATAGGCTCCATAACTTTCATTCAGAATTTTTATTGGTCAATTTTTCCGGTGGCCATCTTGTTTAATGTAAAGAATCGTGTATATTTAAATGCAAATGTTTCAAATGCTAATCACAGGCCCTTGGGCCTCTTGTTTGTTTTGAAAACAAGGTACCATCTTTATTCTAATTATACCGCCGGGCGGGTAGCGGACACCAAAGGGGGCGGGTTAATTAGGGTGGAAAGTTTGAAAAAAGTACCACGAAATTAAAACGGTTTTCTGTCACCTTGTATCAGTATATAATTATAGTATTCCATGCAGCTTCTGCTAAATATGCTCAAATATTCATAAAAACTAATCGGTTCACATTAGATTTATTCAGAGGCTTTATTTTGGACATAAAGGTGACATTTAGTGAAGCTAGGAACAAACGATTTATCCGTTGTTAAATTGGATGGAGGCGCGTTTGTAATGCGTTCACTGATACATCGGAAAATATGCCATAGCCGTATCTCGGCCCATAATTCACGTTAGCAGTTCTATCACCGAACGGCAAGATACTGATCAGAAACAACTTAGGCATTGGTCGAATTGACGGGAGGCGCGTTTGTGATGCGTTCAGTGATATATTAGAAAATTTATAGCCGTATCTTAATGCCAATGCAACAACAGCATTAGATGCTGTGTCATTGAACGACAGGATAAGCTGACGAAGAGGCTTTTTTTGCGCATGTAATCACGAAAATGAGCAAAATGTTGCTGTATATTCTATATTTCCTGGATGTTTTTCTTCTTTGAAGACGAGATGACAGCAGAAGATTTAATATTTCTTACTATTAGTAATTTAGTGGGTTTTTTCACCATTCTCAAAAACATGGGGGGGGGGGGTTTGGGGTGGGGGCACGGTATAATTGGGAGGGGCGGGAAAATTAGAGTAAATACGGTACCTTAGTTTTCTGATGTGTACTGTAACTATTACTAGTATGTTTTTGTTCTCATATATCTGGCTTCCATGAATGCTGAGTTACCAAATTGTACATTTATAATGTTCCACTATCTCAGGGCCTGACACAGGTGGTGTAGTGTTATCAAGCACCTGCTAGCCCCTGAAGGCTGCAGTGAGTAATTACTGGTAATGATAGATGTGGCTCTATCACTCTTGAAGCTTGTATATTCATCATCACACATCATCAAGACAACATATCACTGTATTCACTGCAGACCTCGCTATGTACCGCTTGTATCAACACTAGGACAGATCTCCAAATGTTTGAAAAGCATAGCTTTAACGCCTTAACCACTGCAGCTGGACAGACCACATATTACAGTGGTCCATCCACACTACATAGGAAATTATCTGTTGAATGTGTGAAATTAGCTAACCGGAAGCAATTACTGCCTAACTACAGTGCAGCTTAGAAATAACTTAAAACATTTTCAAAACAAAATAAAACGGTAGTGTTGAATACTTTGAACATAATTCATGAATCAAGTTTCTCTGTCAATTATATAACTTCAGAATCAACTATAATGTGACATGTAGGCTGACATCATAATCAATTACGTCATGAAGGACTCAATTTGGTCTGTCTTAAGCGCTTAATAGTCCGTCAGTTTGTACAAATTGTATGTCTACTATTTAATAAACATGCTGTTGAATAGTTTGAAAGTAATTTTACTGAATTAGTTTCAAAATATTCAACAACTTACCTGTATAGTTTTCTGGAAATTGAGATTCAGAGAGTGCAGGGATCGATTGATCCCAACATGAGCAAAGCGTGGGTGGAGCTTAGCTAGAGGTGGACGGGGCATCGCTAAAACTAGATTGCCTCCATTGAATTGGAAGACATTGGTGGTGCCTTATGTTCAAACTATTCACCAGAACAAAACTTACTATTTAACATGTTTTTGTCTTGGAGACAAAAGAGAAATTTATTTCTGAGCTGTACTGTACAGCAAGAATGGTTTTTATCAAATACTCTCAATAGTCACCATCTTCACTGTGTGATTGGCTTGAAATTCAGATAGAGGGATGTCATCAGTGAAAGTGTTAACCCTGTACTGGTCAAGACTGGTCAAGAAAATTGAGGTTTTTCATTACTCAATATCCATTTGTGGAACAAAAAAAATAGTATTTTTGAAAATGTACTAATAGAATGCCTCGTTTATGAATCCAGGCAAATCCAGCGGTAAGTTTTCAATAATCTTTTCCTGGATGTGAATAAACATTTCTCAAGTTCAATTCAGATGCCCTTTTTGGATGTCTTGATCATATTAAGACCCCTTGCTTTCAACAGTGGAATGATCTGCACGCTTACTGAGACCAATTTGACTGAATGTTGCTGAAACACGATTTAGTCAGATTATTAGAATATTCAGCAGAATTATTAACCCTTTACTTGTAAAGATTGGTCAAGAAATTGAAATTATTGCTCGACTAATATAAGTCCATTTGCGTGGCTAGAGAAAAAGACTATTTTTGCAAATGTACTACTTGACTGACTGGCTCAGTTATCGAGCCAGGCATTTCAGTGACCGATTCCTAGTCTTCTGGCTTGTACATTGTAAGTGGACAAATGTTCTTTAATGCCATTGCAGGAATCATTTTTGACCGGCTTGACCATTAAAGGGTTAATAATAAATGATAGGCTGTGTAAATCTCACATGGTAAACATAGCCTTGTTAGAATGCTTAGAATTGCTGCAGGTTAACTGTCCAGCACCGGTATAGCACAGCACCTCAGTACCTCTAACCATCTCCAGCTGAGAATGCTCTGCCAGAAATTTAAGCTCCAGATCATGTTCTTAGAGAAACTCACTATCACAGCAAGCATCTCCTTAGTAAAACACTCTTCAATTTGTTTTCTGTCAGATTCAAGATTTCATAAAATCTGTCTTGCAGTGATTGAGAAGCCAATTGATATCATGGTGGTACTAATACACATGGCTGTTTGTTATAATGAATAGTATATAGATATGTGGTATAGTCATTTCACACCAGTCAGTTACCAATATAGCTTCTCCGCAGCAGTAGTACATTCATCATGTTAACTATATTCTCAAACTAAGCTTGGTCATTGTAACCATGTACTATGCTCAAAGTAATGTTGGTCATTGTGGCCTTGTAGCAAGCTCACACTAACATAGGCAGTTGTGACCTTGCAGCAAGCTCAAGGTAATGTTGTTCATTGTGACCTTGTAGCAAACTCAAACTAACATAGGTCGTTGTGACCTTGTAGCAAGCTCACACTAACATAGGTCGTTGTGACCTTGTAGCAAGCTCACACTAACATAGGTCATTGTGACCTTGTAGCAAGCTCAAGGTAATGTTGGTCATTGTGACCTTGTAGAAAACTCAAACTAATGTTGGTCATTGTAACTAGGTACTATGCTCAAACTAAAATATTGTATTGTGACCTTGTAGCAAACTCAATCGAATCTAGGTCATTGTCACTTTGTAGCAAAGCTCAAACTAATGTCGGTCATTGTCACTTTGGAGCAAGCTCAATCTAATATAGGTGATTGTGACCTTGTAGCAAGCTCAAACTAATGTCGGTCATTGTCACTTTGGAGCAGGCTCAATCTAATATAGGTGATTGTGACCTTGTAGCAAGCTCAAACTAATGTCGGTCATTGTCACTTTGGAGCAGGCTCAATCTAATATAGGTGATTGTGACCTTGTAGCAAGCTCAAACTAATGTCGGTCATTGTCACTTTGGAGCAGGCTCAATCTAATATAGGTCATTGTGACCCTGTAGCGAGCTCAAACTAATGTTGGTCATTGTCACTTTGTAGCAAAGCTCAAACTAATGTTGGTCATTGTCACTTTGTAGCAGGCTCAAACTAAAATACAAATGTATGGCATTGTGATCTTGTAGCAAGCTCAAGCTAATGTAGGTCATTGTGACCGTGTAGAATTTTGCTATTTCAGCCCGGCTCTAACTTTGTCAACTTTGTTAGATGTTGTAGTTACAAAATTATATATTTTCGGCTAGAACTCAATAACAACCAAAGAATTTGTTGTTTATTACTTCAAAATTCGTCATAAAAGAAAAACTGAAAAAAAATGATGCGAAAAAATAACATGAAATTAGAACACATTCAATTTTTCACGCTAGAAATTCTTACATCTTACGCCTATGCTTAATGTATACCCTATATCTATCATTGTGGGAGTGAAATTATTAATTGGGACCGCCTAATTATTGCGTATATTTTAATAAACATTGTTTATTTCATCAAAATTAATCCAAAGTTTGACATAAAATGACGTAGAGAAAAAATAGAAATCACCTGGACGAGTTTAGGTTGTTACCCGAGTAGCACGAAGACGCTAATAATATTACCCGGTTAGAGACTTGCGCAATCCACAAATAGGAGGGGAGCTTTGAGTAGCTACGAGAGTGACGGCATAAACTCGTCATTTAGCTGATTAGTAATGTAACCAAGTCGACTGGGACGAAATCGCCCAAGTGAACAAAAATCTCGCCAGTAAATATACTGCCGAATACATTTACTGATTAGGTAATAGTGAATTTATTGCTCAAATTGTTTTAAAAACATTATCTTCTGTATATATTTATTATTAATTTGTGAGATTGGTATTTGCGACGTTGCAAAATTGGTTTTTATTTGGAAGCGCTCCTAGTCCAGATAAAGTTCAGTGGAATCCTCCAATCACAGAGCTTTAATTTGGTCGTCCAACTTAAGAAGGGATCTAACTTCATTTTATTTCTTACGTTGTTTTGGGTCATTTTATGTTGGTTTACGACAATACATGTACAATGACTTGTCACTTTGAGTTTTATTTCATCATTTAAGAATGATACACATAAGATTGTTATTGCAATACAGCAAAAGGAATTAGCGGTTTCCCTTTGATGATACCGGTTCCATGCCTTTGAAAAGGGGAGGGGGGAGTGATGGGGTGAGACAGGCTGTCTGCTTTTTCAACTTTCAGAATGCAGGAAATGGCTTCTAAGACTATCTTTGTTAATAATTTTTTTTTTGGGAAGGATTCCATCTCAACCACACATAGTGGTCTTCCCCCTGATTTTCATGCATTCTGAGGGTGGGAAAATTGGATAGATTCTCCTCAAAATGCAGGAAATGGCTTCTCAGAGCATGTAGTTTTCAAAATTCCCCCCACTAATTTTGCCGTTCTGCCTTTACCCACCATATCCCAATGCCTCACTCCGGTGGCAGAGTCTAATGTAAACATTATCTTACAATCCGGAATCGTATTGGTAACTAACATATCATATTTGGTTGAATTTTGGCACTTAACTTTCTGCCTTCACCATGCCCCCATCCCCAGCCTCGGAGCATAGTCTAATGTAAATGTCGTCTCCTAGGCCCCCCAATCATAGTGGTAACTCACAAAACAAATTTTAATGAATTCCACCTGATGATTTAGAAGATAGCTGCAGAGATGACCGGACAATGGATTGAGGTGATTATAATACCCCCTTCAAAACTTGTGGGGATAATTATATAAAATTTGGGATATTGTGAACCATTTTTCAATGGATTCTTCATTTTATTGAAAAAACCATTTAGACTTCTCTTTTCCGCAGTGTCAATCTGTGTATGTAACTCGACCATCACAGTGTATGCTTTGTGTACTTGTTAGATTACCCGCTGTAGTTAATTAACATTTAATAGTAATTTATCTCAAGATGTCCTACTACCCTGAAATGATAGCCGTCTAGTCTATGTACATATAGTCTATACAGTATACATGTCTAGTTATATATGATCATGACATTTTGCTATTTGTGAATACCACACTAAAAGAGGTATCCATTTCTAGCTATGCCCCGCCCATTTCTAGCTAAGCTCCACCCATTTCCAGCTATGCTCCGCCCAATCAATTTGACCCTTTTAGCCCTTTAATGGTCATAGCGGTCAGAACCGGCCTCTGCTATGGTCATGTGGAATGTATGTGGAATGTCCATTTACAGGCCACCGAGGGAGTCAATACAGTGATAAATTTTCAAAAAATATATTCTCTTGGCCTGTAAATGGACATTAAATAAGAAAATATTAAAAAATTTTACCCAATTTGACCATTAAAGGGTTAAATCTTGACTTCCCAGAATCTAAATTCCAAGGTGGCTGTCCCAGTAAGGTGTTAACCCTTTAAATAATGGTCAAGCCGGCCAAAACCAGCCTCTGCTGCCAACCAGGTCGAGAGGAATGTCCATTTGCAAGCCAAGAGGAAACTATTTTTGGATGTTTATCTCTGGAATGATTGGTTGTTATTGAATGTGACTCAGTATCCAAGAATAGTCTTCTCTTGGTCTGCAAATGGACATTCAATAAACAAATATTTCAATTTTCTGGACCAAACATCGATTTTAACCCTTTAAATCCAGACTTCTCAGATTCTCAATCGCAAGGTAGCTATACAGGTACATGTAAGGTGTTAAACATTTTAAAACTAGGTTTGACCGGAAGACATTGCAACCTCTCTCAGTCAAATTAGTTTCAAAATATTCAACATAATGTTTAGTAAATTGTGGAGTGACCAAGGACATGTAATTCTGGTGGTTAGTGTCGTACCTTTGCTACATTCTCTTTCGACCACCATCATATAATTGTGAGATCTGCTAACAAGTGACATATTTTGATTAAGCTTTAAACCTTATATCAGCCAAAAATTGGCTTCTGCAGTGGTCCTGAGCAATGGCTTTTTGCAGACTAAAAGAAGACTATTTTTGAAAATTGACCACTGGAATAACTGGCTCGATAACCGAGCCAGTCATTCCAGGGGTAAATTTTCAAAAATAGTCTTCTTGGTCTGGAAATGGACACTTTCTATGAGAAAACTTAAATTTTCTTGAACAAATTCGAGGGTTAGATGATTAGCTTATGATGTCTGATACATGAGTAACAGATTGGATCCCTCCATTTCACATAGTCCCCAAGACATCATAAAACATGAGAACTTACAGGTATGTATAATTAATGGTGCTAATAAAAGATCCATTCAAATTTATTGTTTGAACAGATGATTTTTGAAAAAAAACTATATTTTGACAATAAAATAGATTTTGAATATTTATCTTAACAATCAGTTTTATTCTGGATGGTAAAAGTTTTGTTATTTACTGAATGAGCTCTATATAACAAAACTGATAATTTGTCTCATATTTTGTGAAGAACTTGAACTGAAAATCTGGCGGCAATAACTTTCTGTCTACTTGATATCAGAATTGTGCTTAGTTTCTGTGCTTGGTTTCCTTTAATGCATGGTCGCTGGTGTGAATTTAGTGCGAAGACTGTCTTACTAATGTCGAGTAAATGTACATGTATTTGTTTGGGTATAATTTATTATGTTCAACATTTCACCCTCTCACATCGAATAGACGAATCAGTAGTCAAACTTGTAAATAAAATATGTATGTTTAAATTCGAACGATAAAGGGAAATAACGTGACGTTTATGTTTAGAGTCAGATCATCAGATTTGCATGAGATAATAATTATGTCCACATTTTGAACAAATGGAGGTGGTATTTTAATCGCCTCTGCCTGTCCGTCCTGTCAGTCTGGCTATTTCCTCGATAACTGTTTCGTGGAAATCAACCAAATTTATTATGTGAGTTAACCATATGATTGCGGACTGCAAGTCACCATTTAGCGATACATTAGGCTCTTTCCCCCCTCCTCTCCCCCCCCCCCCCCCTTATATTTTTTTTTTGGGGTGGGGGATGAAATTCAAAGTTGGCGGAATTCAAGCAAATTTGGTATGTTTAGGTTAGTCATATGATTGCAGATTGCAAGACAAAGTTTACATTCATCATTAGGCTCCCCCCCCCCCAGGGTGGATGAAAGGTAGGGTTTGGTCATACAAGTGGGTTGAGAGTGGATGAAGGGATGGAGGGTAGAACGTCAAAGTTAGAGAACATTTGCGATGGTGTGCCATCGACTGAGCATTCTAGTTTCTATTTAAAATACTTAATAATAATAAGATTATTTCCCATACCATTGACATGTTTGTGGTTTGTACAGAAAGTCATAGAGAAGGTATTATAAACCATGTGAAGCCAGGTATATCAACTTCTTTGCAGTAACTACTAGTACTGCAACTGATCAGTAAGCATACCAGTACTTGTTAAATAAAACTCAAACTTATATTAGGGCTTTTCTTGTGCCCACTTTTAGCTAAACTTTACCCACTTGCCAGTCAAAAATTGGCTTTGCAATGGTTTCTGAGAAATGCCCATTTATAGACTAAGAGAAGTGTTAACAAATACACTCCTGGCCTGCAAATGGACCTAAAAACCGTTTCAATTTTCGTGACAAATGTTGATCGTTAATGTGTTAATAAATGGTAGTTGATATTGGTACTAGGACTACATTGTATCCCCTTGGCATGTGGAGAATGTATCAACAATAAAACATGAATGAACAACAACTAGCAATTACCAATATCTGTGTGATCTTTGTGTCAAACTGACATATTTTGAATATGACAAGAGAAGACTATTTTTGAAAATTAACCACCAGAATGACTGGCATGGTTATCGAGGCAGGCATTCTAGTGGTAAATTTTCAAAGATGGTCTTCTTGATGTGTAAATGGAAAATTGAAATTTTGTTGAACAAATTTGTGGGTTAAATAGTTAACAGAGGATGTGTTTTGTTTGTGATGCCATTTGACACTTATAAACTTGAGCTTGCAAGCAAGCCAATTTGTCCCTGTTACTACTGTTAGTGATGGTTACTATGTCTCCCATTGCTAAGGTTACTATGTCATTATGACCCTCTGTTCTGTTGTCTCCTATTGCTGTGGTTACTATGTCATCATGACCCTCTGTTCTGTCATGGCCTTAGTTACTATGTCATCAAGACTTTTTTGTTCTGTCATTGCCCTGGTAACTAAGTCGTCAGGACTTCCTGTTCTGTCACTGCCTTGGTAACTATGTCATCAGGACTCACTGGACTATCATTGCCTTAGTACCCTATGTCATCATGTCTTTATGGTCTATCATTGCCTTTATTAATGTGTCATCAGAACTTCCTTTTCTGTCATTGCCTTGGTAACGGTTACTCACTAACTATGCCGTTATGTCTTTCTGTTCTATCATTGCCTTGGTGACTATGTCATCATGTCATTGTTCTATCATTACCTTGGTTACTATGTCATCATGTCCTTCTGTTCTATCATTGCCTTGGTAACTATATCATCATGTCTTTCTGTTCTATCATTGCCTTGATTACTATGTCATCAGGACTTCCTGTTCTGTCATTACCTCAGTAACTATGTCATCAGGACTTCCTGTTATGTCATTACCTTGATAACTATGTAATCCGGACTTTCTGTTCTATCATTGTCTTGATTACTATGCCATCATGTCTTTCTGTTCTATCATTGCCTTGGTTACTATGTCATCATGTCTTTCTGTTCTATCATTGCTTTAATTACTATGTCATCAAAACTTCCTGTTCTGTCATTGCCTTGATTACTATCATCATGTCTTTCTGTTCTATCATTGCCTTGGTAACTATGTCATCATGTCTTTCTGTTCTATCATTGCCTTGATTACTATGTCATCAGGACTTCCTGTTCTATCATTGCTGTGGTAACTATGTCATCAGGACTTCCTGTTCTGTCATTGCCTTGGTAACTATATCATCATGTCCTTCTGTTCTGTCATTGCCTTGATTATTATGTCATCATGTCTTCCTGTTCTGTCATTGCCTTGGTAACTATGTCATCATCTCTTTCTGTTCTGTCATTGCCTTGATTATTATGTCATCATGTCTTTTTGTTCTGTCATTGCCTTGGTTGCCTTGATAACTATGTCATCATGTCTTTCTGGTCTGTCATTGCCTTGATTGCTATGTCATCATGTCTTTCTGTTCTCTTTCTGGTCTGTCTTTGCCTTGATAACTATGTCATCATGTCTTTCTGGTCTGTCATTACCTTGATTACTATGTCATCATGTATTTCTGTTCTATCATTGCCTTGATTACTGTGTCATCATGTCTTTCTGTTCTGTCATTGCCTTGGTAACTATGTCATCATGTATTTCTGTTCTATCATTGCCTTGATTACTGTGTCATCATGTCTTTCTGTTCTGTCATTGCCTTGGTAACTATGTCATCATGTATTTCTGTTCTATCATTGCCTTGATTTCTGTGTCATCATGTCTTTCTGGTCTGTCATTACCTTGATTACTATGTCATCATGTATTTCTGTTCTATCATTGCCTTGATTACTGTGTCATCATGTCTTTCTGTTCTGTCATTGCCTTGGTAACTATGTCATCATGTATTTCTGTTCTATCATTGCCTTGATTTCTGTGTCATCATGTCTTTCTGTTCTGTCATTGCCTTGATTACTATGTCATCATGTCTTTCTGTTCTCTTTCTGCTCTGTCATTGCCTTGATTACTATGTCATCATGTCTTTCTGTTCTGTCATTGCCTTGATTACTATGTCATCATGTCTTTCTGTTCTGTCATTGCCTTGATTTCTGTGTCATCATGTCTTTCTGTTCTGTCATTGCCTTGATTACTATGTCATCATGTCTCTGTTCTCTTTCTGCTCTGTCATTGCCTTGATTACTATGTCATCATGTCTTTCTGTTCTGTCATTGCCTTGATTACTATATCATCATGTCTTTCTGTTCTGTCATTGCCTTAATTACTATGTCATCATGTCTTTCTGTTCTGTCATAGCCTTGATTACTATGTCATCATGTCTTTCTGTCCTGTCATTGCCTTAGTAACCTTACATGTAGTTTAGTAAGGACTTAATGTTCTGTCATTGGCTTGGTTTAACTATATCATTAAGACTATGTGTTGTTTGAATGTCTGCAGGTGGGCTGATGTGCTTGTCATGTACCCGCGCAGTAACATCAAGACAAAGTCAAGGCGTGCTGGCAATATCCACAACAGTTCAGCAGAAAAGGAAAATCAGGTACAAGTACAGCTAGGTGCATGTATTTCAAAGAGGACCTAATAAGGGCATGACCTAATAAGCCTGTAATGTGTGCGCGTGCGTGCGTACACACGAGCATGCGGTGTGGGTGAGCTATTATGTTTACACACATGGTGTGGGTGAGCTATTATGTTTTTGTCCTGTCTGTCCGTTCGTCACTACAGTTTGAGTGAAAATTATTTGAACTTGACAGGATGATAGTACATAGAGCTGTTCGATATTTATATTTTATGTTCGGTACCGGTATCAGTATTTTTGGGCCCCAATTACCTCGCTATCGGTACTGCATTGATACTATACTATACGTTGATAATATCTGTCACTTTAAGACGGTACAGTGTTATGATGGCTGGCTAGCGCGCTGGTGATGCAAGAATGGGTTATATTCGGCTATATTACTTTACAATCACAGTGAATCCGAAAACAACCGAATGTCACGAAAAATTAATTATTAATTGCAATTGGTGAACTAATGTATTCCTATTAATTTTTATCGTTTTTATCATTTGAGCATGTTAGATTTCTTTGACATTATTATGAAAATTGTGATAGTTAAAAAAACCTTAGCTTCTTATCGCCAGAGAATGTCGTAAATCTCTGAATCTCGTCATCAACGCACAAAATCAGTCGCTATTAAATCCATACTAATCCTTAGTAAATCCCTCAGATTTCTAAAGAGTATTATGGCCTGCTTCATTATAAGACTTCTTAGAAACCTAATTCAATAATTGTAGAAAATTTACTGAGGGACATAACGAGAATTGGCCAAGCAAAGTTGATGAAATTCTCTTCTCTTTTGCGCAATTTGTGGCATCCATTTTGGACATTATCATATTATAAATTCTACCTAATACGGCTCTCTGATTGCCTGTTTTGTAACACACCCTCGATCCTTTAAAGTTGCGAAAATATATCATAGTTGAATATCTGTGGATGGTCGTAAACCGATTTTTGCAGATTTGAGCCTAGTTGTGCCAGGATTTAATTTTAACATAATTGGTGTTATGTCATGTTTATCTAACTTTCTCTTGGTTTTAACAATTTTCATTTCTAATGACAGTTTACGGTTTACATGGTTATAACCATGTTTACATCATCTTAGACTTATGTCCATTTTTGTTATCCAGACATCTATATATGGTCGACACCTATATATGGTCGACACCTATATATGGTCGACACCTATATATGGTCGACACCTATATATGGTAGGATTCACTGAGTATGTTACCTGTATTTAACTTTAGCCCTTTAAGCGACAAATCTCCGAAAAAGTTCATTGTTTGTGATGCATAGCGTATTCTGTTGAAATTCTCAAATTAATGTGATTGAAAGCCATTGCTGCCTAATGCACCAATGACTTCCAGTCATATTAATTTCAAAATATTCAACAGATTTCCTATTTGTTTGCCTGGAGATTGAGATACATGGAATTTATTGGTGAAATGGTTAACTCATCCAAAAATATCCTAATCATGTCCCAATTTATCACTTTAAAATAAATAATCTGAACTGTTTGCAATCGAAAGCGCATATATAGTGTCTTCAATTAGTGGGTGGGTGTGGTGGGCATGAGTGCAAAGTGGACCCCTTCAGGACACAGACTGTTATATGTGATTGGTGTATTTATGCATGGCGGCAGAATTACTGCTTGATTTGTATACCACTCCAGTATAAGTGTACTTTGTATAGCCTATTTGTTAGCATTATCTTATGGCCAGTGTTTGTGAGTTAGCCTTGGTTATCTGTTTGATTATGAGGACACTCCCCTAATCTTATAATGCAATATTTTCAGGAACTGAGTGGTCTGTCGCAGACAGATCTGCTGAAGCCTGGAACAGATTACAACCTTGTCAACTTGTCTGCTTCTGCACCGAGTACATTACGTAAACCACTCGAAACATCGACAGTTGACAATACGCGATCGTCCAGTGCTGATCGAATTATTATACCCATTCAGCCCAAGAATGAGATGCTGTCTGGTCCGGGCAGCATTGACAAAGGAAAGCAGCGTGGAAACTCCGTCCCTCATATTACATATCGCGGTGTTCGCAGTTTGAAGCATAAGTTTGACAAGGCATATCAGGAGGGACTACGCAAAAGTAGTAGTATGTATGATCTCTCTGAGCCATCATCAGATGCCCCGCATCTGTCAGCATCACTGTCTACAGGCATAGTCGGATCACGATTTCTGAGCAGATCACGGGATGGGTTAGACGGACTTGATAGGGTTACTGATAGGACAGCTTCTAGTGCGTATGGTGCCCTAACTCGTACACTGGCTTCGCGAGAAATACATAGTGCTAGTCCAGATTTACAAACACCACTTGTGTCCAGTTCTGTCACTTCTCAAAAAGTTGACTCTGATTTTAAACAACCCATTCCTCCGTACAATTCTCAGTCGCTAACTGGAACACGATTACACAGCATTAAAAATATGCATGTTGAAACCGTTAAACAGTCACCAGCTCTCCGCCAGCCCACATTAGGTCGGCAAGATTCTCAAGACGCCACAAGTTCTAATGGATTTCTTACATCTGCAGATAATGAAACCGATGAACACAAGGTAAGGGTGTTCAATAATAATAATAATAATAATAATAATAATAATAATAATAATAATAATAATAATGGTAACCGAGCCCATCTTCCCCGTGGCAAATTTTCTAAAATACTCTTCTTTTCCCTGATTTAGAAGCAAACCCCTTGCTTTTCTTTGTCTGAAAATGGACTATAAAGTAAACCTCTTGCTTTTCTTTGTCTGCAAATGGCCTATACAGCAAACCTCTTGCACTTCTTGCCCAATGTCCACTCTGGACAGGTTAATTTGAGGGTTTTTGTGTTTATGTTTATGTTATACTGTAGTGTCCTACATGGTATGCGGACCGGTGTATTCCTATTTAATCATAAATTTATGGTCAAGATTGCTGAACAAATTTGAAATCTTTGCATAGCAAATGTCAATTTTGCAGGCCAAAAGAAGACTATTTTTGAAAGGTTATCACAGGAATGACTGGCTCGATTATCTGCAAAAGAGCGTTTCTCAAGACCAATACAGAATGTGTTTTTAACTCACTTGACCATTAGCCCTTTGAGCCCTGAATGTATAGAATCCCAATTACTAGCTAACTGTACCCGTAAGCTGGTGAACATTTTAAACAGTCGAATTAGCTGGCTTCAATATATTCAATTTCAACTTTGTAAGTGATTTTTCGTACTTGGCATTTCAAATTCAAAGGGTTAAAACACCGATGAATTCCATGTATCTAATTTTCAAAGCAACTGTATAGGAGAACTGTTGAATATTTTGAAATTAATCTGACGGGAAGCCATTATCCAGCAATGCCTTTCAATCAAATTAATGTCAAAATATTCAGCATAATAAATTTTATATATCGTAAAGAATATCCATTTTAGGGATTTATCTGTGAAAGAGTTAATATGTGTGCGTGCCACCTGACTAACTGTTCCAGATTAAGTGCTGATGTAGACAACAGGTAGCAGTGGTTGTATACTGGCCCCACGCATCTTGTTTTGTTTACACCTGTATTCATGCCAGCTAAAGCTCAGGTAAACACCTGACCAGCAGCATCATCATCATCACCACCATCACTGCGATTGGCCATAGTCATCATCTTCATGTACAAACAAACAACTGTAAGCCAAATCTGCAGATTTACATGTCTGCCTGACTACAGTTCTCGTGTACGCGGATTTACACAGACTCAGTAAAGCGTCTTTACAACATTCATATGAGACATGGGCCGCCTGGTGTATGTGTGTGCGTGTGTGTGTGCGTGTGCGTGTGCGTGTGCGTGTGCGTGTGTGTGTGCGCGTGTGGTGCGTCTTTTTGATTAGCCTGGCTCAATCTTATTTGTTTGTACAGGACCTGTGTCAATACGCTATAACATGCCTTTTCTTTAATTTGCCTTTTCAGACCATCTCTCTGCACACTTGTAGTTAGAGAGAGAGAGCTATAGCTTTTCTCGTACATCAGAATATATTCATCTGCCATTGTTGCTTATTACTGTTTATCTCATAGCTTAAATAAGTTAACATTTTTCCAAAACAAAAACAGAAAACAGAAACATGTAAGTTACAGGTAATAAGAAATATTCTGTTGAACATTGTGAACAAAATTGAATTAGAAGACATTGCTGTCTTAGGTAGCAATGTCTTCCAATCCAATTATCTTCAAAATATTCAACAGTGTGTTTGATTTTGAAATGTATAAGTAATTTCTAAGCTGTACTATAGATTGTTTCTCAACAGATTTAGAGTAGGACTCTAAAACATTAGCATCTAGAGACAGAGATATTACCAGATTTTATGAAAGGGTGGCTACTTTGGGGGACGTTTCTCCCTGAAGTGGGTTAGGGTGTGGAGTGGGTAGGGGTTGAGGGACAACTGCCGGAAAAACTTTGAAAATTAGATGCTTTGAGAAGCAATTTGGCAGTGGGGTGTTTGTGACAAATTATGAGCCACGCAAACACCCCCCCCCCCCCCTCATGACTACATGCGATTGAAGTTCATTTCATTCCAGTCATATTGCCAGCATAATCTCACCTAAAACAAGTCATGCAACATAGAGCCAGATGTTTAATTAATAACAATGTAGTCTTCAAATTCAAGGTATTTAAGCCTGATGCTTGTATTTACAAGATGACATAATTCGGCTTTAAAGTAAGAAATGTAAAAAATCTGACAGATATGCAGGCCAACAGACTGACAATCAGACTAAGATTATTTGCAAGTGGAAATACACATTTGCCAAAATGTTGTTTATGTTGGATAATTTTTAAGTGGGTGGGCAATTTGGGGCAGGTGTGGTGTGTGGGGTGGGGTGTGTTGACTAACCCTTTCAGCTTTTGACACTCACACCACCTAAAATGGCATCTGCAGTGGTCAAGTTTGAGAATTATCCATTTGCAGAAGAAGAGACACACTGGAATGACTGGCTCGATTACATACATGTAGCAAAGGAATTCCAGTGGTAAATTTTCAAAAATACTGTTCCTGTTCTGCAAACGTACATTTTCAGAGAGAATTGAAATTTTCTTGAATAAATTTCTGAATTAATTGTTAATAGTCAAGCTGGCCAAACCTGGCTCCTGTAAAACGTCTTGTCAATGTACATTTGTGGGCTAAGAGATAACCATTTTTAACGTAACGTTGGAATGCCTGGTTCTATAATCGAGCCAGTCATTCTATTTATAAGTTCTCAAAATATTATCTTAGCCTGCAAATAGATATTCAATAAATAAATATTTCGATTTTCATGACCAATCGTGATCATTAACCCTTTCACTGACAAATTCTGGAAAAAGTATGTTCTTTACAATATAAAACATATTCAGTTGAATATTTTGAAATTAACTTGACTCGAAACCGTTGAGACATGGGGGAACTCATCGGTTAACAGGTTAACCCTTATCACTCTGATGTCACTATTCTATCTTTTACTGTGTCAATAGCAAAGAAACTGGTGTACATTCTTCAGCAATTTTGGTGGACGATATTGCTATCGGATGTTTGTGTCTACAAGAGCAACATCTTCCACCATATTTCCTGAAAAATTAACACCAGTTTGTCTTTTACTTTAATTTGGAAAATCGTGACATCAAAGCGGTATGGGTTAAAGTGTTAATGTCTCTCATCCCTGCAATAGTAGCAACCGTCCAGGAAATAGAGCTTATAATAAATTATCAGTGAGGTAATGAGGCGAATGAAAGCTCCTGCCATGGGCAGTTCAGGTAAAAAAGCATTTCTATATAGCTCCTGTCAGCTTGAAAACACATTTATGTTATAATGCCACTAATGACCACAGTCTCTCCAGGTGTGACCCAAAGCATTATTCGCTGTACATGTATAGTACAGCCCAGAAATAACTCATTACATAATGTTGAATATTTTGACCATAATTGGATTGGAAGATATTGCTGCTTATAGCAGCAATATCTTCCAATCCAATTATGGTCAAAATATTCAACAGAACATTTCGTACATTGTGTTCAAAATTGTACTAACTATCATGTTTCTGTTTTTGTTTTGCAACCATATTACATTATTTCTGAGCGGTCGTGTGTGGTGATCTATTAGTCCTAACTGAATAGGACCTTTTGTTGGCTAGTGTTCAGTAACTGTCAAGGTATATTAGTCAAATACTAAGGAATGATTTTCTGCTAGGATGAATCAAGTGCACCTAATAGACATGACCGTAAATTTTCCATGAACAATTTCTAAAGAATATATGAATGATGAAGTTTATGTTGAGCTGAGCTGAATCCTGTTTCATTGAATATCTTCAATGATTAGTATTTACTACAAGATGTATTACATAGCAAGATTAGCTCAGACAGGCAGGCGTTATTTCTGCTTACATCTCAATAATACAAGTCTTGTGATTTAACCCGTAGTTCAATACTCGAATATATTCAAGAAAATTAATATTTTCAGAATTAAAAAATATCAGTTTATAGGCGAAGAGATCATTTTTGAAAATTTACTACTGGAATGCAACCCCAGTTATTCAAGTGGTAAATTAAAAAAAAAAATTTCTTGGTCCAATGATCTTTTCTCAAGGTCATTGTAAGAGTGAGTTAGTGCGTGTGTGCCTGTATGTGTGTGTGTGTGTGTGTGTGTGTGTGTGTGTGTGTGTGTGTGTGTGTGTGTGTGTGTGTGTGTGTGTGTGTGTGTGTGTGTGTGTGTGTGTGTGTGTGTAATATCCAGCATTTACGGGTGTACTAATAATGCATGGCCCCAGTGTGTTAGGAGTAGGAGCTAAGCTCATGTGGTCCCCAACAGCACCACACCAACTTAAGCATGCACACACACACACACACACACACACATGCACACACACACGCACGCACGCACGCACGCACGCACGCACGCACGCTATGCTGTCTATGATTATATCATAGACCTGATAATAGAGAAATCCAGTCTGTCAGTCAAGTATATGACATTATAATCAAATACGTCAGTAGGAGGCTGACATGACAATTAAAATAGGTCATGAATGGCATATCGAAGTCCGTCATGAACTTTTAAACCTTTCACCGACAAATCTCTGAAAGAGAAAGTTGATGATAAGTGATATAAAACTTATTCTGTAGAAGCAAGAGCTTCCAGTCAAATTAATTTCAAAATATTAAACAGTATTGCTGTATGGTTGCCTTGAAAATGAGATCTAGGGAATTCATCGCTGAAAGCGGTTAATAGTCCAGCAAGTTGTACGAATTGTATGTCTTTACTATAAAATAAACATTCTGTTCAATATATTGAAACTAATTTGACTGTGCACCCAGTCAATTTATTTTCAAAACATCCAACGTTAGCTATATAGTTACCACAAAATTGGGATTCTGGGAATTCATGATTCAAAGTCTATAAATAAATCCCAACACACGCAAATTATGGGCGGAGCTTAGCTAGAGATGGGCGGGGCATAGCTAAAAGTGGATTCATCCATGTTTAAAGTACATGTACATTGTCTCGCTGACTGACCAGTGTTTTCAAGTACCTACCCATCTAATTCTCACACTGGCAAAAAACCGCTTTTGCACTGGTTTTGAGAGATGTCCATTTGCAGACCATGAGAAGACTATTTTTTACAATTTACCACTGTGATAACTGAGCCGGTCATTCCTGTGATAAAATTTCAAAAATAACCTCTTACCAGTTTACAAATGGACATTCTCTTTGGGAAAATTGAAATATTATACAAATTTGAGGATTAACTCATTCATGCTGAAGATGGTCAAAGCCGGTCTCTGAAGTGACCTTGAGGAATGCCCATTTGCAGGCCAAGAGGATACAATCTTTGAAAATTTACCACTGGAATAATTGGCTCGATAGCCAGTCATTCCAGTGGTAAATCTTCAAAAATATACTCTTGGTCTGCAAATGGAAATTCAATAAGCGAACATTTAGATTTTTAGACCAAGTTTAGTCACTACAGGGTTCAAGTGTTTACTTGGGAGGCACAGTAAGCATGACTTAATTGATTAATCAAAAAATTGTGGATTCATTAATTAATTGTCTAAAGCTGTGTCCAGATTGAAATCTATGAACAATCCATAGACAATCTACTTATTTATGCACTAATGGCGTCATGGAGTGGTCATGTGTTTGTTTATCTGGCAATGTGATCTGTCTGTATATCATGCATGTCTTCTCCATGTCATCATCCCTCTTGTCTGTCATTCTAGACACCTTGACAAGCTTGTTATCTGGTCGGCTCTAGTCAATATATTATACTTTTGTTTTTGCCCGTTTCATCTCCACAGTCCAGGTACGATAACTTCTTTAGGATGCAACGTCACTTGACTATTTAGTATCCCTTTAATTGTTAAGCCAATCAAAACTGGCCTTGTTGTCTAATGTCCTTTTGTAGAGAACACTAGGTTTTTTGGAAATTTTATCAATGGTAAATTAAAAAAAATAGTAATCTTGGCCTGCAGATGGCATTCATTTTAAAAGTAAATGTTTGAATTTTTTTTTACATTTCTGAGCTATTAAAGGATTAACTAGTGGTAATTCAATTGAAAACAGGATTCTTGTGTGTTCTTGAAAACTGCATATCATCATACAAGATCACTTAACCCTGTAACACTTATATCAGCCAAAAACAACTTCTGCGATGGTCTAAATAAATGTCCATTTACAGACCAAAAGAAGACTATTTTTGAAAATTTTCCACTGTAATGACTGGCTCGGGTTACCGAGCCAGTCATTCCAGCGGTAAATTTTCAAAATTAGTATTCTCTTGATCTGCATATGGACATTTTCTATGAGAAAATCTAAATTTTCTTGAATGAATACGAGGGTTAAAGGTGCATATTCACAGCAGAATGCTTGAAAATAAAATGGTAAATTGTGTATACTTTTAGAGGCTTAAATTGTGGGTCTAGATGTAATGAAACGAAATAAATCTTAGCATATGATGATTTCTTTACGTATAAATTTATATAATTTTTGTCTCGCCTGAGACATGTCACTTTTCTGACCGCGGCATCGACGTTAAGTTTTTGCGTTTAGCAAAACTTAGCAGCTTATATTTCAGGATTGGTTAATCCTATTGGAAGTAAGCTCGGATATATTGTTACCTATGTTAGGAAGCAGCATGTTGAGACTGAGGTCACAATGTCAAAGGTCAAGGTCACTGTGACCTTGATACACAACTGGTTTTTCAATGTTAAGTTTTTGCGTTTAGCTCTCTGCTTATCTTTCAGGAGTGGTTAATCTTATTAAACTAACATTAGATACACTGTTACCTATAATGTTAGGAAGCAGCATGTTGACACTGAAGTCACAACATTGAAGGTCAGGGTCATTCATACAGCAAATCTTATCATGTTATATTTTGGGATTGCTTAACCATAATTGAACACAACTTCAGTACATGGTTGCTTATACAACGAGAATACAAGATGGATACATAGAGGTCACAGGTCAAAGGTCAAGGTCATTCTAATAAAGCTATTTGACCTCTCAACCTTAAGTTTTTCTATTCAGCAAATCAATTATATTTCAGGATTGGTTAATCCTATTGGAACTAAAATTGAATACATGGTTACCTATAATGTTTGGAAGCAGCATAATAACATGGAGGTCACCAGGCCAAATGTCAATGACACTGACAAACAGGAGACAGGCGAGACATTTAATTCCGAGAAATTCTTGTTTAAGTTATGAAATTGAATTAGAGACACAAGTCCATAATTCAACTTCGCAATTAAAAAAATTATAATTTGTACAGGTTGAAATGCTCCTATGTCTCTCTTCATTACATTGAGATAAATAAATTAAGCGCAACTAGAAGCATACAATTTAAACAATTTTATTTTCGCACAGTTTAATGTGAATGTGCACCTTAAAGGGTTAAAATAATTTTATGGAGCGTTGAAGCTTGCTAGATATACCTCCCTTATGATGCCCAGAAGCTTGCTAGATATACCTCCCTTATGATGCCCAGAAGCTTGCTAGATATACCTCCCTTATGATGCCCAGAAGCTTGCTAGATATACCTCCCTTATGATGCCCAGAAGCTTGCTAGATATACCGCCCATATGATGCCCAGAAGCTTGCTAGATATACCTCCCTTATGATGCCCAGAAGCTTGTTAGATATACCTCCCTTATGATGCCCAGAAGCTTGTTAGATATACCTCCCTTATGATGCCCAGAAGCTTGTTAGATATACCTCCCTTATGATGCCCAGAAGCTTGCTAGATATACCGCCCTTATGATGCCCAGAAGCTTGCTAGATATACCTCCCTTATGATGCCCAGAAGCTTGCTAGATATACCTCCCTTATGATGCCCAGAAGCTTGCTAGATATACCTCCCTTATGATGCCCAGAAGCTTGCTAGATATACCGCCCATATGATGCCCAGAAGCTTGCTAGATATACCTCCCTTATGATGCCCAGAAGCTTGCTAGATATACCTCCCTTATGATGCCCAGAAGCTTGCTAGATATACCTCCCTTATGATGCCCAGAAGCTTGCTAGATATACCTCCCTTATGATGCCCAGAAGCTTGTTAGATATACCTCCCTTATGATGCCCAGAAGCTTGTTAGATATACCTCCCTTATGATGCCCAGAAGCTTGCTAGATATACCGCCCTTATGATGCCCAGAAGCTTGTTAGATATACCTCCCTTATGATGCCCAGAAGCTTGCTAGATATACCGCCCTTATGATGCCCAGAAGCTTGCTAGATATACCTCCCTTATGATGCCCAGAAGCTTGCTAGATATACCTCCCTTATGATGCCCAGATGTGTCTTGAAAGTTTCTCCTTCATAGTAAATTATTAATTTATTAATTTTATTATCCATGTACGATGGTTCAGTATATGTTTCCAATGTTAGAAAAAATTACATCATCATCAACACCACCACCACAACCACCACCACCACCACCGTCATCATCATCATCATCATCATCATCACCATCATCTCCGCCGTCCTGGGTTCTTCTTTCATCCTAATTTCTTCCTACAGCTGGCTGCGTTCAGATTGCACCATATTTCTGATATCTCAAAAAAAGACAGACTTTGTACTGATGTAAGTTGCACAACATTTGCATATTATTTACTTCTTGCACACAACATGCGCAGGTATGCTAATAGATGATGCAGAAGGTCACTGGGGGTAGCTGATGATTATTTTTTGCTTTTGCCCAGCAGGTGACCGGTTGCATGATGCTTTATTATATACTACTAACCAAACTTGTATCCATTATTTTCTAGGGTCAGTGCTGTGGTTTATGCTATGTATAGCTACAGTATACATTTTTTATTCGAGGAAAGGATGCAATTTTTTTGTCATATTACCTGTTCTAGGAAGGGGGTGCATCCTATACGTACGTTCTTTGAGCACTTTTTTTGTCAAGTTTCGTCCAAAAAATAAAATGATACCACAAAAATTGAACTCATTTTCGCACGGTACATTCTCGCTGCCTTACAAATATGTTTAATGTATACCTCAAAACATCATCGCGGAAGTGAAATTATTAAACTGGAGTACCCAAATATTGCGTATTCATTAATAAAGATCATTTATTACATCAAAATTAATCCTGAATTTGACATAGAATGGCATCGAGAAAAGATATAAATCACAAGATTCGGCTCCAATTTCAAAAGATGTTTTTAATTAGAGCGAGAACTCTGATAAAATATTCTGGACTCGGAAATCAGAATTGCTATATATTATTATTGTGCAATAGGAACTAAGTATTGTACTTTAGGTCTGATCCATACCCGTTTGATAACAAACTCCCGTTAGCATGTACGCTCTCGCGAGAACACGGCGCCTCCAATCACAAAAGAGCCAGCAGCTCGCCAACATAAGAAGCACTTTATCTCATTTTAATTCTCGTACTTTCAAGCAATTTTTGTCGTACATCTTGATTCTGTTTTGGATCATTTAATGAAGGTTGGCATTACAAAATTAATGCGCAATGCGAGAGAAAACACTGTTCCATTATTAATTTTTTCTGAAGAGAAATATTATTTATGTGTTTTGATTGGATAAATTCTCTCGTACAAGCCAATGAAAATAGAGAATTGCAGATATTAGAAGAAATCTAGTAAACACAGTTGGTGATCTTACCGCATTCCTTATGTCACGTGATTTCTATATTTTCTCGCCAACACTTTATGTCAAAGGTAGCATTGATTTTGATGTAATAAATGATCTTTTTATTGAAGATACACAATATTTAGCCGGTCCCATTAATAATTTCACTTCCACGATAATATTTTTGAGGCGTAGATTAAACATAGTGGTACGGTTGTAAGCATATGTATGGAAATTGCGTTCAGTTTTCGTGGTAGGTTCTATATGAGTTTTAACCATTTTAGAGAATGGATTTCAATTTCTCTATTTGTCCTTTCAATGAGTATAAGGATCTTTGAGGAGGGTTTGTGCCAAAATTTAGCCGACATCCAATACAAGGCAGCTCATAGATAAGTCAACGTGTATCCAAAACAAAAACACAACAAGAGAAGAAGTTACCCATTTAATGGTCAAGCCGGCCAAAACCGGCCTCTGTTATGCTCTTCTCGAATGCTCATTTACAGGCCAAGAGAATAGAATTTTTGAAAACTTACCACATTAATGACTGGCTCGGTAACCGAGGAGGATAGCGTAGCATATCAACTTATCGATCCAAATGACTTGCGGCATTCGGCGTGCACCAAGAATTAGGTAAATGTTAAAGTTTTTCAATGACAATTTAATTCATCAAGGACTTAACCGATCTTAATACAACTTTACAGATTTGATCTATATCATCTTTGCATCCATACTCCCTAATAATGAAAATGATTTTCAAATTGTTTACAGATTTTTATGTGGCTTGGACTTTGGATGTAGTTTATTTCTGTGTGATTTGTCTCCTTTTCAAGAATTAGACGAATGTTGTGTCTTTCAGTAGATGCTTGATTCATCAAGGGGTATACTATTTTAAGAAATCCTTATTTCAGGACACTGCCACACAATGTGATATGCGGGAAAACTAGTGATCTCGACTGCCTGGACAAATGGGACACAGTCCATCTAGTTTTATATCTCTAAACTTGTCAATCACATAGAATTGTGTTTAATTCTCTGTAATCTGATATATTGCGTTGCAGTGTAATGATCTGTAAGTCTAGCTGCTAGGCCTGTGTGTGATACTGTATATAACTTCTCATCCCTGACCATTTTGAATCAGACCACATGATTGATTTGACACACAAATAATACCGCTTGAACACCTAGAGATCCTAAGGACATACTAACTTAATTACCTGCTGTTTGACCGAATTCTCCACAATGAATAGGAGAATATTTAGTGGCATAGGTTGGTAATAATTAATAATTATTGGACACTTAGAATGCACAGATTAGTTAAATATCAATGTTATATTTGCTAATGACATGCATTTAAAGCTAGCCAACACGAAGCATTACATAGCGCTTCTAATCATCGGGTGCACCCTGTCATTTAATATTAATCATAATAATTTAATACTACATGTAATAATAACATGGAAGTACATGCACTGTATCTGTGACATATACATCCTTGTCAACGATGTAAAAAATCTGACAGGCAGGCAGGCAGGCAGGTAGGCAGGCAGACAGACTCTTAGATACATGTATTATACGCTGTACTCTATGCGAATTTGTCCAAAATGTCACATGTTTGACAGACATGGACATACTGAGTTAAATAACAGATGCGAGTTGCAGCTAGTACTAATAATGGTACTGGTAGATTGAATGTTGCTTGAGACTACCTCATGCCTATTGGTTACCAAAGATGGAGGGAGGGTCTTTATCAAGCTGGTTTAAAGACCATTTGCTTTAAAGAAAACTGTAGTGTGTGCGTGCGTGCATGCATGCGTGCGTGTAAATACACATCTGATGACCTAATTACAGGGATTCTATATGTCAGTTTTAGTGTGAAAAGGACACATGGTATTTACCCTCCTAAAAGCATAAATTTACTTCACATGACGTTGTCATTGACCTGTATTGCCAGACAATCTAGCATCTTTCGTGCTTAGTAACCGCTAGACCACCGAAATACACCTTTCCCGCAGTGACATCATTACAGCGGGATTCCCCTAAATCACGGCTCAAAAGTAATCTACTGGCTGGTAACGCGAAAACCAAATAGCTGGCCCGAGTTACTGTTACACTATCAGGCACTACATTTTAAACAATTCCTATGTTAAACTAAAATCACAATATTATCAAAGTCATAGATCATTGGACTTGTCTAGACCTAATCGTTAATGTTTAAAAACAATTTTAATGTAAAAACTAATACTTTAAAAATCTAGAAATTTGCCTCACAATTGTAGCTTTGTTGTGATGTATGGCTTCAATAATATAATCTCTTACTTCTTCAGATAAACAGCTTTAGCGCTTTGACACTCATATCAGCTAAAAGCGCTTTCTGCAGTGGTAACCCATAACCGAGCCAGTCATTCCAGTGATAAATTTTCAAAACTAATCTCTTGGTCTGCAAATGGACATTTTTTATGAGAAAATTAAAATTTTCTTTAAAGAATTTAAGTGTTAAATGATTGAATGTGCTGTATCTGAGACTAATACTAAAGTAATGCTGTTCCCGCTTCGCCATCAGTATTTACCAGCCAGTCTTGTTGCGAGCATTGCATTATGGGAAGGTATTAATTTTAATGACTTTCTACTCACTAATAATTAACCTTTAAGAGGTCACCGTCATACATGTAAAGCAGTTTTGTTCATGGAAGATTTAACTGTATTTATAATATATTTTAAATTCTAAATAAAGAGCTGCTTTAATTAATGAATTTAAAATTATGTAAACTTGATGTGTACATGTAGTATACATTTTATATAGCCAATTAAATTATTTTGATAAGACAATTATTAATTAGTATGCGTTCATTATAGCGGTGTATTGCTTAGTCTTACCTAATTAATATCTGGTATAGAGAAATCTCATACAACGGATTATTCAAGCAGTGATTTATAGAATATTTAGATGGAAAATCATGAATTAATTATGCATAATAAACTTGATGTATTATTCCTTTGAAGAATGTTATATAAATGAATGTTGAGATTATGTTGACACTTGACAATATCCTGGCCTTATGTGTCTGGAGTAGCTAGATTTGTACGTGTGTTTCTGTTGCTATCAGTCGTAATAACCTGCTAAACTCATTGCAAAATTTGTGATATTGTACTTGTCGCTTTAACCCTCAAATTTGTTCAAGAAAGTTTTTGTTTTCTCATAGAAAATGTCCATTTTCAGACCAAGAGAAGACTATTTTTGAAAAATCACCACTGAAATGACTGACTCGGTTATCGAGCCAGTTATTCCAATGCTATATTTCCAAAAATAGGCCCACTCTTGGTCTGCAAATGGACATTTCTCAAGACCACTGTAGAAGGCGTTTTTGGCTCATGTAAGGGTTAAAGAATTACGCGGTGCTAGTAGTTTTACAGTTCCAACAAACTTATTTACATAGCTTGAAGAAAATGTAGTGACATAACAAACCTGTGACAGTAGGACCAGTGACTTGAACATTTTACATGAACATTCTAATCTTATAAAGCTGTTGTTATGAATTATGAAGCAGATATTATTCCTAGACTTGCATTATATAATATATAGTTCTGACTTAATTTTGCTCACCGTAAACCTTTTAACACTCATATCAGCAAAAAACGGCTTCTACAACGGCCTTGAGAAATGTCAATTTACAGACCAAGAAAATACTATCTCGGAAAATTTACCACTGGAATGATTGGCTCGATAACCGAGCCAGTCATTCCAGTGGTAAATTTTCAGAAATATTCATCTCTTGATCTGTAAATGGACATTTTCTATAAGAATATAGAAACTTTCTTGAATAAATTTGATGGTTAAAGTGATAACATTGACCGTGTGTCCCTATCGGGGTATAGAACCCCCTATCGGGGTATAGAACCAGGATATCAAACTCAGATTTAGCCAGTATTCATGTTATCTTTGTGAGAAACTTTATGGCTGCAGATTTGTGTTGAAATTTTGAAAATAAACTGATAGTAATTTCTTCTAATGACATGAACTCGCGCGGCCATCTGTGAATTGAAGATCTATTGACCTGTAGCGTGGTTGCTTAGTCGGTTGTGGTGTTTTTCTT
The DNA here is from genome assembly GCA_034401795.1 of Chaetoderma sp. LZ-2023a. NCBI lineage: Eukaryota > Metazoa > Mollusca > Caudofoveata > Chaetodermatida > Chaetodermatidae > Chaetoderma > Chaetoderma sp. LZ-2023a. Next base: position 18,780,099 of record CM067372.1, read on the forward strand.
CACAGACAGCAAGAAATCGGAGATCAGCAGCAACAGCCTCTGTATTATCAGCTATGAGGCTGGAACCGAAGCGTCATTGCCAATGTAGCCATTGTAGTCTCCATGGCTGCAATCGTAGGAAAGGCACCAGGGATATACGTCAGGGGGGCTCTCGGGTAGGTCTTCCACAAATTTGTTACCACCCATATCATCCAATTCAGACCAATAATATTCCTCCGTGTTATCGTCAAAGCCATGCTGTCTGTTCTCAACACAAATGTAATGTGAATATCATTACATTCTTATCGCATTTGGTCAAATTCTTGAGAATATTCAACATGGTTTATATGCGTGTACATGTGCAAAGTTTGCAGTTCCAATGGAATCAGATTTATGACTGACTGGATGACATGAGGCTAAAGTTCTAATAGTTGCACACTTAACGGCACTCGTTGATTCAGCCTACTTCTAGGCTCCTGGCACCCGGGTTCATTCAGTTCAAATCACTTGTTCATTCAGCCTACTTCTAAGCTCCTGGCACCCAGGTTCATTCAGTTCAAATCACTTGTTCATTCAGCCTACTTCTAAGCTCCTGGCACCCAGGTTCATTCAGTTCACATCACTTGTTCATTCAGCCTACTTCTAGGCCCCTTGCACCCGGGTTCATTCAGTTCAAATCTCTTGTTCATTCAGCCTACTTCTAGGCTCCTGGCACCTGGGTTCATTCAGTTCAAATCACTTGTTCATTCAGCCTACTTCTAGGCCCCTTGCACCCGGGTTCATTCATTTCAGTAAAGCAGCATTTGTATTTGTTTGGAATCACTTTGAAGGCACAGCACCAACAATAATAATGTAATAATTAACAACTACAACACTAGCAAACTAGTCACCAATTCACTAGCCATTTCATGACTAAATTCCCCATATCTCATTTTCCAGGCAACCACAGATACACGAAAACATTATAATATTTTGAAATTAATTGTGACTGAAAGCCATTACTGCCATCGGCTTCCAGTCAAAATATTTTCAAAATAGTCAACAGAATAAGTCTTTGTCGCCAAGAATATACTTTTTCCAGTATTTGTCTTTAAGCCAGGCATTTTGAACATCAGTTTCCAGGATGTTTATGAGATTAGGTTTTAGGTGAGCTGTGAAGAGGATCCATATTCAAATTTCTCTGAAGGGTCAAACTACTAATATGGATGCCAAACAACCTAATTGAATATCTCGTTCCCTCGAGATCTCTCTCTCTCTCTCTCTCTCTCTCTCTCTCTCTCTCTCTCTCTCTCTCTCTCTCTCTCTCTCTCTCTCTCTCTCTCTCTCTCTCTCTCTCTCTCTCTCTCTCTCTCTCTCTCTCTCTCTTTAACAGACCCTTACTAGAAATCCATTGTGTGTGCAAAGGTCCGGTACGGGGTGGGCTAATGAACGTTTCCTTTCGAAATAGGATGAGGTTCAAAATCTAATATGGCCAGCTGGGTTCTCTACAATTTAATATCCTCATAAATTAAGAAAAATAATTGATTATCAATAAATATTTGAGTGTTTGTAGACCCCATTTTAGCTTTAGATTGTCATCGCCATATAAATGTTCTGTTGAGTATTTTGAAACTAATTTGATTGGGAGCTGTTGCTGCTAGGTTCAAAATATGCAACAACTTAACTGTATGATTATTTTAAAATTACGATTCTGGGAATTCATGGTTCAAAGTGTTAATATTTTAATCTTGATGTTCATGTTTTCAGCAACTTATGTTCCAGCTGAGCTATATGGGGCCCATTCGCCTCTTGTTATTACATAATCAATATTATTATGCCATTAGTTGTCAGGTTAATAACTACGTATTGAGAACCGTAGTTTGGTTCTTAAGCCTGACGCTTGATTACGTTTTTGTGTAATCCTGAAAGTCTGAATGGTTTGGGCTTGTTTTGTGGGGCCCCTTTATACCCTTTTTGACGGCCTGGTGTTGGTGGCCTTTAGTGGGCGGCTATGTGGTTGTGCGCATGTGTCTGAACATGCGCAGTGGGAGACTGGGTGGGCGGCTTGGCGGCTTTTTCATGATTTTTGGCGGTTTGGGCGGCCTTTGATAGTTTTTTGGTCCTTTATCATATGGTGTGTCTTGGAGGCTATTGTTAAGGGATGGAGTTTGGGGGGTAGGGAAATTGTAGTGGTTGGTAGTGGTGTTCTTGCGGCAGATGGGTATAAGACCATTTAAGCGGTTTATGGTTTGATGTCCTCAGTTTATGCATAAAGGCATGATTCAGACTATAGTGTTTCGTTCATAAAAATTTGAACTCATCAGAGGCAATAGTTAGTTGTCAGTGTGAATCTATATATATATATATATGTAATTTTCTCTGGATGTATGTTTTGTAAACAAACACTGATCAACCAGGTAATGAAGAGTCCTGAATAGTATGTAATATGCATGCAAGCACACACCTAGTATGCAATCACACACCCACACACTGTATGCACACATGCACACTAATCAGAGATTATGGCTGCAGTAATCTCTAGTGTACTCTCCAAGGCAGATGGTGTCATGAATAATTTACTCTCGTTACACCTGAGTTTGAGAACAGGGCTTGATTGCTTTTCACAAATACACTGCCTCACCTCGGATGATGATCATTGCAGAATAGGTTTCAGAATAAACATTTATATATTGGGATCTATAGACAGGTATGTTGGTTGCTTTAACACTTGAACGGATAATTTTGGTCAAGCGAATCTAGATATTTGCTGATTGAATGTCCATTCACAGGCCAAGAGAATACTACTTTTTAAATCTTACCACTGAAATTACTGACTCAGTTATTGAGCCAGTCATTTAAGTCGTAAAATTTCAAAAAATAGTCTTCTTGGCATGTACATGGACATTGTCCCAGATCAATGCAGAGGTTTGTTTTCGTCTGTTTCATCATGAATGAGTTACTGACTATCGTATCTGTCAAGCTTTCTTTGCGACCGCGTAGCTCCTATCTAAGGTAATACGATCTGGTGGTCTGTCTGTATGTCTGTATGTCTGTCAGTCAGTCAGCCAATTTTTTGATTTTTGACAAAGCTGCCTTACGGTCACAACTATAGTGTACAGTACAACTCAGAATTAAGTTAATATGTCCTGAAAACAAAATCGCACCAGACAAAAACAAAAATGCGCCTGGAAGAAAACAATAACGTGCCAGATGCAAAACAAATACGTAGGCGAAGAAAACATAAACGCGACCCGAAGAAAACAAAAAAACAACATATGAGCATGGCTAGAGAGCATGCCATGTCTTCAAAATACCTGGCGCATTTGTGAAAAACATAGGCGCGTTTCACACGCTTAGTAAATTGAAATGCCTGTGGACTTTGGCTCGTTACAAGTAGAAGTCGGTGTTACCCATTCAAGTTGTCAGTTCTTGCTGTTCGCGAACAGATTTAACAAGAACCCTACCATTCGACAACGGCACAGGAACAGTCTTTCTTGAACAAAATTTCTACTCCCCATCAGACGAGGAGTGGAAATGTCATTCGTGAACGCTAAACTGTTCTCGCTGTGGCAGTCTAGAACAGTTTCAGAATGTTGTTTGCGAATGGTGAGAAAGGACAACACATATTTTCACGATGTTCTATTAAATTAGTTTCGTATCGGGAATAAAACAGAATTGTAAAGGTCGTTTGTTGAAATGAATGTTTGCGACAAGATTTTGCAATGGTTTACATAATGTACTTATGCACAAATGTATTCCCGTTGTTTGTGATTGTCATTGTATTTGTATGAAACTACGAGAAGTATGCTAGATCCATCTATTAAATCCACAGACCTGTATTGCTATAGACCGCTTATGACCATTCAACGGTTGCATTTCTGAGCAATATTTTCTAATATCTAACATATTATTGTGAATAAAACCTTGCAATGAAGACAAACGGAAGCTCGAGAAATATCCACAGTTGATCATGATAGATCTATTTTGTAGTTTTGTCTGACATTTTACCAGAGATATTAGTCCCGCGAATCTTCCCAGTGTTCTCATTCAGTTGCTTTCGCATTTACTTTTTTTAAATATCCAGCGCAGCGAAACATGCCGACCTGGTGAGATTTGACATAGTTTATTCTCATCTGGTTGCTTTCGCATTTACTTCTCTATAAACATCCAGCGCAGCGGAACATGCCGACTTACGGGATTTGACATACATGTGGATTATTTTTGCGCGACAGACAAATAGTAGGACTGCCGACGATTTTAGCACTTATTTTCATTTCAAGCCCTGTCTACATTATATATCGAGAATACTATTATCGGCGAGCCAGAGAAAAACATGTCCGCGTTTTAGAAAAACAATCTTGTCGGGAAGTGTCTTGGCGCGTTTAGGCTTATCCTGTTTGTAATTAATTCATGTACATCACGGAAAAAGGCACCTGGCATTTCAACCTCGTCCCGTTTGTGTTTTTCATTTGGCGTGCAATGTTTTTCATTTGGCGTGTTTGTGTTTTTCATTTGGCGTGTTTGTGTTTTTCATTTGGCGTGTTTGTGTTTTTCATTTGGTGTGTTTGTGTTTTTCATTTGGCGTGTTTGTGTTTTTCATTTGGCGCGTTTGTGTTTTTCATTTGGCGCGTTTGTGTTTTTCATTTGGCGCGTTTGTGTTTTTCATTTGGCGTGCAATGTTTTTCATTTGGCGCGTTTGTTTTTCATTTGGCGTGCAATGTTTTTCATTTGGCGCGTTTGTGTTTTTCATTTGGCGCGTTTGTGTATTTCATTTGACGCGTTTGTGTTTTTCATTTGGCGCGTTTGTGTTTTTCATTTGGCGCGTTTGTGTTTTTCATTTGGCGCGTTTGTGTTTTTCATTTGGCGCGTTTGTGTTTTTCATTTGGCGCGTTTGTGTTTTTCATTTGGCGCGTTTGGGTTTTTCATTTGGTGTGTTTGTGTTTTTCATTTGGCGTGTGTGTTTTTCATTTGGCGCGTTTGTGTTTTTCATTTGGCGCGTTTGTGTTTTTCATTTGGCGTGCAATGTTTTTCATTTGGCACGTTTGTGTTTTTCATTTGGCGCGTTTGTGTTTTTCATTTGGCGCGTTTGTGTTTTTCATTTGGTGTGTGTGTTTTTCATTTGGCGTGCAATGTTTTTCATTTGGCGTGTTTGTGTTTTTCATTTGGTGTGTGTGTTTTTCATTTGGCGTGCAATGTTTTTCATTTGGCGCATTTGTGTTTTTCATTTGGCGCGTTTGTGTTTTTCATTTGGCGCGTTTGTGTTTTTCATTTGGTGTGTTTGTGTTTTTCATTTGGCGTGCAATGTTTTTCATTTGGCGTGTTTCTGTTTTTCATTTGGTGTGTGTGTTTTTCATTTGGCGCGTTTGTGTTTTTCATTTGGCGCATTTGTGTTTTTCATTTGCCGCGTTTGTGTTTTTCATTTGGCGCGTTTGTGTTTTTCATTTGGTGCGTTTGTGTTTTTCATTTGGTGTGTTTGTGTTTTTCATTTGGTGTGTTTGTGTTTTTCATTTGGCGTGTTTGTGTTTTTCATTTGGTGTGTTTGTGTTTTTCATTTGGCGCATTTGTGTTTTTCATTTGGTGCATTTGTGTTTTGCTTTTGGCGCGAAATGTTTTGCTTTTTGTGCGCATATGCTTTGCTGCTGTCACGTTTTTAAAACTTAATTCTGAGCTGTACTGTAGAATCTTTGTACTTTTGGTGTGTGTGAGTGTGAAGTTTAGCCTCAATCTAGCCATGCAAATTAGCAAGCCTAGTAATAATGACAAGCACATTGTCAGGCACACAGCTGTCAAGTGTCAGGCACAGCTGTTCCGGTTCCTGACATTTTGTCAAGTACAGATTTAAACAGCCACAGTATTCGCAATGTTTCTGCACACCTGTGCTGATAAAACCATAAAATATAAAATATTCAGCTAGCAGCACATGTGTAGCTGACTATCATAATCATTATCAACTAGATTACCTATTAACCCTTTAACGCTCAAATTTGTTCAAAAGAATTACAGTTTTCTCCTAAAAAATGTCAATTTGCAGACCAGGAGAAGACTATTTTGGAAAATTTACCACTGGAATGACTGGCTCAGTTATTCCAGTGGTAAATTGTCAAAAATAGTGTTGTCTTGGTGTGCATAATGGACATTTATCAAGACACCTGCAGAAGCCATTTTTCGCTGATATGAGTGTTAAAGAGTTCTATTTACTGACATGTTTCTAACAGTCTAGCAGGTTCAAGTAAGAAAACATTGCATAGAATAGACTAGCGGGTACCTGTACCTGACAATGTGGCAGTCACTGTTGAAAAAGTTATTTCCAGCCATGAATAAGGATGTTGTTATGTTTTAAATGGGTCAAACACTTTGGTGGTGTAGTTTTTGTTCATGCAGTTCTGATACAACAAAGCCATAACCTGTATACTATGTGAACTTTCACTTGAATTATTAAGCCACCTGAACTGCTTGCTAACCTGTATTCAATATTGAGATAACGTTTCTGATCACCATTTCACTCTAAACGACCTGCCGTAAATTTCGATTTACACATCTAGACAATGCGATTGCATAATTCATCGATTGACGCTGTAGCGCATATGGTTCAGAGACAGGTGATGCAACGTAAATCACTGAATTATACTGTTACATCATATCCACAGTTAAAGTATTATGCTGAGTTCGGATATGTTATCGAGGTACCCCCGCTTACCCCGATTACATATCCGAACGCCTGGGAGTATGATCGGATAATACTCGATTATTCCTGCTTCAAGTGCACGTCAAAGCGCATGAATGCATAGACAGGTAAACCAACCATGTGATACCTTTGATCGTAGTACCTTGATAACACATGCAGACTTTAGCTTGGATCATTAGTGCATCATTAGGCCACACTAATTCATTTTTTTATGTTTTACAAAACCTCCTAACTTAATTTTTCCATACCTAGAAAAAGAAAAATGATGGAATTTTAAGGGATTATTTTCAGCGTTCGTTCCATCTAAAAAATGTTGACAGCGAAAGCCTTGTCACACGGAATTAATCTGAATTTTCTGAAGTCCTTTTGTTCTCTGTAGCTTTGTTAGTCCTTTAATGGTCAAGCCGGTCAAAATGGCTTGGCAATGGTCATGAGGAAAATCCATTTGCAAAACAAGAGAAGAGTATTTTTGAAAATTTACCACAGGAATGGCTGCCTCGTTTAACAAGCCAGCCATTCCAGTGGTAAATTAAAAAAAATACTCTCTTGCCCTGCAATTGGACACTAACTTGTAAAATGTTTTGTATTTTCTTGATCAATCTTGATAATTAACCTGATGAAAGGGTTATACTGTAATAGCTTAAAATTATTATTTTTTCTTTTTTTTCTTGTGTTTTGGGTGGAAATTTTCGTAAAACAAAACATTAAATTGCTCTGGCCTTGTTATGCACCTCTATAAGCTGTAGGTCCTAGATCAGTGTTTCAGTGGGTGTGGCGTCATCTTACTTAAATTAATAATCATTTAAGGCCTCATCTGATTGAAGATAAATGTATTGTTATAAAATATTATATCCTGTCACGGCTATCAGTTGATATACATTAGCCATTTAACTAAGAAAATCCTGTAATCTAAATTGCAAGACAGCTATGCAGGAAAGATGTTGAAACATTTTGAAAATAATTTGACTGGAAAACACAGCAATGTCTTCAAATTAATTTCAAAATATTCAACAGAATATTTCCTATGTCGCCTAGGTTATGTCTACATACATGAGGCTGTGTCACTGAGAGTGTTAATGTGTCGCGTTAAGATGCCTAGATTAACCCTTTAATGGTCAAGCCGGCCAAAACCAGCCTCTGCAGTTGTCTTGAGGAAGGCCCATTTGCAAGCCAGGAGAATAAAATTTTTGAAGATTTACCACCGGAATGACTGGCTTAAGAACCAAGTCAGTCATTCCAGTGATAAATTTTCAAAAATTGTATTCTCTTGGTCGGTAAATGGACCTTCAATAGGCAGATATTAAAGTTTTCTTTACCAAATTTGACCATTAAACGGTTAAGATACCTAGATTAAAAGTGCATTTATTGTTAGTTTACGTGTGTGTGTGTGTGCGTGCGTGCGTGCGTGCGTGCTTGCGCTCGCTGTGCATGCTTGTGAATTTGTTCATGTATGTAAGCTCATGCATATGAGCGAGCATTTTATATGCCTCAATATTTAACATGGTTATTCAAATCAAATCATTTTGATTTTGATTTTTTAGTTCCCATGTACACTTTTATTGAGATTGTAAATATTAAACCACAAATTATATTTTTCGATTTTACTGCCAGCATGGTTTATTCCGCGGCGCAGTCGTAAAGCTTTATCGCTTTAAAAGCAGCACGCGGATCAGAATACTATTATGTAGTTGTTATGAATATAATTTATGTACATATATTTAGTGCAATTGTAAGAAGTGTATATTTAACCAATATCTTACCGAATTCACTTCACCATTTAAAACTCAAATTTATTCAGGAGGAATGTCACCTTTCTCATCGAAAATGGCCATTTGCAGACCAAGAGAAGACTATGAGAATTTATCACTGGAATTACTGGCTCACTTATCAATCCTATCAGTATAATGGTACATTTTCAAAAATAGTCTTTTTGGTCAGCAAATAGACATATATCAAAGGCCATTTTTGGTGAGCTTGAGGTTGAAATAGTTAATTATGCAGCAACAATGACTGTTAATTACCTTCACCCTGTAAGTCTGTCTCTGTCTGTCTGTCGGGTGTGCGTATGTATGTACGTACATACATACGTGCATGCGTGAGTGCGCGGCTATATAAAAAAAACTCCTGCTACGATTTTGTTCAAATTTTAATACAATAAAGAGTGTGGCAGTAATACAGTGTTTGTAAGATATTCAGTGTAATTTTATTAGTTCCCTACCGGTTTTTTTCGGGGGGGGGGGGGGGGGGTGACTATAGGTTTGCACTCAGTCTGTCTGTCGCAGTTGGTTTTCTGCACTTTTTTTCGCAGTCCTTCAAGGTATTCAACTGAAAATTGGAATATTGCTTTGTTATGAGAAGTTACAGACCATGTTCGAGTTTCAGGCATATGCTTCAATTTTTTTATAGAGTTATTCCCCCTTTCGACTTAAGAAATACGAAAAATATCAGCTTCCCGCACTTTTTTTTGCAATCCTTCAAGATATTTAAGCGAAAATTGGTGCATCGCTTTAGTATAAGGAGTTATGAGCAAGTTCGAGTTTCAGACATTTTCGTCAATTTTTCATGGAGTTATGCCCCCTTTCGACTTATGCAATGCAAAAAATATTAGTTTTCCACCCTTTTTCTCGCAGTCTTTCAAGATATTCAACTGAGAATTTGTACATTACTTTATTATGAGAAATTACAGACCAAGTTTGAGTTTCTGGCGTTTGCGTCATTTTTTTAATGGAGTTATGTCCCCTTTCGACTTATGAAATACAAACATATCAGCTTTCAAGACTTTTTCCTTCTCCTTCACCATATATAACTGAGACTTGGTTTATTGCTTTGTTATGAGAAGTTACAGATCACGTTCGAGTTTCAGCTGCTTTTGACAATTTTTAATGAGATTTTTGACTGTCAATCTCTAAAGATTTATATCACCAGGTAGGGGACATGTATTGCAAAGCAATACTTACAAAATGCTTGTTTATCATTGTCTAGCTTCCATGAATGCAGATTTCTTTGACAGACTTAACCTGTATCAGCTGGAAGTCAGTGATTGCATTTTTCATGCAGCCAGTAGACGAAAGACTGGTGTACATTTAGAAGCAGTGCTGTAGAAAGTTGTTGCAGCAACACTGGTTCCAAAAATGTTGAGCAGCCAGTTATCAAAATAAAGGGAATTAACCCTTTATCCCTCATATCAGCCAAAAACGGCTTCTGCAGTGGTCTTGAGAAATGTCCATTTACAGACCAAGAAAGGACTAGTTTTGAAATTTTTCTACTGGAATGACTGGCTCGATAAGCAAGCCAGTCATGGATATGAGAAAATTGAAGTATTTTTGAACAATTTCAAGGGATAAATGGTTTCTGGAATCTAGGAATCTAACAATTCTTTAACCCTGCAACCATCAAGACACCCACAACCAGCCTTTGCAATGGTCTTCATGAATGTCCAATTGCAGGACAAGCAGAGACTATTTTACCAAATTTACCATTGTTACGCTTTTGAGCCAGTCATAGTAGTGGTAAATTTAAAACAATTCTCTTGGCCTACAAATGGACATTCAATAAACACAGTTAGATTTTCTTGACCACTAGGGTTAATAATAAAAATATTATCAGAATTATAAACGTGTGTTTCTTGTAGTTAAATACAAGCTCACAGGTAGAAGAAGAGTTGTATGTAGATATCTGCTATATTTACACCTGTAATCTGTTTTTAATTCAACAGGTATATGGCACGTGTTTGAATAACTAATGCTTTCCTTGTCTGACTCAAGCAGAGATTATAAGCGGCTTATATATTTATACATGTAGGCTGTTCATTTGTTATGTCAATATAATAAGTATATAATTTATGATATTCCTAAAGTCCTACTCAAAGAAATAAGGAGTAGCTGTTATTAGGCACCACACACATTTCTTTGGGTGGAATAGAATTAACTCTTAACACTCATACCAGCCAAAACGGCTTTTGCAGTGGTCTTGAGAAATGTCCATTTGCAGACCTTTATAAGACAATTTTTGAAAATTTACCATTGGAATGACTGGCTCAGTAACCGAGCCAGTCATTCCAGTGGTAAATTTTCAAAACAATAGTCTTATAAAGGTCTGCAAATGGACATTTTCTATGTGAAAATTGAAATTTTCTTGAATCAAATTTTATGGTTAGACGGTTAAGACACTGTTGAGGTCATTATTACACAGGGTAAGGAGGAAAGGTATTTCTCCATTTCTTCAATATTTACATGTGATTGTATTTGGGTTTACCTTGAGGTTCTAATTCCAACAGGTGACAATTGAGAGGTGCTCTAAAACACATTGTGTGCGTGCTGAAAGTATAGAAGATTAGAGTGGCTGATAAGCTGGGATAGATAATTACCTGGCCTGATGCACTTATCATCAGTATACCTGTATTTATCTGTCTAAAATGACAGGCTGTGAAAGATCAAGGTACTGGAGATACACAAAACAATCATTCTTTAATACAAAAAGTAAAAAAAACCCACTTCTACAGTGGTCTTGAGAAATTTTGATTTGCAGATCAAGAGAAGCCTATTTTTGAAATTTTACCATTGGAATGGCTGGCTCGATAACCGAGCCAGTCATTCCAGTGATAAATTTTCAAAATAGTCTTCTTGGTCTGCAAATAGACATTTTCTACGAGAGAATTAAAATTTTCTTGAACAAATTCGCGGGTTAAAGGGTTAATAATGGCTCTGGAGGAGAATTCAGCACTTCATGCATGATAGAATGAGGGTCAACTTGTAGATTGTCATATCATTTTGTAAATAATTACACAGTCGGCTGTTTCTGTAGCAGACACCTGCTTTTGTGGCGATACGTTGCTGGTTGACTGATGGTCTTAACCGAGCCAGTCATTCCAGTGGTAAATTTTCAAAAATAGTCTCTTGGTCTGCAAATGGACATTTTCTATAAGAAAATTTAAATATTCTTGAACAAATTCGAGGGTTAAAAGGGTACGAGTGCAGCATCATGTGGCCCTGTAAAGCCTATCTGCCATATAGCCTGAGATGAGGTAATCCTTTAATCGTTACGGTTTGTGTGAGAAAATGAAATTTTTTTTGCTTCTAGGTAGTGTCCGGTTATCGAGCCAGTCATTCTCAGTGGTAAATTTTGTTCACAAATGGCTATTTCTCAAGACCACTACAGAAGCCGTTTCTGGCTGATATGTGTGTTAAATGGTTAAGGATATTGCAAGCAATAGCTTTTATCAAAACAACACTAATGTTTAAATTTGCCGTGAATTTCTCATCGTTAGCAATACATATATATATATATATATATATTCTGTCAGGTGTCACAGTGTACTTATAAAACACCTTTCAGGTGAAATATATTAAAAAAACTGTGATGTTCCGTCTCCTTTCCTCCCCCCTCCCCTCCCCCCATCTACCCATTAAGCGAATTTGTTCAAATGTCATAATGTATTTTTAGGAGAAGTCATTGCTGCCTGCTGTGTTTGTGAATTATATATGTTATACTTAGTTTCACCTGTTGTGTTTAAAACATACTGCAAACTGCGGAGGGTTTTTATCCTCCAAAATAGTGTACCTTGAAGATGGTGCTGATGATGATAGACTTTAACATCCTGCAGTTGCTGCAATTAGTCCTTGTTCTGTGGTCATTGTTTCTAGTCCTAAGCTCTCTGATTCCCCCCCATCGTGCATGAGCCATAGCAATTGACTACCTGTCTTTAGTCACCACTTTGATGCCGCCCGTACATTGTCTGTCACCGCTTTTTAATGCCGCCCATACGAAGTATGTAACCACTTTTTAATGCCACCCATACGAAGTATGTAACCACTTTTTAATGCCACCCATACGAAGTATGTAACCACTTTTTAATGCCACCCATACGAAGTATGTAACCACTTTTTAATGCCACCCATACGAAGTATGTAACCACTTTAATGCCACCCATACGAAGTATGTAACCACTTTTTAATGCCACCCATACGATGTGTGCGCTGCTTTTTGATGCTGCCCATATTGCTTTGTGACGCAGGCCATACATTGACTGTCACTGCTTTGTGATGCAGCCCATACAATGTCTGTAACTGCTTTGTGATGCAGCCCATACAATGTCTGTAACTGCTTTGTGATGCAGCCCATACAATGTCTGTCACTGGTTTGTGATGCAGCCCATACAATGTCTGTAACTGCTTTGTGATGCAGCCCATACAATGTCTGTCACTGCTTTGTGATGCAGCCCATACAATGTCTGTCACTGCTTTGTGATGCAGCTCATACAATATCTGTCACTGCTTTGTGATGCAGCCCATACAATGTCTGTCACTGCTTTGTGATGCAGCCCATACAATGTCTGTCACTGCTTTGTGATGCAGCCCATACAATGTCTGTCACTGCTTTGTGATGCAGCCCATACAATGTCTGTCACTGCTTTGTGATGCAGCCCATACAATGTCTGTCACTGCTTTGTGATGCAGCCCATACAATGTCTGTCACTGCTTTGTGATGCAGCCCATACATGTCTGTCACTGCTTTGTGATGACATCCATACGGTGTGTGTCACTGCTTCTTGATGCCTCCCATATGATGTCTGACACTGCTTTGTGATGCAGCCCACACAATGTCTGTTAAAAACTGGTTAGATTGTATGTGTAATGGAGACTTGTATGTAACCCATGCAGCATGGACAATGATTAACTATTGTTTGTAACAGTGCTTTCTTAAAAACATATTGTACCGATCAAGGTAATGATAGAGAAAAGCCGCTGAGTGGTTTGGCAATAATTTGACTGGAACCTATTGCCAAATTAGTCTCAAAATTTTGAACTGAATATTAAGTAAATAATATAATATTTATTGTCGATATTCCGATACAGCACATTGTTTAAATGCAATGGAATTCATCTTTGATGTATACTGTCTTGCCTGTTGTCTAAGTCATATAGATTTTGTCTTAGTTTTCAAGTTTTTAATAGCTCAGGGGAGATAAGCAGTAATGGAGTTACTGTTTACAGTTAAACCTGTGAGTTTGTTTAACCCACATAACACCCAAATTTGATCAAGAAAATTTCAGTTTTCTCATTGAAATTGTCCATTTGAAGACCAAGACAAGACTATTTTTGAAAATTTATTGCTGGAATGACTGGCTCAGTTATTGAGCCAGTCATTCCAGTGGTAAATTTTCAAAAATAGTCTTGGTCTGCAAATGGGCATTTCTCAGGACCACTGCTGAAGCTGTTTTTGGCTGATATGATTGTTAGAGTGTTAATAAGCTGACCATTACTATATCCTTGAAAAGTGCCTGCAGTCATCCAGACATCATGCATGATTGACCGCTCCACCTGTGTGTTATTTTCATTCACAAACAACACATGCATAACTAACCCTCGTCATCCTAAAATCCAAGAAGCATTGCCTCTGAACAGGTTAATTATTAAACATGCTGAATATTATGAAAACAATCTGAGTGATTGTGTGTTGCTATATAATGTAATGTTCAAGAACTTTCAGTCAATTTGGGTTGTTTAATAAGATTTGTCTAGTCATAGTATTTGCCAGAAGATCTGCATTATGGGAGAATGGAAGGGGTTATCATAAATAATTATACTCCCTCCCTGGTTTTCTGGCTGACTGCATATTGCTTGTGTAACTTACACACATGGTCATCTAACTAACTTTCAATTCTGAAGTCAAAATAAATAATTTTGAAAACAATCCATTCAGCTAAGTTTTAAAATATTTTATCCCCTTACTTGTCAAGCTGCCGAAAAATGCCTTCTGCAGTGGTCTTGAATAATCTTCATCATGCACTGACACGCGTGTATGCCAAGAGAGAACTATTTTGTGAAAATTTACTACTGTAATTCCTGGCTTGATAGCTACTACAGTGATACATTTTCAAAAGATGTCTTCTTTTAGCCTATGATTGGAGATTGCGTCATCAAATATTTAGATTTCATTGAGCAGTCTTCAAGACATCTGTCCAGAAAAGCTGGTGAATATTTTGAAGCTGAATATTCCTTTACTACATCCGGTCTGTGAGGATTAAAGGGTTAATTTAGCTTCAAAGTATTGAATAGAACATACATGTATGCTTAAAGACAAAGAATTTGTTCTCATAGTCTGTTGTGTTGATAGGGTTAGCTAGCTTCTACCAATTGTCCTACTGGACATGCTCACACGCATGCACGCACACACTCACTCAGGCAAGTGTGTGTGTGCGCACACACCTACATGAATGCACGCATGCGCGTGCACGCAGCACGCATGTATGCGCACACGCACGCACACATGCATGCATGTGCGCACACGCATGCACACACACACCCTTAGGCATGCACACGCATACACTCACTCAGGCACACATACACATACAGTCTTCTCTTGGTTTATTGTGTGGTTAGGGTTAGTATATATCAATGGTTATTATGGACACACATGCACGCAAGCATGCATTCACTTTTATCTTATATCAGCCCAATTAAAATGTACATCTAGTCAATTATTCATGTTTGATTGTGATAATATCTGGCATTGGTAAATCACAATATAATCACACTCCATTTAATGGTTTAATTAGAAATCGGCCATGCAGCAAAACACGTTACTATCCCCACACATATTGAAAAATGGAAGTGATATTAAAATTGCCTGCATCCATCTGTCTGTCCGCCCGTCTGTCCATCTGTATATTTGCACGCCAAAGAATTCAACATGTACAGTAATTTCTGGGATGAAAATCATACTGATCATCTGCAGGAGTCTAATGTACAAAACCCCTCTATGTTGATTTTATTAAGTTTGTCAGACTATCATGGTGTATGTTTATAAAATTATGTGGCATGTTTACGGTGTATATTCTGCATGTGTATAATTTAAGCCATTGAGGGTCAGCATTGGGCTTGAAAATCTGAAGATTAGTTCATTGCATCTCCATCTACAGGCCAAGGAAGAATATTCTTGAAAAATTACCAGCGGAATGACTGCTGCGCCTACAAGTATCGAGCCAGTCATTCTAGTGGTAAAACTTAAATGATAGTCTCTTGGTCTGCAAGTGGACATTACTCACACCCTTTACAAAGACATGAGCTTTTGGCTGGCTTGACCATTAACTGTTTAATTCTCTGCTAATATTTATTAAATCTCCATTTTCTGGCCAAGAAGACAATTTTTAAAAACTTGCCACTGGAATGACTGACTCCACCATCTTAATTATCCAAACCTATGCATTAACAGGTTTTGTAGTGAATTCACAGAGACATATCCCAAATTGTGCACTTTGTTTTCAGATCATCGCCAGCGTGAGGTTGTCAGTATCTTAGGTTCATTTCAGATACTGGACACTGGTCATGTAATCATCATGTGTACAGTATTTTCATAGTTGCTTGATGCGCTTGTGTTTTG
Organism: Chaetoderma sp. LZ-2023a; assembly: GCA_034401795.1. NCBI lineage: Eukaryota > Metazoa > Mollusca > Caudofoveata > Chaetodermatida > Chaetodermatidae > Chaetoderma > Chaetoderma sp. LZ-2023a. Next base: position 18,796,123 of record CM067372.1, read on the forward strand.
TAGATGGCGTCTCGAGGAGGTGGTCAGGCAGAAGCTGGCAAGGCAGAGGTAAGGTTTTCATCAATATTCTGTGCAAATAACACAAATTGTAACACATGGAGGGATCCCATCTGTCACTCAAGTATCTGATGTCACAGTTAGCTGGCGTCACAATCAAAATGACATATAGCTCCATCATGAACATCAATAAGTCAGTTACGAGTGTATTAATTGCATGTCTTTGATGAATTTACAAATTAATAAATATTCTGTTAAATATTTTAAAACTAATTTTACTGTGAGCTGTTGCCGACAGTGTCAGCATCACCCCCCCCCCCCCACCACCACCAGTTAAATGAGTTAAAATAACAGCCTACCTTGAAATGTTGCTACTAGGAATTTAAGTTTCAAATTTTCAAATTGCTTCCAACATGTGTAAGAAGTGTGTGTGACTTCGCAAGAAATGTGTGGTGCATAGTGAGAATTAGATCCCTCTATTATGCTTTCATTGTACATGTTCTTTACAAGAAATGTGTGATGCATAGTGAGAATTAGATCCCTGTATTATGCTTTCATTGTACATGTTCTTTGCAAGGAATGTGTGGTGCATATTGAGAATTAGATCCCTCTATTATGCTTTCATTGTACATGTTCTTTGCAAGGAATGTGTGGTGCATATTGAGAATTAGATCCCTCTATTATGCTTTCATTGTACATGTTCTTTGCAAGGAATGTGTGGTGCATAGTGAGAATTAGATCCCTCTATTATGCTTTCATTGTACATTTTCTTTACAAGAAATGTGTGGTGCATGGTGAGAATTAGATCCCTCTATTATGCTTTCATTGTACATGTTCTTTGCAAGAAATGTGTGGTGCATATTGAGAATTAGATCCCTCTATTATGCTTTCATTGTACATGTTCTTTGCAAGGAATGTGTGGTGCATAGTGAGAATTAGATCCCTCTATTGTGCTTTCATTGTACGTGTTCTTTGCAAGGAATGGGTGGTGCATAGTGAGAATTAGATCCCTCTATTATGCTTTCATTGTACGTGTTCTTTGCAAGGAATGTGTGGTGCATAGTGAGAATTAGATCCCTCTATTATGCTTTCATTGTATGTGTTCTTTGCAATAAATGTGTGGTGCATAGTGAGAATTAGATCCCTCTATTATGCTTTCATTGTACATGTTCTTTGCAAGGAATGTGTGGTGCATAGTGAGAATTAGATCCCTCTATTGTGCTTTCATTGTACATGTTCTTTGCAAGGAATGGGTGGTGCATAGTGAGAATTAGATCCCTCTATTATGCTTTCATTGTACATGTTCTTTGCAAGGAATGTGTGGTGCATAGTGAGAATTAGATCCCTCTATTGTGCTTTCATTGTACATGTTCTTTGCAAGGAATGTGTGGTGCATAGTGAGAAATAGATCCCTCTATTGTGCTTTCATTGTACATGTTCTTTGCAAGGAATATGTGGTGCATAGTGAGAATTAGATCCCTCTATTATGCTTTCATTGTACATGTTCTTTGCAAGGAATGTGTGGTGCATAGTGAGAATTAGATCCCTCTATTGTGCTTTCATTGTACATGTTCTTTGCAAGGAATATGTGGTGCATAGTGAGAATTAGATCCCTCTATTGTGCTTTCATTGTACATGTTCTTTGCAAGGAATGTGTGGTGCATAGTGAGAAATAGATCCCTCTATTGTGCTTTCATTGTACATGTTCTTTGCAAGGAATATGTGGTGCATAGTGAGAATTAGATCCCTCTATTGTGCTTTCATTGTACGTGTTCTTTGCAAGGAATGTGTGGTGCATAGTGAGAATTAGATCCCTCTATTATGCTTTCATTGTACATGTTCTTTGCAAGGAATGTGTGGTGCATAGTGAGAATTAGATCCCTCTATTGTGCTTTCATTGGACATATTCTTTGCAAGGAATATGTGGTGCATAGTGAGAATTAGATCCCTCTATTGTGCTTTCATTGTACATGTTCTTTACAAGAAATGTGTGGTGCATAGTGAGAATTAGATCCCTCTATTGTGCTTTCATTGTACATGTTCTTTGCAAGGAATGGGTGGTGCATAGTGAGAATTAGATCCCTCTATTGTGCTTTCATTGTACATGTTCTTTACAAGAAATGTGTGGTGCATAGTGAGAATTAGATCCCTCTATTATGCTTTCATTGTACATGTTCTTTGCAAGGAATGTGTGGTGCATAGTGAGAATTAGATCCCTATATTATGCTTTCATTGTACATGTTCTTTGCAAGGAATGTGTGGTGCATAGTGAGAATTAGATCCCTCTATTATGCTTTCATTGTACATGTTCTTTGCAAGGAATGTGTGGTGCATAGTGAGAATTAGATCCCTCTATTGTGCTTTCATTGTACATGTTCTTTACAAGAAATGTGTGGTGCATAGTGAGAATTAGATCCGGCTATTATGCTTTCATTGTACATGTTCTGTGCAAGGAATGTGTGGTCTATAATGAGAATTAGATCCCTCTATTGTGCTTTCATTGTACGTGTTCTTTGCAAGAAATGTGTGGTGCATAGTGAGAATTAGATCTCTATTATGCTTTTATTGTACATGTTCTTTACAAGAAATGTGTGGTGCATAGTGAGAATTAGATCCCTCTATTATGCTTTTATTGTACATGTTCTTTACAAGAAATGTGTGGTGCATAGTGAGAATTGGATCCCTCTATTGTGCTTTCATTGTACATGTTCTTTACAAGAAATGTGCGGTGCATAGTGAGAATTAGATCCCTCTATTATGATTTCATTGTACATGTTCTTTACAAGGAATGTGCGGTGCATAGTGAGAATTAGATCCCTCTATTATGCTTTCATTGTACATGTTCTTTGCAAGGAATGTGCGGTGCATAGTGAGAATTAGATCCCTCTATTGTGCTTTTCATTGTACATGTTCTTTGCAAGGAATGTGTGGTGCATAGTGAGAATTAGATCCCTCTATTGTGCTTTCATTGTACATGTTCTTTGCAAGGAATGGGTGGTGCATAGTGAGAATTAGATCCCTCTATTATGCTTTCATTGTACATGTTCTTTGCAAGGAATGTGTGGTGCATAGTGAGAATTAGATCCCTCTATTGTGCTTTCATTGTACATGTTCTTTGCAAGGAATGTGTGGTGCATAGTGAGAAATAGATCCCTCTATTGTGCTTTCATTGTACATGTTCTTTGCAAGGAATATGTGGTGCATAGTGAGAATTAGATCCCTCTATTATGCTTTCATTGTACATGTTCTTTGCAAGGAATGTGTGGTGCATAGTGAGAATTAGATCCCTCTATTGTGCTTTCATTGTACATGTTCTTTGCAAGGAATATGTGGTGCATAGTGAGAATTAGATCCCTCTATTGTGCTTTCATTGTACATGTTCTTTGCAAGGAATGTGTGGTGCATAGTGAGAAATAGATCCCTCTATTGTGCTTTCATTGTACATGTTCTTTGCAAGGAATATGTGGTGCATAGTGAGAATTAGATCCCTCTATTGTGCTTTCATTGTACGTGTTCTTTGCAAGGAATGTGTGGTGCATAGTGAGAATTAGATCCCTCTATTATGCTTTCATTGTACATGTTCTTTGCAAGGAATGTGTGGTGCATAGTGAGAATTAGATCCCTCTATTGTGCTTTCATTGGACATATTCTTTGCAAGGAATATGTGGTGCATAGTGAGAATTAGATCCCTCTATTGTGCTTTCATTGTACATGTTCTTTACAAGAAATGTGTGGTGCATAGTGAGAATTAGATCCCTCTATTGTGCTTTCATTGTACATGTTCTTTGCAAGGAATGGGTGGTGCATAGTGAGAATTAGATCCCTCTATTGTGCTTTCATTGTACATGTTCTTTACAAGAAATGTGTGGTGCATAGTGAGAATTAGATCCCTCTATTATGCTTTCATTGTACATGTTCTTTGCAAGGAATGTGTGGTGCATAGTGAGAATTAGATCCCTATATTATGCTTTCATTGTACATGTTCTTTGCAAGGAATGTGTGGTGCATAGTGAGAATTAGATCCCTCTATTATGCTTTCATTGTACATGTTCTTTGCAAGGAATGTGTGGTGCATAGTGAGAATTAGATCCCTCTATTGTGCTTTCATTGTACATGTTCTTTACAAGAAATGTGTGGTGCATAGTGAGAATTAGATCCGGCTATTATGCTTTCATTGTACATATTCTTTGCAAGAAATGTGTGGTGCATGGTGAGAATTAGATCCCTCTATTGTGCTTTCATTGTACATGTTCTGTGCAAGGAATGTGTGGTGCATGGTGAGAATTAGATCCCTCTATTATGCTTTCATTGTACATGTTCTTTGCAAGGAATGTGTGGTGCATAGTGAGAATTAGATCCCTCTATTGTGCTTTCATTGTACATGTTCTTTGCCTTCACGAGATCATTAACCCTTTAACCATTAAACTTTTTCAAGAAAGTTTTAATTTTTTCATAGAAAATATCGTTTATAGAGCCAGTTATTCCAGTGATAAATTTTCAAAAATAGTTTTCTCTTGATCTGCAAATGGACATTTCTCAAGACCCGTGCAGAAGCCGTGTTTGGCTGATATGAGTGTTAACGGGTTAATAGTGACTTCACTTTGTGATGATCCTTTCTTGACTTCAGTTTGTGATGATCCTTTCTTGACTTCAGTTTGTGATGATCCTTTCTTGACTTCAGTTTGTGATGATCCTTTCTTGACTTCAGTTTGTGATGATCCTTTCTTGACTTCAGTTTGTGATGATCCTTTCTTGACTTCAGTTTGTGATGATCCTTTCTTGACTTCAGTTTGTGATGATCCTTTCTTGACTTCACTTTGTGATGATCCTTTCTTGACTTCAGTTTGTGATGATCCTTTCTTGACTTCAGTTTGTGATGATCCTTTCTTGACTTCAGTTTGTGATGATCCTTTCTTGACTTCAGTTTGTGATGATCCTTTCTTGACTTCAGTTGTTAGCTGTAGTTTCACTATTAAATCTACTCTGTACTTTAAACCTTAACACTCATATCAGCCAAAGATGGCATCTGCAGTTGTCTAGACAAATGTTGATTTGCAGACCAAATTTTCAAAATTTATGACTGCAATGACTGGCTCAATAAAATCGACATTTTCTATGAACAATTTGAGTGTTAAAGGGTTAATTGGAAATATTTGTACCCTTGCCCATAAAGGGGAGGAAGATATTGAGATCGGTTCTGTCTGTGTCCGGAGCTGTAATCTCAATGATCAGATCTAACACAACAAAGGAACTAGCCATGTAGATGATTTCCATACTTTGGCCATGATCCGGATAAAAGAGCCTGGATCCAGATCGGACCAAATTCTGGATCCATGGATATACCGGAAACTACTGGCCCGAATTTGCTCACATTCTAAGACAAGAGAGGCTGCGACAATACACGCAGATTCCACAATGTTCAGTGTTATTCGAAGAGATCTGAAAAAGTCTGAAAAATATTTAAAGCTTTTTACAATATGGGTGGGTGATCGTCTGTAATCTCTGATTGCTCAGAGATAGCTTTTCTTAGTCGCAGTGTTTAACACCGTAGTGCCCACATTCACTCTATGACATGGTATCTGATGCCGCAAAGTTCAGGTAACGCTTGTTGATTTTCATCATATTGTCGCTCTTAACCGTTTAACCTTTAAATTTCTTCAAGAAAATTTCAATATTCTCAAAGAAAATGTCTATTTGCAGACTAAGAGTAGTCTATTTTTGAAAATTTACCATTGGAACGACTGTCATTCCAGTGGTAAAATTTCAAAAATAGTCTTCATTGTCTGCAAATAAACATTTTCTATAAGAATATTGAAATTTTCTTGAATAAATTCAAGGGTTAATGGTTAAGCTGGCCAAAACCTGGCTCTGCACTGACCTCGAGGAGTGGAAAACCTGGCTCTGCACTGACCTCGAGGAGTGGAAAACCTGGCTCTGCACTGACCTCGAGGAGTGGAAAACCTGGCTCTGCACTGACCTCGAGGAGTGGAAAACCTGGCTCTGCACTGACCTCGAGGAGTGGAAAACCTGGCTCTGCACTGACCTCGAGGAGTGGGCATTTGCAAGCCAACAGAAGACTTATAAAGTTTATCACTGGAATAACTGCTTCGGTAACCAAACCAGTCGTCATTTCAGTGGTAAATCTAAAAAACTTTCTTTTTGTCCTGCAAATGGACATTCAATAACTAAATACTTAGATTAGTCTTGAGCAGATCTGATCATTGATGTGTTACTAACATTATTGATAATTCCAATGGAGAATCTGTGTATATTTCAGGATCAGAATGGTTATATGAAGAAAGGCTGGCTTCTCAAACAGAGCGCAGAGGACAGTGTATGTATCATCATTCAGTCAACACATTTAAACACCCTTTAGCCCCAAGCCATCCAAAAATGGCTTCTACAGTACCGTGATTTCTCGACTAAAGACCGCCCTCGAATATAGGACGCTGTCCCAAATTTGACCAAAATCCGCCCAAAAAACTCTTGTATTCAAGTATAAGACGCTGTTAAATTTAGAAAAACGTAACTTTAAAAAATCAAAAATTGGTATAAAAAATTAGCATCACTCAGCGCTATGTTTAATGTATGACTAAAAAATATCATGGTGGAAGAGAAATTATTAAATAGGACCGCCTAAATATTGTGTGTCTTCAATAAACATCATTTATTACATCAAAATCAATCTAATTTTGGCATAAAATGTCTCCTTGAAAACATAGAAATCACGTGATAGAAACAGAATGTAATGGCTCTTTTGCGTTTGGAGGCGCTGTGTGATCTTATGCGCTAACAGGAGTTGGTTATCTGGTGGCTCTTGCGATTGGAGGCGCTGTGTAATCTTATCCGTTAACGGGAGTTGGTTATAAAACGGGTATGGGAATATTCAGATGGTCACTAGTTGTAACGACTCTTTTGTGTTTGGAGGCGCTGTGTAATCTTATGCGCTAACGGGAGTTGGTTATCTGGCTCTTTTGTGATTGGAGGCGCTGTGTAATCTTATGCGCTAACGGGAGTTGGTTATCTGGCTCTTTTGCGATGGGAGGCGCTGTGTAATCTTATGCGCTAACGGGAGTTGGTTATCAAACGGGTACGAGAACAGTTCCTATCACGCAATGATGATATATAGCAATTTCCGAGTCCAGATTATTTAGATCCGAGTACTCGCTCTAATTAGAATAAAGATATTTTGCGATTGGAGACGAATCACGTGATTTATACATGTATCTTTTCTCGACGCCATTTTATGTCAAATTCTGGATTAATTTTGATGTAATAAGTGATATTTATTAACCCTGTGGCATCGACGGGACGTATTATCGGCTTGAAAAAATTACGTTGCTAGTCCGACGATATTTATTAAAGAATAAGCAATATTTAGGTGTCCCAATTTAATAATTTCACTTCCGCTTGGTGTTTTTGGAGTATACATTAAATATAGTCGCCAGGCGGCGTGACATGTCTAGGGTAACATTTAGTTCAATTTCCATGGTATAATCTTTGACTTTTTAAGAAAAATCTTGACCCAAAAATGTGCTCAAGGAATGTTCTCGATTATAGGATGCACCTCCCTTTCCTAATACATGTAATTTGACAAAAAAAACTGTCCTTTAGTCGAATTTTAACGGTAGGCTTCAGAAATGTCGATTTGCAGAACAAAAGAAGACCATTTTTGAAAATCCACAACTGGAATGACTGCCTCAATATTCGAGCCACTACTGGCTCGATAGCCGAGCCAGTCATTCCAGTGCTGAATTTTCAAAAATTGTCTTGGCCTGCAAATGGACATTCACTGAGCAATTGTTGTATACCTATATTCAAGCCGTCCAGAATTTGAGAGATTCCAGAGCATGACTAGACAGTCAACGGTTCAAAAAGAACATTTTCTTAATTAAAATAAATTTTAACATTTCAATCAATGTTCACTCACTGTTTTCATCAAACCGTAACAATAATGCTGGTAATACAGATTCTGAAACTTATGTTTCTCCTTTTGTTTTCAACCTCTCAGATTCCCCTCTCAACATGGCAACCGTCAGTCTTTTAGATAAAGGTTTGGGCTTTAGCCCTACGGTCTCAGAACCAAACATGGGAAGCCTATACACTGATTTACAGGCATTTTTTAGACGCATGCGTCTGAAACATTTCTTCACCCCCAACCCGCACCCACCACATGCACTCTTACAACAGGGAGCTGGTACTACAATCCCAGCACTGGTACAGGCTCCACCTACATTTCAAGATGTCATAGCAAGGAAATTTGGCGCCCAAAAAATTTCAATGCCGCCACCCACACTGGATGCACCATTTGAAGCCTTTTTCAAGGCAATAAGGTACGAATATGGAAAACATATTCATGATAGAACGAAGTTAAGTAACCTGAGAACTAAGGAAGCCACAGCCCTTGTGCAACTTAAAAACAATCACTTCATAGTGATTAAGAAAGCAGATAAAGGACAAGCAATGGTAGTCCAAAACAAAACGGATTACATAGCAGAAGCAAACCGCCAACTAGCGGACATAAGGTTCTACAAAAAGGTTGATCAAGACTTGACATTAAAACATACTACTAACCTTGTAGAAAAAGGACTAGACCAACTAGTCAGAGACAAAGAGATTGATGCACAAACTGCCGGCAGACTATTACCAAAACCGCCAATCACAGCTAGATTTTACCTACTACCAAAGGTACATAAAAGCAAACAGAACGGTTTAGTCCCAGGAAGGCCGATCTTCAGCGGCATAGGCTGTCCCACAGAACTCATCTGCAGTTTCGTGGACGAACACATCAAGGTTCATGTCACAAAGATCAAATCATATGTGAAAGACACCACAGATTTCATCAACCAACTAGAAGCATTCGGTCCAACAAAACCCGGCACGCTTCTAGTAACAATGGATGTCACCTCACTGTATACTAACATACCCAACAATGAAGGACTAAGAGCGGTGGCCAAATTCTGCAGCAAATTTGGGGTACCAGGCGATCTCTCCATCAGAGGATTACTAAACCTTCTAAAACTTGTCCTCGAATGCAATAACTTCGAGTTTAATGGCAAGCACTACCTACAGATAGGAGGAACCGCCATGGGAAGCAAGGCCGCCTGCACCTTCGCATGCATCTTCATGGCCGACTTAGAGCAAAGATTGCTACAGACTGCACCACACCAGCCTGCACTGTATGTTAGATACATAGATGACATATTCATAATCTGGGAGCACGGCAAAACAGCCCTAGAAGAGTTCGTCACATACATGAATGAAGCTCACCAGAGCATCAAATTCACCATGGAATGCTCAGAAACACAAGTTTCTTTTTTAGACACACTGGTCAAACAGACACAGGATCATTATATCATCTTTGATCTCTATACAAAACCGATAGACACCCACGGCTACCTGCATTATGACTCGGCCCATCCCTCAAACTGTAAGGACTCGTCCCCATATGGACAATTCCTCAAGTTGAGACGCATCTGCACGCTCATAGAGGACTATGACAAAAACAGTATCCTCCTACAAGGACACTTTGAAGCACGAGGCTACCCCACAGGCATCCTGAACAAATCCAGGGCCAAAGCCAGATCACAAGACAGACAACAAATCCTCCACCCACCACCAAAAACAACCGCCAAAACTCAAATACAAAGACCAATCTTTCTATGTGAGTTCACCAGGAGAGGCGTTTTTCTGAAGAAAACCATAAAAAAGTACTGGCCAATTCTGGAAGCCAGCAACAAATGCAGGTTAGCATTTCCAGAACCACCGCTGTTTGGATACAGGAAGAACAAAACAATCAAAGACACGATTGTCAGGGCCAAACTCCCAACAGAGCACGCCCCTGTAACGCACAGAAACCCATTTATCGCATGCAAAACAAAAAACTGTACCATCTGCCACAGGATGGAGAAAAACAGATTCTTCACAAGCTCCCACACGGGCCTAACCTACAAGGCCAAAATCATAGGTAACTGCCAAACTAGAAACATCGTCTACCTCCTAACTTGTAGCAAATGCAACAAACAATACGTGGGAGAATCCCTGCGCACCTTTAAGATCTGAATTCAGGAACACCTGAGATCTATATCAAACCTCCACAAAAGTGAGAGATACGACACCCCAGTCGCCAGGCATTTCAACAAACCTGGACACTCACGAACAGATGTGCAGTTCAGAATCATACAGGCTCTCTCATCAGACCCCGATGATGAAAACTCCACACCATGGAGGAGACAGAAGGAATGCCATTGGATACACCAGCTCCACACGATGGAACCTATAGGCATCAATCTAGCAGGTTAGGGAACACCCTTTACCTGGACCAACACGCCTACTATAGGCGGACATGCCCAGTACGTTGTTATTACACTACCTATATGAAGCGCATTCGTATTATGTGACAGTTGGCCATCCATCTGTCCAATCGTCCATTTCGTGCCCGGGCAATATCTTGAACATTTTTTAACCTACACTGGCAATTTTTTGTCAGTGCATAGATTAGGGACAGACGACGTGTTGTGATTTAATTTCGACAAAATCTACCCTTATTCGCCAGAGTTATCTCCCTTGAATGCTGTGCATTCATCCATTTCGTGTCCGAACCATATCTGGAAGAGTTTTTAATATACGCTCGCAATTTTTTGTCAGTGGATATATTAGGCATAGACGATGTGCCATGATTTAATTTTCGGCAAAATCTAATTTGCCATAGTTACCTCCCTTGAAAGACTAAAAGTTTGGAATCGTGTCCGGGCCATATCTTGGAAAGTTTTTAACCTACCCTGGCAATTCTTGTTCCAGCAAAATTAGATTAGGGATAGATCACCGGTCATGATTTTGTTTCTTCGTCAAATCCGTTCTTTGCCAGAATTATCTCCCTTGAAAAAAAAGAAAATTTCTAAGAATTTTCTAGTCCAGGCTATATCTCGGAATGTTTTTAACCTACACTCATAATTCTTGTTCTAGCAAAATAGATTACGGATAGACGACATAGCATGATTTTGTTTCGGCAAAATCTGTATATTCGCCAGAATTATCCCCCTTGAAAGAATAAAATCTGTCAAAATCTTCGTGTCCGAGTCATATCCTTGAACATTTTTTGTTCAAATAACACTACTTCAACAGCTGGCTTTATTACTGGCGTATATCGAGTTTCACTAAATTCTTGTTTTGATTTCTTTGACCAAATTTGACCACTTGAGATTTAAGACGACTGGTTCTCTTCTGACCACAATAGCACCTGTTTTAAAGTGCTGCTATCTTGTGACACATACTATGGTGGCTTTATTGATTTTCATAAGATTGTCTTATATCCTGCATTTACTGAGCATGGTAATCTTAGACTATGTCTGAAGGTTTATCTGAGACATAGGCAGAATATTGAGAGCTATCAAGGACTATCTGTTAGCATTTGGTGTTTTATTAGCACACTATCATGAGTGCATATAAGTACTGTTCATTATATCACAGGAATGGCAGAAATACTGGTTTGTCTTGAGTGGTGACTCGCTGCGCTATTACAAAGACGTCAGAAAGGAGGACGTTCCTGAAGGTCGCATTGACCTTTCCACATGCAGTGAGGTCACAGATTTTGCGTGTTCCCGTAATTATGGCCTTCGCATAAAGGTAAGAAGTGAAGTGAAATTATTTAGCACTCAAAATTTCTGATCAAATACAAGAAATTCAAAAAACAATTAACCCTTTAATGGTCAAGATGGCCAGTGGGATTCAGGAATCTCCATCTATAGGTAAAGAGACTATTTTTGAAAATCTACTGCTGGAATGCCTGGCTTGACAATCGAGCCAGTCATTCCAGTGGTAAATTTTCAGAAATTTTCTCTACCTGTAGATAGACAATAAATAAGGAAATATTTTGGTTTTGTTCACCGAATTTGACCAGTAAAGGGTTAAGAAGCAGTTTGTTTGAAGCTGTTTTCAGTCAAATTAGTTTCAAAATATTCAACAGCATGTTTATTAAATAGTAGAGACAAACAATTCGTACAACCTGTCAGACTATTAAAGAGTTAAAGCTTGCCAAAATAGACGCCATCCTACACACCGCTTAGCTGATTATGACGTCATCCTACACACAGTTTAGCTGATTATGACATCATCCTACACAGCGCTTAGCTGATTGACGTCATCTTACACACCGCTTAGCTGATTATGACGTCATCCTACACACAGTTTAGCTGATTATGACGTCATCCTACACACAGTTTAGCTGATTATGACGTCATCCTACACAGCGCTTAGCTGATTGACGTCATCCTACACACCGCTTCGCTGATTGACATCATCCTACACACAGTTTAGCTGATTATGACATCATCCTACACACAGTTTAGCTGATTATGACATCATCCTACACACCGCTTAGCTGATTGACGTCATCCTACACACCGCTTCGCTGATTGACATCATCCTACACACAGTTTAGCTGATTATGACGTCATCCTACACAGCGCTTAGCTGATTGACGTCATCCTACACACCGCTTAGCTGATTATGACATCATCCTACACACAGTTTAGCTGATTATGACATCATCCTACACAGCGCTTAGCTGATTGACATCATCCTACACAGCGCTTCGCTGATTGACATCATCCTACACACAGGTTAGCTGATTATGACATCATCCTACACACCGCTTAGCTGATTGACATCATCCTACACACAGTTTAGCTGATTATGACATCATCCTACACACCGCTTGGCTGATTATGACATCATCCTACACACCGCTTAGCTGATTATGACATCATCCTACACATCGTTTAGCTGATTATGGTCATCCTACACACCACTTAGCTGATTATGACGTCATCCTACACATCGTTTAGCTGATTATGACGTCATCCTACACACCACTTAGCTGATTATGACGTCAGATTGATAAATGGATACTCTGGAAAGGTGAATTGAATAGTATAAGGGTTGTATTGAAGCATTTTATCACATTATCTTTTAGTTTGTCTGACCATCTGCCCTGCTGTTCATTCATAGGTTTATTTGAACTATGTTATACTTTCTGTTCGATGCTATTTTCTGCATGATGTGTTACTAACGGTCAGTAGGTCAAAGTTCATAGACTGAACTTGCCTTCCCGATGATGGCTTATATTCTGCTTTGTTAATGCTGGCAGTCTATGTGAGGGATGAATATTAATTATGAGCTAAGCGTCACAGTGATTACTACCAAGGAAGGAATCTTATTTTGACACCAGATTTATTGAGTAACTGTTTCATGTTATGCAGTATGTATGATTACTGTATTCTGCGGCTGTAGTAGTAGAAACATCCTACAGCTGCAATCAGTCCTTGTTCGCTTGTGCCCACTGTGTCTTGTCCTCAGCCAAAATCCTTAGCTTCCTCAGGTCCATTCCTGACTTGAGTGTACCGAGTCCTGTTTTCTTGAGTTCACCTCGTAGCATGCTTAGCAGATTTATGCAGTATACTACAGATCATATGTATATGCAGTTCTTATTAACAATATGTAAAGGGATTTACTTAGGAGGACCTGAACATCTCTATTGTTCTGAAAATGATGTTATACCAATAAATTTCTCTCACCGCCTGCCTCTCAATTTATGACTAATATATCGTGATACTTGTAGTCATTGATCATTATTTTGTTTTCAGAATCAGAATGGAGAATACAGCTTGGCTGCCATGACAACAGGTATCCGCAGCAACTGGGTCAGAGCTTTGCGAAGATGTCTGGAAATAAACCAAAGTTCATCATCATCAATTTCATCTACCTCATCATCAATGTCACCATATTTAATGACAGACCGCTCATTAATCGACAGCAGTGCTGGTGGGTCAGTCGTTGCTGCCAGTACTGCACCCTCTACATCTACTATTGGTGATGCCGCTGCTGCTGCTTCTGGTGCCACCACAATTCCTGCAGATATGGCTTGTCAAGGCTCAGCTTTACCGGCACATGGGCGGCGTCTGGACATCTCTAAGCCCGCTAGACGACACTATTCAGATCTTAGTCTGAGATATGTCGGTGATATGAGTGCCACAGGGGAAATTAGTATCACAACTGATGCCGGAGCTGGTGCTAACGCCTCGCAGTCATTGACGCCACGAGAACAGCGACAGATGCGTCGTCATAACCGTCGGTCGCTGACCAATGATGACCACAGGTTAGTTAGTTTGCAGGCATTTGAAGCTGAGCAAAAAGCTAAAGAGCATGATAGAGCAAAGAAATCACCCAATCTTACGCTGGATTTCCTGCGCTCTAGTCTGATACCAATACAAACTGATAGAACTGGGGGCAGTATACATCACCTGCCTCATCAGCATGAACCACCATTAAGACGTTATGTAGAGGGTAGTGACAATGTGTCATCTGCAGATGCCACTGATCGACTTCAGCATGCCAAGTCTCCTAGTGCGAGATTAAAGGATAAGTCACGTGCCAAGTCACCACGGTTACATTCACCGCCGCCAGAGACAGATGATGGTACAGCAACAATATCTGACACATCTCCGCATTCCACGGTAAGAAAACTATAGGACAACAAAATGAATCCATAATTACGCTATTCCAAATACACATCTGATCTATTTTCTAATTAGATTATTACTTAGGCTTGCGCGATTTTTCGATTTAATCGTGATGTTCGATTTATTTTTAAAATAGCGATTTTTACGATGTAATTGAGGAAAAATCGTAAAAATTTCATGTTTTTTAAAAGTCTGAAGTGTGTACTTTTCCGTCGCATTTTATCAGTACATGAGTACAATTATAATCGATTCACGCGTGTGTTCATTGTGTTTATATCCCGCCGTGCCATGCACGTGTCGAATAATTACTAATCACAACACAAAGATCTACAATAAACAAGCTAGCAATAGCGAGGTAACACTTTTGTCATTGAGGAAACCAGCTAGTTACTCCGTCGAATCGCCATATAATTTTCTTTCTTTCGCTGCAGACCCTGAGTCTGTCGTGAAATGCCAAGTATATACTTAGTTGCAGAGTGTTAGGCAATCAGTGAACATAATTCTTTTTAATTCTAGAGTTAGCAATTTCAGACGGTGTAATAATTTTTCATTTTTGATTCGGTTGTCATGTCAAATTAAAGAAAATAAAGCAACAGCATTCCAGATTGTTTGATTTTGAACTGTGCATTCTGTTGATTACTCTTAAATGTAAATCATACATTCTGAAAACAACTATAAACTGCACAATAGGACGAGTTTATGCCGTTGCGCTCGTACCTACTCAAAGCTACCGTCATATGTATGTGAATTGAGCAGTATCTCCCTGGGTACTAACATTAGCGTCTTCGTGTTACTCCGGTAATGACCTAAACTCGTCCTACAAAGGGAGGCAATAAGCGGAAGCTGATACATTGTGTAATTTATATTTTTTTCTCGGTGACATTTTATCTCAAATTTTGATGAAATAAATAATGTTTATTAAACTATGCGCAATATTTAGGCGGTCCCAATTAATAATTTCACTCCCGCGATGCTGGATATAAGGTATACATTAAGCAGAGACGTAGGATGATAAGAATTCGTCGCATGAAAATGTGTTCTAATTTTGTGCTATTTTTGTATAATTTATTTCAACTTTTTCTAGAAAAAAGTCACGTTACCCTGGTTTATACTTTTGGGAATTTGGGCCTACGATTTAATCGAAAATCACGATTTTTTAATATAAAATCGATCGCGATGTTTCAAAGCAAAAATCACGCAAGCCTATTATTACTATCAACCTGTATGGGAAAGAGAGTATTGCATTTGTTGCTACATGTCTTTCCATCTGTTCGTTCATCCATCCATCCGTCTGTCTGTCTGTGTCGGTGGATGCAAGTTTACATGTTGCTGTATCATGGAAACTACATATACCAAATTGCTCAAAATTCAACAGCGACTGTAGGTGTTGCCTACCATACATTAATGTGATTCTAATGTTTGCATATTGTTCTTGTTTAAAACTTGTTGTTGTCAAGGTCATTGACCACATTGCTAGAAATAAAGGAGAACTAACAATTCGCAAAGCGGTTTCCATAATGCCTAACTCTAACTCTATTTACATAGGTATGTTTATTGTCCTGTACTATGATGATTGAATTTGAAAACGAGCTGTATGTTTATGTATTGATATTTCTAACATCTGTTTGTTTCAGCATCGAAGTAGCAGACAGACTGGCAGCTCAGAGCGTAATGGCATTGTGGACCTACTAGAGACAGAGGTACAGCTATTCTCCTATTTTGAGCTCGATGTTAAGAAGTAAAATTAGCTGCATTGTTATACCCTTTGCATCGCCCGGCGGAGGCTGCAGTGTCCAATTTACATTTAGCTCAACTTAGCAGTTCATGTTTCGTTAATCATACTGAAACCAAACCTGAACGTATGCTTCCTTATAATGAGAGAGAACACAATTTGTATGGTTAGCTTTTAGTGAGCCAGGCATTCCAGTGGTAAGTAAAAAAATATTCTCTTGGCTTGCAAATGAACATTCCTCAATACCACTGTAGAAGCTGCTTTTGACCATTACTCCTTTCATGACGAAACCAACGAAAACCTGCCTCTGTAGTGTTCTTTTGGAATGTCTATTTGCAGGCTAAGAGAAGAGCATTTTCGAAAATTTACCACTAGCCAGTTATTCCAGTTATAAATAAAAAAAAAAATTCTCTTAATGTGTAAATTGACATTTAATAAGTAAATATTTAAATTTTCTTGAGCAAATTTAGGCATTAAAGGATGAAATGTTTACTAGGTCACATGTGACTAATTGTTTGCGCTCATTAAGGCAGTCACCTTTAAAAACCTTTTCCTGTAATTACTTGATGATTTTGTTATGAATCTATCTGCTGTGTCTTTGACTTTCATTGTGCTTAGAGCTATATTACAGTGTGTCATTATTCATGTGCTTCAGGATGTGAAATCTGCCTGCTGTGTTATACTTTCATTGTGCTTCGTGCTATATTACAGTATGTCATTGTTTATGTACTTCAGTATGTGAAATCTGCCTGGTGTGTTATACTTTCATTGCGCTTAGTGCTATATTACAGTGTGTCATTGTTCATGTGCTTCAGGATGTGAAATCTGCCTGCTCTGTTATACTTACATTGTGCTTAGTGCTATATTACAGTGTATCATTATTCATGTGCTTCAGCATGTGAATCTGCCTGCTCTGTCATACTTTCATTGTGCTTAGTGCTATATTACAGTGTATCATTGTTTATGTGCTTCAGGTGGTGAGTCTGTCTGCTGTGTTATACTTTCATTGTGCTTAGTGCTATGTTGTATGATTACTGTATTCTGCGGCTGTAGTAGTAGAAACATCCTACAGCTGCAATCAGTCCTTCTTCGCTTTTGGCCACTGTGTCTTGTCCTCAGCCCAAGTCCTTAGCTTCCTCAGGTCCATTCTTGACTTGAGTGTACCGAGTCCTGCTTTCTTGAGGTCACATCATAGAACGCTTAGCAGATTTATGCAATGACGCCCTCTCCTGGCTTTGTATTTGCTGGCTCTGAGTAGGGCGAATTCCATGGCTCTGTGCTGGTGGGGTGCTGGTGTCTTTTCTGGCATCCTTAGCACATGGCCAAACATGGACCATCTTTGCTGGGCGACTTTTACAGATAGCGGCGACGTATTACACATCTTGTATAGTGCTTCGTTGGAAATTATGGTGTCTGGCCATCGGTGTCGAGTGATGGTGCGTAGGTGTTTACGGTAGCAGGCAGAGCTGCCTTTGGAGCTGCCCAGCTGTTACAGTTATACAGCATCAAGGATACGCAGGTTGCATTGTATAAATGTAGCCTCTTTATCAATGGCATCTTATATCTACGAATTCATCATAGCTTCCAGAAGGACTGGAAAGCTATGATCCCCATGACGCAGCATGCAGAAATTTCAGCAGTGCTACAAAGCAGTGAGTCCAGGATTGTGCTTTTCCTCCATGGTTCGCCGCCACGAAGTGGGTCGTCATTTTCTATAGTTTCATGCTTTGTCGATAGGTATATGTGGGTGAACTCTGTTTTGGATTCATTCCTAAAGAGATTCTCAACTTTTAGTTGGCTTGCAGCTATTGGGAGAGGTTCGTCAAGGGGTTTCTTTTCGTCGTCTATGAAGTCCACATCGTCGGCATATTCCATCTCTAGCGGCATGGCCAGTATTGACACTGGGGGGTTTGGTCTTGTGGAGCTTTCCCGCACAGATTTCAATGTGGCAGCAAGGCAGCAGGTGAAAAGCACCGGAGATAGACCATCTCCCTGTGGGGAGCCGATTGATGTCTCAAACTCTACAGACTTCACTGACTTGACTCGTACTCTCAGCTTGGTGTCTGCAAGCAGTAGTCTCACTAGTCATAGCCCATCTTCATTGCAACTGGCCTGGTGTAGTACATCTAGGATCTTTGCGCGTTTAATTGTGTCGAAGGCTCGTGACATGTCAATGCCCATTTTGTGAAAGTCCCAGTGTTTAGACATGACTCGACACAAGCATGCGTTGAGCCCATACAATGTCTGCGCAGCTGCATCCACGTTTGAAACCACTTTGACATGATCTGGTGAAGTAATCGATCTTGTCTCGGATGCGGCATAGAGTAACATTGGATAGGATTTTCCGTATGCTGTTGAGGAGCACAATGGGCTGGGGGCCCAGGTGGCTTCTTGGGCTTGGGTAGTGCGATAAGGGTGCCTTGGCCTACAGCGTCGATGGGAAGTTGGTGTATAAAAGCTGAATTGATTAGGTGCGTGATCGGTTTTGAGATAATGTCACTTGCATATTTGAATCGTTCATTGCTCATGTGATCAGGTCCAGATGCACGTCCATTTTTCATAAGTGCCATCTCAACTTCTGGTGTTTTAATTGGTGTTAGTAATGGCCTAGGGTCTCCTGAGAA
Organism: Chaetoderma sp. LZ-2023a; assembly: GCA_034401795.1. Classification (NCBI taxonomy): domain Eukaryota; kingdom Metazoa; phylum Mollusca; class Caudofoveata; order Chaetodermatida; family Chaetodermatidae; genus Chaetoderma; species Chaetoderma sp. LZ-2023a. The sequence continues at coordinate 18,814,995 of CM067372.1, forward strand.
CGGGTGCAAGGGATCATCATCATTGTATTCTAGTTATGATATTAGGCACTTCAATTTTATTTGAAAATATTTATAAAATCTGCTGCCATTTTATCATTGTATATCTGATGTTTGTATAGTCTGTATCCACTATCATTTCCAGTTAAGATGCTCCGGATATGAATACAATTCGTCCTTACACCTGGATGTTTGTTTCGGATCGATTTAACTTCTTATTTTTGAAGTTATGACATCTTAATCAGCCTTGCACTTTATTAACATTTAAAGTTTTGCCCAATGCTGGTTTATTAGCTTTGTAGGTGGTCTGTATGACCACCTTCCCTCTCCTTTTATTTTGGTTTTGAGTTTCTAATCCTTATAACTAAAATACTCATTGTCTTCGTCCTCTGGCCTGTTTCAGAAACCTGGTTGTCCTTCTTGTGGACGTTTCCTTAAAGAACGTTTCGCCCCCTCCTATGCTTTCAGTGCAGTCCCTATGGACCACTGCTTAAGTGTGAAATATGTAAGCAGTGGGGGGGGGGGGGGTGCGGGGTGGCGAACTAATGACAGAATTCTTGTCGTTACAGGCTCAGGAGAAGGGGTGTGAAGAGGAGAGGAAAGCGAAGAGAGAGGTGTCGGGTAAGAAGGGTAAGATGAAGGCCTCGTCCACTGTGGATATGGAGGCCTTCCGAGTTGAGATGTTGGGAGAGATGAAGAGGACAATCAAGGATTTGGTTCCAGAGTTGCTCCGTGGCATGCTTCCTGGACCAAATCTTTTGTTGTCCTCTTCATCTGCTTCGGATCAGATGATCCCCGCCTCTGAATCAGGTTTCCTTAGTGCTATTCCAGTTTTCGAGCAAGATTCAGAGGTGGCCCCATTAGAGGGGGCGGTCCAAGACACGGGCAGCAGGCTTGCCTCACCGGTGATCCGTGGATGGTTGTCACTGGAGCCTGGTGCCTGCTTATCAGCCTAGGAATATCCGTGCACCGCAGGTACCAGTTCCTCATATGGTACCTTTCCTGGCCAGTCCGGGTTAGCATTCTTCGCTGACCCGGAGTCTAATCTTTCTGGCCAGGATGAAGAGGATTATCTGTTGGGTTCTCCTTCTAATGCCGTGACCATGGACGTTGACGTCTGTGCACCCCTCACGGGGAATACAGGCGACATTATCCATGGTTCTACTCACGCAGGAGTAGGGTTCATGGCACAGAAGGTGGCCCGGGTTGGATCTGATGGCCAGGTCTACCGCATACCTCGGCTTGCCGAGAGTGTAGCAGGTGCTGGTCAGGGCCGTGGTGTGGCGAAATTCTCCCCACACAATACCATGGCGCCTGCTCCTGGTCAAGCCAGTCAGTTTAGTATGCCTGCTCTTTCGGGCCTGCATGCTTTCTCTGGCTTGCCAGCAGTGTCAGGTCAGCCAGCCTCATACACGCCTGCAATCGCTCAGGAGGAAGACGAAGGTCCTCGTCTTGTAGAGCTTTCGCAGGTAGCCACAGAGGAGGATTGGTCGGACGCTTGTCATATTGGCTGATAAGCATCAGGCCAGACCTGCCTGTGGAACAGTCGGCTAGCCAGCGGGATCACCGCCCTTGGTTGGCAGGTAAGCCGGCTATTAATGCTATGCCATCTCTGCCGCTGGCTGAACATATTGTAGATATGTTCACGGAGGCAGAGACGTCCATCAAGGCGCATGGATGGCTCGCGAAGGCCCCTCGCGAGGTGTCGATGCGTTGCTGCATCGTGTCTGATGAATATCAGAAATACGGTGTGGTACCTAAGCCGAGTGTGGGTGACCGCGCAGCATTAGGCGAGGACACGTGGCCAGGCTCCCGGTCTGACACGGGAGCGCTTTGCTCGGATGCTTTGCGTTCAGCAAACACCGCGTTGCGCGATGCGGAGGAGAGTGGGAGAGCGTCTATTGCGGCGCATTCTCATGTCTCACAGCTGTTACAAGGGGTTGTAACGGCATCCGCGTCGCGGCAGCTGAGTCCGGTAACGGTCCAGAGAGCTATCCAGGATGGTATCAACCTGGCTCTGGATTGTTTAACCTGGTCGGTGACTAGGAGTGTCGGGGCGCGGCGCACGTTTGCTTTAAACAATCTGTGCCCATCTCAGGACCTCTATAATAGGCTGCTGCGTACGCCTATGGCAAGTCCTGGTCTCTGGAGGTAAGGGATGCAAGCACCTCCAGGAGACGGTCACCCTGGTCAATAACCAGAGAGGCACTGCGCGAGCAATTTGCTCCCCCTGCGTATCATCCCCTGCAGGCTCGACGTGGTGGCCAGGTCAGAAGCTAGCCACCAGCGCAGCGTTGGCCTCTGCCACGCGCGATTCGGCCAGCAGCGAGGGGGGCGTATCCAGCCGTACACGTGGCGCTGGTCATGGGGCGCGAGGATCTGGTCGTGGTAATCGTGCCTGATGGGTCGGTTATCACGGTGAGAACCACTCTGGTGCTTCTGGCCAAGGAGACAGTGCCACTCTTGCACTCCTTATGTCCACCTCTCTCCCTAGGTGGTCCAGTGGGAGGCCGCTTGGCCCACCACAAGCAAGAGTGGGAACGGTTGACTCAGGACCGTTTAGGCTTGCGATGGCTTTCAGTCGGGTATCATCCCGATTGGATAACAGGCCCTCCATCGCGATTGTCTCTGGTGCCAGTCTGGACTCAAATTCCAAGAGATCCAGATCAAAGGTTGTGTATAGAGGAAGAAATAAATTCCCTCATACAAAAAGGAGCAATTCAGCCGGCACAGAAGTGCCTGGGCTTCTATTCAACCGTGTTCCTAGTAACGAAAAGCACTAGAAGGAGGAGACCCATTCTCAACCTCAAGCCATTGAACAAGTTCATAGACACACCCAGTTTCCAAATGGAGACGGTGAAATCGGTGTTGGCAGGGTTGGAGAAGGGAATGTGGACAGCTTCAATAGCGAGGAGTTTCTGTCGCTTCCTGAGATTCGCATTCCATGGCAGACAGTGGGAATTCAGGGTATTACCTTTCAGAATTTCTACGGCTCCTCGAGTCTTCACCAGGGTGGTTCTTGCGATAACAGCATACCTCGGCAGGAGAAGCATAACAGTCCACACGTACATAGATGACTGGCTGTTAAAAGCACACAACCAGAAAAGTTTATCAGCAAATCTGTAGATGGTTTTGAAAACTCTCACAGACTTAGGCTGGATAATCAATTTTCAAAAATCAGAGCTGACTCCATCCCAGAAATTTGTCTACCTGGGAATGTCTTCGATCTGGAGATAGGATATGTTTATCCTACTCAGGAGAGGGTACAAATACTCATCTCAGTAATACAGTCAGGGTGCAACCGTCATTATGTCCTGGCACGGGTTTACCTGAGAATACTGGGGTTGATGGTTTCTCTGGAACCAGTCATTCCTCAGACGGCCTTACGCAGGCGGCCGATCCAGTTATTTCTCATGACGCAGTGGACCCAGAGTACAGGTTCACTGGACTCAAACGTGTCAGTGCTGGAGCCTCTAATTCACCACCTTCAATGGTGGTTGAAGACAGAGAATCTCCTGGTGGGGATGATGGTAACCCCTCCTCACCCTCAGTTAACGATGTATACAGATGCATCAATGGAGGGATGGGGAGCTTGCCTGGAAGAATCCACGATATCAGGGCTTTGGAATCTGGATCAGTCACAAGAACATATCAATCTACTGGAATTACGAGCAGTAGTCCTGGACCTGAAACATTTCTTACAGAAAGTACATGGCAAGAGTGTTCTAATTCGTTGAGACAATTCAACAGTAGTGACTTACATAAACCGCCAGGGCGGAACGAAGTCGCCCAGTCTCTGTATGATGACATGGAAGCTGCTTTGCTGGTGCCTGAATCACAGGATTATATTCCAGGAAGGTTAAATCTGTTAGCATACTCATTGAGCTGAAGGATAAGTGTTTTACCTACAGAATGGCAACTAAATCAATGTGTGGCGGATCGTCTGTTCAACCACTGGGGGAAGCCCAACATAGATTTATTCGCAACGAAGAAGAATGCGAAGATGACGACGTACGTCTCTCCGATTCCAGATCCAAGCGCTATCGCAACAGATGCGTTAGCTATCAGCTGTGTGGGAATGTATGCATACGCATTCCCTCCAGCAATCCTGATTGCAAAAATTCTTCAGAAAATCAGACAGGAGGAGTGCCAAGTGCTTCTGATCGCCCCAAATTGGCCACGCCGATCATGGTATACGGATCTGCTGGACATTCTGGTCTGCAATCCGGTTCCTCTGCCTCTGATGGACAATATTATCTTCCAGGGCAAGGCCCTTCACAACAATCCGTCAATGTTCAGATTGACTGCGTGGATGTTGTCAAGGAATCTAGAATTAAGGAGGGTTTTCTGAGCAAGCATCCATGTTTATGGCAAAAGCCAGAAGGGGGTCAACCTCCAGAGCATATAATTATAAAATCAACAGATTTGCAGAATGTTGCTCAAAAAGATGTATTAATCCAATGGATTCATCTATTCAGGTAGTAGCCGATTTCCTCTGTCACCTGTATGATGCCTATAACCTCAAGCCTAACTATTGCTGGTTATAAATCCGCTTTAATGCCAGTTATCCCTTGCTTGGCTAATAAGGGGGAGTGATGAAGTAAGTACATTAAATACTTTAATTAAGGGCACGGGCAATCTAAGACCAAGGAATCCCCCAGTGATTCCGTCTTGGAGTTTGTCTCTAATGCTCCAGCTACTAGCTGATAAGCCATTTGAACCACTAAGTTCCATTTCTATGAAAATGTTGACTCTTGAAACTGTATTTTTAATTGGTGCAGCCTCGGCAAAGCGGAGAAGCGAGATTCATTCCTTATCAGCCGAGGCAGACCGTTTTGTGGTTACAGGGGAGGGCCTTAGGCAGCTGCCACCTAGGATAAATTTCATGGCTAAGAACCAGTCTGAAATATCCAGGTCAACCTATATTTTTACGAGCTTTGACTAGATATGATCCTGTCCAGTCCGAGCATTAAACCGGTACTAACAACGTACTCAGGAATGGTGGACAGACCCGTCAGCGTTATGGTTGTCATATATTGAACCCTATGGCAGGGCATCTAAGGACACCATTTCCAGGTGGATTGTAGATTGTATTCGATTTTGTCATAAATCTGCCACAGGTAAACAAGTTCACATGGCCAAGGCTCACAGTGTTCGTGGCATAGTGACTTCTACTGCCCTGTTTAATGGGGTTCCTTTGGATGACTATGTCAGTAGCCCAGTGGCACTGTGAGTCAAGTTTTACCAACCATTGTCTCCGTGACACCTCGAATCCTCTCGCCTTATCGATTTTGAAGAAATAATCTAGGTGTACATATTTTGATGAGGTTTCCTCATTTTTTAAATATATTTCACAATTAATCAATGGAGACAACCACTTTTTAGGACTTCCAGCCTCGACAAGGTCAGTCTTGTTTATGTGTTGTCCATTGTTTACTGCATTGTCACGTGATACTTCGTTATTAATATGGTGATGGTTCATGTTTTATGTGGTTCATTATTGAGAGTATACGAAAATGAAGCTTTTTCGTTTTTAAATGTCCTATAGTACATGGCACTTGTACGTAGAGAGCGTATGGGACATTGAGGTCATTCAGTCTTCCTCCCAGGAAGGGGGTGGGGGTGGGTGGGAGTGCATATGACATATGGTCATCTCTCAGCTATCGGTGGTGTTAGCCGATGTTCAAATATATTCCTGGTTGTGTTTTCAAAAAATTTTCAGAGGTTTAAGTGCCTTAAACGCAGAAAAGCGCATAGGGAAGAGCTGGTCTTTTGACCTGGCCTCCCTCCCGCCGAATTCTCTGTCGAATTCTGGCAATATCAAAGAGTATTAGGGAGGTAAGTATACTCTTGAAGTGAAATAAATGAAAATCACCGATTTCTTTTTTCACGAGAGTTGATACTTACCTCCCTAATACGGACCCAGCCTCTCCGCCCCGCAGAGGCTCGGTCTTCAGGTTCTCTTAAAGTTGCATAGTGTCAGCCAATAAATTAGTCAGAGGAAGTGCTAGTCTGTGCTTGCGCGGTGGTTGGTGCTAGCATCCGCCAGACTGTCACCTGACTACCTGCCCAGTAGGGGCACCTATCTTTTTTAATCTGAGTTTTTATTGCATGAAAGCCGATATTGAGCAATATCAAAGAGTATTAGGGAGGTAAGTATCAACTCTCTCGTGAAAAAAGAAATCTGTGATATCGTTTAGTTTGAAGAAGGGTATACATAATCAGAGTTGCCTCTGTATGCAGATGTCAGCCCACAATCCTTGATGACTTAGTTTCCCAACAAAGTTGGCACTTACGGAGGAGACCGGCATGAAGATGTTATCTTTCTCCCCATAGTGCTATATTACAGTGTATCATTGTTTATGTGCTTCAGGTTGTGAGTCTGTCTGCTGTGTTATACTTTCATTGTCCTTAATGCTATATTACAGCGTGTCATCTATATGCTTCAGGTTGAGACATTGAAGCATCACCTTGAGACGACACAACATGAGCTAACAGATCTATACACCACAAACCTTGAGCTGAAGAGTCAACTTGTGATGACCACTAACAAGGACTGTGCGTCTCCTCAGCCTGTCCATAGCTCCACACCTACATCACCGGTCAGTATTCATACACACCAGGGGTGGGGTCAATTCCGATTGGAATTGGAATTGATCAGCCAATTCCAATTCAATTCTGGTATTGGAATTGATAAATCTGAGGACTCCGGAATTGGAATTGATGGATTTTAAGACACTGGAATTGGAATTGGATTTGGAATTGATAATTTGAATTGACCGGAATTGATAAATTCCAATTCAATTCCAGTCATAATTTTTCATAGATTTACTGAACATTGTTGGCTATGAAATGTACATGTAATATCTCTATTATACACTGCTCTTTATATGCCCTTAATGCATTTCATGCTAAATGATCTATATGATACCATTTACCACATTTCATTCTATATGCAGGTTGATGATATTTGTTATGCCAGCTTTTATTAGATGCTTTATTGAATATTTTAAAATTAATTTGACTGAATACTTTTGTCTCCTAAGGCTGCAACAGTTTCTATTAAAATAAATTTTAACAACTTAGTTATATGTTTGATTTGAAGACTAGAATTTGAGATACTGATAATTCAGTGATGAGCAAGTTAGCCCATAACCCTTTAACACCTAAGCCGGCCAAAACACCTTCTGCAATGAGTTTCAGAAATGTGCATTGACAGGTCAATGGAAGACAATTTTTTTTAATTTACCACCGGAGTGGCTAGCTGGATAACTGAGCCAGTAATTCCAGTGGTAAATTGTCAAAAATAATCTCTCACTCTCTGAATTGACAAAATAAAGATCTGATAAATGCTATGAACTTTAATACATTATTGAATTAACTCAATTCTCCCTGACCAGTGACCAATTAAGCCTTTTATCCTATGGGAGCTTTGTACCTCCTTTATTCAATCGAAGCCACTGACCTTGAACTTATTTCATTCTGCATTCCCTGGAAACAGGTTTTCATCTCTATGAAATAATGCCATCTTTAAAATCATACAAATTAGTTAAAATGATTTCAAATATATAAGCTACAACCAAGATAACCAAATTGTGTTAAAATTATTCACCGTGATGTTAGCAATAGTGTTAAGTAAAGTAATAACTATCATCTGCATGGAATGAAATTGGTGAAGAAAGCAGTACATTACAAGATAATTGACCTGTAATTATACCCTCCTACATAACAAAGGAATCACTGAACAACCCCCTCTGTGAAATGTCTTAGCTTTTAAAACACAGACACCTGGACTAGAGGTGTTATTCAAACTCTGCATATGTGTTCCCAGTACACTCACTCAGTACTGTACTATATACATTGTATTCTAATGCTTTTTAATGCAAACATTTAAATAGCAAAGTTTATATGTATCTAGAATAATTAGACATGGCATTAACCCTTAGTCATATGCATAAAAAAACCCTCAGCATTAAGCTATAATTAAGTCAAATAAACTAATAATAAGATCTGCTGAATGTTGACTTTTTGGACAATAATTTGACTGAAAGATATAACTATCTATTGGCAACAACAATTTTTATTCTAATTGTTTTAAATATTGACGGAGAAGCCAGCCAAAAATGCCTTCTGCACTGCTCTTGAGGAGGGTTCATATGTATGATAAGAGACTATTTTTGAAAATATACCAGTGGAATGACTGATTCCATAATTGAGCCAGTCATTGCATTGGCCATTGTTAAATTAAAAAAATATTCTCTTATCCTGTAAATGGACATTTGCTATGACAAATCTAGGTTTTCTTGGCCAATCTTGGGCATTAAATGGTTAAAATATAACAACGTTGATCTCAGGTAAATGTTGGTGTGGAATTGGACTTGGAATTGATCAAATGGAATTGGAATTGAACTTTTCTGGGTGGAATTGGAATTGATAAAATGGAATTGACCCCATCCCTGATACACACACACTTCTACTTGACAACACTAGGACATTATATCAGAAAAGAGAAATTTAATCGTTATGATAATAGTTTTAATTGATGATAGCAAGGTCTTCCAGTCAAATTATTTTCAAAATATTCAAGAAGATTCTTTATAGCATGCCTAATCTCACTTTTGAGACAATTCCCCGTAGGATCTGATCTTCGTCATATTTATCTTTTTGACCCGTTAATGGTCAAACTGGACAAAACCGGCCTCTGCAGGACTTGAGGATGTCTATTTACAAAATAAGAGACAAGACAATATTTTTTACAAGACAATATTTTTCGAACTTAACCACTTGCATCACTGGCTCTATGATCGAGTCTGTGATTCCAGTGGTAAAGTTTCAAAGATAGTCTTCTGTTGGCCGATAAACGGAGATTCACCATGATAAAGTTGTGATTGTTGTTAATCAAATTTGACTATTTACTCTTTAATGGTAAAATTTAGTCGAGAAGATTCCCATTTCACTTCAAGAGTATACTTACCTCCCTAATACTTTTGATATTGCTAAATATTGGCTTTCACTCAATAAACACTCAGATTAAAACAGTTAGGTGCCCCTACTGGGCAGGGAGTCAGAGCGTAGTCTGGCGGATGCCAGCCCCACCACCGCGCATGCGCAGACTAGCACTTCCTCTTTGCTAGATTATTGGCAGAGAGATCACACATGGTTTTTTTGTGCAAAAGCTTTTCCTTGCTCTTAAACTGTTGAATTCATAACTTAGTTGTGTTATTTTGGAGTGATAGTCACTGATTAGGATGGCAGGAAGGATCACTTCGCCAAAGGGGGACCTAGGACCTTTGAATCAGGTGACTTCTAGTAAAATTAGCGAGTTTCTTTCCCGGTGTATTGTGTTTCCGGGACTCGCTTTACCGTGATAAGCGCCTTGGTTAGTTGGTTTATGTCAACTCGGTGCTACATAAGGCTAATTTCTCTTTCTGTTTATGTCCACAGGTCTGTATGACGCTAGGTGGTGGCATCACAGCAGCAGAGAGTTAGTTTTCTCTCCACCATGGTTCCATTTCCTACTAACACTGTTAGGTTATCTAACCAAATGATTTATGTCCAGTGAGTTGGAGGCCTAGTATAAAGGTCTTCTCGCTTTGCCCTCTTGATCCAATTCCTTCCCCATGAGGTGGAGAGAGTTAAGAGGCGTGCAGGTGGTGGAGTACTCCGGTTCGTCACGTTGGATGGTTTGTCTATACAAGGTGTCAGGTATCTAGTTATTGATAATGTGGTGATGTTAATTATAGTAAGCAAAGGGAGATAATTAACATTTTTGCCAGAAAAGAGTTATCTATGTGTATCTGATGGTTGTGTAGTCGACGTATCCATTCAGCATACAATTCGTCCTCGCACTTGGATGTTTGTTGGGATCGATTTTTTCCTGTCACGGGATTAATGACGTCATAATCAGCCTGGCTCTGTATTTATCAGCAATTCAAGTTGCAATGCTGGTTTCTGATGTATATTGATCTTTATGATCGTTTTCCTTCTCTTTGAGTTGGTTTGAGTGTCTAAGCTTAACTAGTTTGCTCATACTCCTCGTCCTTTGCCCTGTTTCAGGGACCGGGTTGCGCGTCCTGTGGACGATTTCTGCATGATAAGTTCTTGCCTCATCTTTGCTATCAATGTAGCCCTTGTGGTCCCTCAGGTAATTGTGAGATATGTAAGCACTGGGGGGGGCGAGTTAATGTCCGAATTCTTGTGCTTGCAGGCGACGGACAAGGTGGTAGAGGAGGAGAAGAAGAAGAAGCGGAAACGAGAGGTTGTAAGTAGGAAGGGTAAGGGGAAGGCCTCGTCCGCGGTGGATATGGAGGCCTTCCGGACCGAGATGTTGGGAGAGATGAAGAGGACAATAAAGGATTTGGTTCCAGAGTTGCTTCGTGGCATGCTTCCTGGACCAAATCCTTTACTGTCCTCATCATCGGCTTCGGAGCAGGTAATCCCCGCCTCTGGATCGGTTTTCCTTAGACCGCTTCCGTTGTTCGACGATTCAGAGGTGGCCCCATTAGAGGGGGCGTTCCACGACCCTGGCAGCAGGCTTATTGCCGCGCCGATAGGGGACCGTGGACGGTTGTCGCTGGAACCCGCGGGCTGCTTATCAGTCCAGGGGTATCCGCACGCCGCGGTGGCCAGTACCTCCTATGGCACCGTTCCTGGTCAGCCCGGGTTAGCTCTCTTTGCTGACCCGGGGTCTAATCTTTCTGACCAGGGTGATGAGGATTACCTGCTAGGGTCGCCGTCTGAGGACGTGGACATGGATGAAGACGTTTGTGCACCCCTCGCGGGGAATACAGGCGGCTTCTTCCACGGTTTTACTCACCCTGGAGTAGAGTCCGCGGCTCAGGTGGTGGCCCAGGGCGCTGCTGATGGCCAGCGGTACCGCATACCTCGGCTTGCCGAGGGTGTTGCTGGTGCTGGCCGGGCCCGTGGTGGGGCGATATGTGCCCCGCGCTCTGCCACGGCGCCTGCTCCTGGTCAAACCAGTGATATTGTCATGCCGGTGCTGTCAGGCCCGCATGTTTTCCCTGGCTTGCCAGGTGTATCAGCGTACCCGCCGTCAAGCTCTGCTGCTTGCGCTCAGGAGGAAGACGAAGGCCCCCGTCTTGTAGAGCGCTCGCAGTTAGCCACGGAGGAGGATTGGTCTGACGCTTGCCAGTGGTTGGTGAGCGTTAGGCCTGATCTGCCCGTGGAGCAGTCGGCTAGCCAGCGTGACCATAGGCCGTGGTTAGCTGGGAAACCGACTGCTAACGCTATGCCTTCTCTGCCGCTGGCGGAGCATGTCGTTGACATGTTCGAGGCGGCGGAGTCGTCCATTAAGTCGAGTGGACGTCTCGCGAAGGCCCCTCGCGAGGTGGCCAGGCGTTGTCGCATCGTGCCCCTGGATTACCAGCGGTACGGTGTGGTACCCAAGCCCAGCGTGGATGACCGCGCGGCTTTGGGTGAGGATGCGCGGCCAGGCTCCCGTTCTGACACGGGGGTCTTGTGCTCGAACGCGTTGCGTTCGGCGAATACCGCGTTGCGTGATGCGGAGGAGAGTGGGAGGGCTTCGATTGCCGCTCTGTCCCACGTCTCCCAGCTGTTACAGGGGGTAGTAACGGTATCCGCGTCGCGCCAGCCAAGTCCGGTCATGGTCCAGCGAGCCATCCAGGATGGTATTAACCTGGCGCGGGACTGTATGACTTGGGCGGTGACCAGGAGTGTCCGGGCAAGACGCACGTTTGCCCTGGACAATCTGTGCCCGTCTCAGGACCTGTACAATAGGCTACTGCGTACGCCTATGACGGGTCCTGGTCTTTTTGGAGGTGAAGGATGTCGACACCTCCAGGAGACGGTCACCCTGGTGAATAACCAGAGGGCGCTGCGCGAGCAGTTTGAGGTGCTGCGTCGTGCTAACGTTCGCGCCGCACCCCCTGCGTATCGTCCCCTGCAGGCTCGAGGTGGTGCTGGCCAAGTCAGAGGCCAGCCACCGTCGCAGCGTCGGCCTCGGCCGCGTGCGATTCGGCCAGCAGCGAGGGGGGCGCAGGTTCCTCAGGCGCCGTCAGCCAGGCAGCCGCTCGCGCACCGAGGTGCGCGCGGGGCGGGGCGGGGCGCGCGAGGATCTGGGCGTGGTTATCGGTCCTGACGGGACGGTTACCGCGGTAAGAACCACTCCGGTGTTTATGGCGACGGGGACAGTGCCGCTCTTGCATGCCTCGTGTCCACCTCTGTCCCTAGGTGGACCGGTAGGAGGCCGGCTAGCCGACCACATGCAAGAGTGGGAACGGTTAACTCAGGACCGTTTAGTCTTGCGATGGCTTTCCGTCGGGTATCATCCAGAGTGGATGACAGGCCCGCCGTCGCGACTGTCTCTAGTGCCAGTCTGGACTCCCATTCCGAGAGATCCAGAGCAAAGGTTGTGTATCGAGGAGGAGATAGATTCCCTCGTACAAAAGGGAGCTATTCAGCCGGCACAAAGGTGTCCGGGCTTCTATTCAACCCTGTTCTTAGTAACAAAACGCACCGGAGGGTGGAGACCGATTCTCAACCTCAAGCCATTGAACAAGTTCATCGAGACGCCCAGTTTCAAGATGGAAACGGTGCGCTCGGTGTTGGCGGGGTTGGAGAGGGGGATGTGGACGGCGTCGATAGATTTGAAGGACGCTTATTTCCACATCCCCATCCACGGGAGTTTCTGTCGCTTCCTGAGATTTGCATTCCAGGGCAGACAGTGGGAATTCAGGGTGTTGCCCTTCGGAATTTCCACGGCTCCTCGGGTTTTCACCCGTGTGGTTCTTGCGATCACAGCATACCTCCGCAGGAGAAGCATAGCAGTCCACACGTACATAGACGACTGGCTGTTAAAGGCACACGACAAGGAAGCTTTATCGGCCAATCTGGTGATTGTTTTGAAAACTCTCTCGGATTTGGGCTGGATGATAAATTTTCCGAAATCAGAGCTGACTCCATCCCAGAAGTTTGTTTACCTGGGAATGTTCTTCGATCTGGAGACGGGATATGTTTATCCTACTCAGGAGAGAGTGCAAAAACTCATCTCGTTAATTCAGTCAGTGTGCGACAGTCGTCATGTCCTGGCACGGGTTTACTTGAGAATGCTGGGGTTGATGGTTTCTTTGGAACCAGTCATTCCTCAGGCCGCCTTACGCAGGCGGCCGATCCAGTTGTTTCTCATGACACAATGGACCCAGAGTACAGGTTCGCTGGACTCGAACGTGTCAGTGTTGGCGCCTCTGATTCACCACCTGCAATGGTGGTTGAATACAGAGAATCTCTTGCCGGGGGTTTTGCTAACCCCTCCCCACCCTCAGGTGACTGTGTATACAGATGCATCGATGGAGGGCTGGGGGGCTTGCCTGGAAGAGTCCACGATATCAGGGCTTTGGAATCTGGAACAGTCAAAGGAACATATAAATCTACTGGAGCTAAGAGCAGTAGTCCTGGGCCTGGAACATTTCTTACAGAAAGTTCAGGGCAAGATTGTTCTTATTCGTTCAGACAACTCAACAGTTGTGACTTACATAAACCGCCAGGGCGGAACGAAGTCGCCCAGTCTCTGTATGATGACATGGAGACTGCTTTGTTGGTGTCTGGATCACCAGATTACCTTGAAAGCAGTTCATATTCCGGGAAGGTTAAACCTGCTAGCAGACTCATTGAGCCGAAGGATGAGTGTTTTACCCACGGAATGGCAACTAAATCAATGTGTGGCGGATCGTCTGTTCGACCATTGGGGGAAACCCAACATCGATTTGTTCGCAACGAAGAAGAATGCGAAGATGACGACGTACGTCTCTCCGATTCCGGATCCAAGCGCTTTCGCAACAGATGCGTTAGCTATCAGCTGGGGGAGAATGTATGCATACGCATTCCCTCCAGCAATCCTGATTCCAAAAATTCTTCAGAAAATCAGACAAGAGGAATGCCAAGTGCTTCTGATCGCCCCGGATTGGCCAAGCCGATCATGGTATACGGATCTGCTGGACCTTCTGGTCTGCAATCCGGTTCCTCTGCCTCTGATGGACGATATTATCTTCCAGGGCAAGGTCCTTCACAACAATCCGTCAATGTTCAGATTGACTGCGTGGATGTTGTCAAGGAATCTAGAATTAAGGAGGGCTTTTCTGAGCAAGCAGCCATGTTTATGGCCAAAGCCAGGAGGGGGTCAACCTCCAGAGCATATAATTATAAAATCAACAGATTTGCAGAATGGTGCTCAAAGAGATGTATTGATCCAATGGATTCATCTATTCAAGTAGTAGCTGATTTCCTCTGTCACCTCTATGATGCCTATAGCCTCAAGCCTAACTCTATTGCTGGTTATAAGTCAGCATTAATGTCTGTTATTCCTTGCTTGGCTAAGAGGGGAAGTGATGAAGTAAATACATTAAATGTATTAATTAAAGGCATGGGCAATCTAAGACCAAGGAATCCACCGGTGATTCCGTCTTGGAGTTTATCGCTAGTGCTTCAAGTACTAGGTGATAAGCCTTTTGAACCACTTAGTTCCATTTCTATGAAACTATTAACACTGAAGACTGTGTTTTTAATTGCTGCGGCCTCGGCTAGGCGTAGGAGTGAAATTCATGCCTTATCAGCCGAGGATGACCGTTTTGTGGTTTCAGGGGAAGGCCTTAAGCTGCTACCTAGGATTAATTTCTTGGCTAAAAATCAGTCGTTGAAATATCCAGGTCAACCTATTATTTTGCCTGCTTTAACTAGATATGATCCTAATTCTAAAGCATGGTGTCCTGTCCGGGCGCTTTGCCGGTACAAGCAACGTACGGCGGAGTGGCGCACCGATCAGTCAGCGTTATGGTTGTCATATATTGAACCCCATGGCAGGGCTTCTAAGGACACCATTTCCAGGTGGATTGTAGAATGCATTCAGTTTTGCCATAAATCCGCCACCGGGAAGCAGGTTGACATGGCCAAGGCTCACAGTGTCCGCGGCGTAGTGACATCCACTGCCCTATTTAATGGGGTCCCTGTGGATGATATTATGTCGGTGGCTCAGTGGCACTGTGAGTCAAGTTTTACAGACCATTATCTCCGTGACACCTCTAATCCTCTCGCCTTGTCTATTTTGAAAAAATAACTCGGTTTATATTTTTTGAGGAGGTTTTTTCCTCATTGCTTATATATTTCACAATTAATTTATGGAAACACCCACTTTTTTGGGCCTGCATCAGTCTTCACCAATGGGAAGATGATGTCAGCAGCCATTTCAACAAGGTCAGTCTTGTTCATGTGTTGTCCGTTGTTGATTGTATTGTCACGTTACCCGTTATTAATATGGTGATGGTTTGTGTATTGGTGTGGTTCATTGTTGAGAGTTTACGAAAATGGAGCTTTTTCGTCTCTGTCCTGTAGTACATGGCACTTGTATGTAGAGAGCGTATAGGACATTGAGGTCAGTCGACTCTTCCTCCCAGGAAGGAGGGGGGGGGGAGCGCATATGACATTCGGTCATCTCTCATACATCGGTGGTGTTATCCGATGGTTAGTCAAATCCTGACTGTTTTTTCGTACAGTTTCAGAAGTTTAAGTGCCTTAAACGCAGAAAAGCGTATAGGGATGAGCTGGTCTTTTGACCTCGCCTCCCTCCCGCCAGATTCACTTTCGAATTCTGACAATATCAAAAGTATTAGGGAGGTAAGTATACTCTTGAAGTGAAATAAACGAAATCTAGGATTTCTTTTTTCACGAGAGAGTTGATACTTACCTCCCTAGATACGGACCCGGCCTCTCCACCCCACAGAGGCTCGGTCTTCAGGCTCTTAATAGTTGCATGTGTGTCAGCCAATAATCTAGTCAGAGGAAGTGCTAGTCTGCGCATGCGCGGTGGTGGGGCTGGCATCCACCAGACTACGCTCTGACTCCCTGCCCAGTAGGGGCACCTAACTGTTTTAATCTGAGTGTTTATTGAGTGAAAGCCAATATTTAGCAATATCAAAAGTATTAGGGAGGTAAGTATCAACTCTCTCATGAAAAAAGAAATCCTAGATTTCGTTTATTTTCTCTTAAAAAGGTCCATTTTGCAGGCCATGAGAAGACCACTTTAGAAAATTTACCACTGGAATGACTGGCTCGATTATTGAGACAGTCATTTCAGTGGTAAATTAAAAAAAAATGGTGGTCTTAGGCTGCAAATGGCCATTGCCCAGGACCTCTGCAGAAGCCTGGTTTGGATGGCTTCGTCAATAACTGGTTAGTACATGTTAAAAGGTGTTAGTGTGTTTCTTAGAGCATCTGCGATGGTTCGTTGATGTATATGTCTGATTGTGTTATCTGAATGTATCTGTGTTTCAGGAGGACTCTATGTGTTCACTGGAATTTGTATCTTCCGCCGCGGAGCAGCACGCTGTACATAGTGTTCAGGTAGTCATCAGGCCTATACTCAGTTAGCCTTGTCTGTAACCCATTAATGATCAATTTGATTAAAAATCTAAATATTTACATTGAATATCCATTTGCAGGTCAAGAGAAGACCACTGGAATGGCTGGTCCAGTTACCGAGCCAATCATTCTGGTGGTAAATTTGCAAAAATAGTCTTCTATTGGCTTGCAAATGGACATTCCTAACCAGTTGAGATGCGTGTTCTGGCCGGCTTCGTCATGAAAGGGTTAAAATAACGTATTATAATGTAACTGTTGGACTGTTAACCCTTTAATCCTCAAAGCTGGTCAAGAAGTTACACTTCTCGTCTTGGTGGTTAATCCTCAAAGCTGGTCAAGAAAGTTACACTTCTCATCTTGGTGGTTAATCCTCAAAGCTGGTCAAGAAAGTTACACTTCTCGTCTTGGTGGTTAATTCTCAAAGCTGGTGGTTAATCCTCAAAGCTGGTCAAGAAAGTTACACTTCTCGTCTTGGTGGTTAATTCTCAAAGCTGGTCAAGAAAGTTACACTTCTCGTCTTGGTGGTTAATCCTCAAAGCTGGTCAAGAAAGTTACACTTCTCGTCTTGGTGGTTAATTCTCAAAGCTGGTCAAGAAAGTTACACTTCTCGTCTTGGTGGTTAATTCTCAAAAATAGTTTTCTCTTGGTCTGCAAATGGATATTTCTCAAGACCACTACATTTTATTCTGTTTTTTGGCCAGCATGACTCTTTTCACATCATGAGAACATACTTACCTCCCTAACACTCTTGATATACTAATATATCGGCTCTAATTTCAATAATATTCAGAATTATAAAAAGTTAGGTGCCCCTAATGGGCAGGTGGAAGTACACAGTCATGCACATGACAAACACCACCCTCTGCGCATGCGCACACCGGTACTTCCGTTTTCTAATATATTGGCTGAAGAAGCAACTTGTGAAATTCCTCACAGGCTCTTTCTGAATTCTACGAGAACTAATTACATCCCAATCCATCATGGATGATGCAAGAATGTTGGAGGAGTCCTCCTCGTCATCATCCAAGGTTGAATTGTTCCTGGATTTTATTTTAAGCTTGTAACTTTTGTGTGTTACCGGTTTTCGTAGCGGCCGTTTTCGGCGGTACCGCGTTTTCAGGCGCTGGGAATCCTTGTAAAATTTTTTCCCAGCGCCTAGGGCTAATAAACTCTTGTGTTTTATGCTTACAGGTGGGTCTTGTGTCTATACAAGGTTGCCTGGTCTTCTCTGGAAGGTTGTTCACGTCCCAGGATGACTTATCATCGTGATATGTCTACGGGTTGGAGATATAATATATTAATAAATAAAATATCTCCTTCCTTTTGTCCCATCCCCCCGTCATCAGTTCTTCTGGAAGAGGAGTCTCGGCGGATGGATGGACGTGTTTTCCTGCACAAGAGGATGGTTGCCTGTGCTCAGGCTAAGGGAGTTTATTAATTATGGCGCATGATTATTTGAAAATAATTACATTTTCTGCTGCCGTTTGCTATTGCACTATTTTCTCTCTTGCGTGTGCATGGGTTCTCGAGTATATATAATTTAATATTATATTAGTCGAGAGCTGAGAATGTCTGGAGATCTAGAGATTTCTTGCATAAATCTGCCGTCCCCTCTCCTGGTAGGAGCTTTTGCATAGTTTAGTTTGATGTCATAATCAACCAGAGTTTGCTCTTTCCGTGATGTCATGATCCTAGGTTAGAGTAGTATATGATGTGTTCATCTCCCTGTTATTAAGAGTATTGAGAGATAGCTAGATAGTCATAATCTTTCTCTCTCTCTTAATGTGGGGTCTGGTTGTATTTGGTGTGTTTAACTTGAGAAGTCTCCTGTCCCGTCAGGGTGGTCGTAATAGTGGAGCTTCTCTCGAGTTGGTTTTTTGGTTTCTACGTAAACATCCGTTTTCACGGCTTTGAGACTGTCATACTCATTGTCTTCGTATCCCTCCCTTTTCAGAAGTGCCCGTCCTGTCTGAAGACCATGAAAGCTAGATTCTTCCCCCACCCTTGCCATCTGTGTTCAGCGTGTAGGCTGTCCAACAAATGTGTTATTTGTGAAAAGTGTGGGGTGGGGGAGGGATCTAACCTCTGAGTTCTTCTGTTTGCAGGCGAAGATGATGGCGGAGGAGGTGAAGAAACCGAAGAAGGAGGGTAAGAAGAAGGCCTCTGAGAAGGGTGGGCTCGAGGCCTTCAAGAGTGAGTTGGTGAGTGAGATGCGCAGGACTTTGAAAGACCTGATGCCTGACATGCTTCGCGGCATGTTGCCTGGCACAGGTGTTTCAACTTCCTGCGCGTCGACCTCAGTGCAGGTAGCCCCCGCCCCTGGATCATGGCCTATTAGCTCGGACAAAGCGTTGAGTGATCCAGGGGCGGCCGTCTTGGACCCAGGCTTGATGTTCGCATCGCCTGGGGTGCCAGCGGCGCGAGAAGAATCAGGCGGGACCCGACCAGCGGGCCTGACCACAATCACTCGCGGAGTAAACTCTTCATCTGCCTTCGGGCAGTCTCCTGGTCAGTCTGGATTAGGTTTCTTTACTAATCCAGAGTCTAACTTTCCTGACCAGGAAGATGATGAGGACTACCTGCTCGGTCCACAGGTGGATCATGAAGGCATGGATGTGAGCGCCTACACTCCTCTCTTGGGGAGCGTGAACGCTCGCACCTATGGCACTGTTCCATCGGGAGCCGGTTTCATGGTTCAGCCTGTGGCCCGCATTGGAGCAGACGGCCGGCCATTTAAGATTCCACGGTTGGATGTGGAGTCTCATACGGACGTTCCGGGCCGCGCTGGTGTGTATGGTCCCCCTCACACAAGCGCGGCCTTGGAGCCTGGTTTGCCTTTGGAGAATGCTATGCCAGCCCTCGCGGGCCCGTATACGTTCCCTGGGCAGCCAGGTTCGTCTATAGCCTCCTCAGCCGTGCCTACGAATGCCATTGAGGATGACGAGGGCCCGCCGCTCGTCGGCAGTTCGCAGGTAGCCACGGACGAAGACTGGTGGGAGGCGTGTGCGTGGCTCCTCGCTGTGAGACCAGAGCTCGCCGTGGACGAGACGGTCGCCGGTAACCCTCGGGCATGGTTACAGGCGAAGCCGTTGGTCAGCACGGCTCTGTCTCTGCCGTACGCTGATCATGTCTTAGATATCTTCGCGGCGGCAGAGGAGTCGATCCGACCGAGAGGTCGCCTCGCGAAGGCCCCCCGCGAGCTAGCTAGGCGATGTCGGGTTACTGCCAGTCAGTATGCTCGGTATGGCCGCGTTCCCCCAGACCGAGCGCGGACAACCGCGCCGCTCTGGGGGAAAATACGCGGCCGGGCTGACACGGGAGCGTTGTGCACGGGCGCTATGCGCTCGGCGAATGCCGCCTTGCGTGACGCCGAGGAGAGCTCGCGAGCAGCGATCAATGCGCTGTCGCATGTCTCTCAGTTGCTATCGGGGGTGGTAGCAGCGTCGGTGCAGCAACAGCCTAGTCCCGTGACAGTCCAACGAGCCATCCAGGATGGCATCAATCTGGCGTTGGACTGTCTGACTAGGTCGGTCACGAAGTCGCTGAGGACGAGGCGCACGTTTGCACTGGCCAATTTGTGCCCGTCTCAGGAGCTCAAGTCACGCTTGATGCAAGCGCCGATGGCGGGCCCTGGACTCTTTGGAGGTGAAGGTTGTCGGCACCTCCAGGAGACGGTGACTTTGGTGAACAACCAGAGGGCGCTGCGGGCACAGTTTGAAGTGCTGCGCAGGGAAACGTGTGTGTTCAGCCCTCGGCTGCTCGACAGCCGTACGCTCGTGGCGGGGCTGGCAGTGTCAGAGGCCAGCCGGCCGGCCGGTTTCAGAGACCGCGTCGGCTACGCCAGCAGCAGCGTGCGCTTGTGCGACAGCCGCCGCCTCAAGCGCTGCCTGCCAGACAGCAGCCCGCGCACCGTGGTGCGCGTGGCGCTGGTCGCGGCGCGTGGTAACCGGGCCTGATGCAAGAAAATCTTCCGGTTATCACATGTACCACTCGGGTGTTGCCACTCGTATCAGAGACACACCCACTTCTAAAATTTATGGGCACCCCGTCAACCCTAGGTGCACCAGTGGGAGGTCGTTTGACTTGTCACATTCAGAAGTGGGCGCGGTTAATTCAAGACCGCTTAGTCTTGCAATGGCTTTCGCACGGATACCGTTCAGATTGGATAAGGGGTCCGCCGTTGCATTTGTCTCTGGTACCCGTCTGGACTCAAGTTCCAAGAGATCCAGACAAGCGGTTGTGCATAGAAGAGGAGATAGATTCTCTCGTTCTAAAAGAAGCAATTCAACCGGCGCAGGATTGCCCGGGCTTCAATTCAACCGTGTTTCTTGTGGCAAAGAACACCGGGGGGTGGAGACCAATTCTCAACCTCAAGCCTCTAAACAAGTTTTTAGACACTCCGACTTTCAAAATGGAAACAGTGAGATCGGTGTTGTTGGGGTTAGAGAAGGGGATGTGGACAGCGTCTATAGATCTCAAGGATGCTTACTTCCACATTCCAATTGCAAGGAGTTTTCGTCGGTTCCTGAGATTTGCTTTTCAGGGACGGCAATGGGAATTCAAGGTTCTTCCATTCGGCATCTCGACGGCTCCAAGGGTCTTCACTCGAGTGGTACTTGCTATTACGGCATACCTCCGCAGGAGAAATATACCTGTTCACACTTACATAGACGACTGGTTGCTAAAAGCGCACAACCCGGAAAGTTTGACAGAAAATCTGGAGATAGTTTTGGAAACTCTCACAGATTTAGGCTGGATGATCAACTTTCCGAAATCAGAGCTGACTCCATCCCAGAAGTTTGTTTACCTGGGTATGTTCTTCGATCTGGAGATAGGATATGTTTATCCGTCCCAGGAGAGAGTGGAAAGTCTCCTCTCGTGCATTCAGTTGGTTTGCAACAGTTGCTATGTTCTAGCACGGGTCTATCTGAGAATGGTGGGTCTGATGGTTTCGATGGAACCAGTCGTTCCTCAGGCGGCCTTACGCAGGCGGCTGATTCAGTTGTTTCTCATGACCCAGTGGACGCAGAGTTCAGGATCACTGGACTCGCGCATTCAAGTGTTGGACCCTCTCATTCATCACCTTCACTGGTGGATGGAGAGAGGAAATCTCCTGGCGGGGGTCATGCTGACCCGTCCCCACCCTCAAGTAACGATGTTTACGGATGCATCGATGGAGGGTTGGGGAGCTTGCCTGGAAGAAGCCACTATATCAGGGCTTTGGAATCTGGAACAGTCAAAGGAACATATCAACATGCTAGAATTGCGGGCTGTAGTTCTAGGCCTGGAACACTTCGTAGAGGAGGTGGAGGGAAAATTTGTGATTATGCGGTCAGACAACTCTACAGTAGTGACTTACATAAACCGCCAGGGCGGAACGAAGTCGCCCAGTCTCTGTATGATGACATGGAAGCTGCTTTGCTGGTGCATGGATCATATGATCACCTTGAAAGCAGTTCATATTCCGGGAAGGCTGAATCTGTTAGCAGACTCATTGAGCCGAAGGATGAGTATTCTGCCTACGGAATGGCAACTAAATCAATGTGTGGCGGATCACCTGTTCAATCATTGGGGAAAGCCCAACATAGATTTGTTCGCAATGAAGAAGAATGCGAAGATGACGACGTACGTTTCTCCGATTCCAGATCCAAGCGCTATCGCAATAGATGCGCTAGCTATCAGTTGGAAGGGAATGTATGCATACGCATACCCTCCAACAATCCTGATTCCAAGGATCCTTCAGAAGATCAGACAAGAGGAATGCCAAGTGCTTCTGATCACCCCGAATTGGCCAAGCCGATCATGGTTTACGGATCTGCTGGACCTTCTGGTTTTCAATCCGGTTCCTCTGCTGCTGATGGACAATATTATCTTCCAGGGCAAGACCCTTCACAACAATCCGTCAATGTTTCGATTGACTGCATGGATGTTGTCAAACAATCCGCGATTAAGGAGGGCTTTTCTGAGCAAGCAGCCAATTTCATGGCCAGAGCCAGGAGGTGGTCAACCTCCAGAGCTTATAATTATAAAATCAACAGATTTGCTGAATGGTGCTCAAAGAGATGTATCAATCCGATGGAAGCATCTATTCAGGTAGTAGCTGATTTTCTCTGTCACCTGTATGATACCTATAGTCTTCAACCTAATTCTGTTGCTGGATACAAATCAGCATTGATGACTGTTATCCCTTGCTTGGCAAAGAGGGGAAGTGATGAAGTAAGTGTTTTAAATACTCTTATTAAAGGTATGGGCAATCTCAGACCTAGATATCCTCCACTGACACCGTCATGGAGTCTTTCTCTGGTTCTGCAGGTTTTGAGTGATAAGCCTTTTGAACCACTTAGTGCTATATCTGTTAAATTATTGACACTTAAAACTGTATTTTTAGTGGCGGCGGCTTCAGCCAGACGCAGGAGTGAAATTCATGCCTTGTCTGCTGAGCCTGACCGTTATATAGTTACAGGTGAAGGCCTTAAGCTTCTACCAAGATTGAATTTCTTGGCTAAGAATCAATCTTTAAAGTATCCGGCTAAACCTATTATTTTACCTGCCTTAACCAGATATGAACCTGGTGCTAAAGTATGGTGTCCAGTCCGTGCTTTGAATAAGTGCAAGAAACGAACTCAGGTTTGGCAGACGGACCCATGTTCCCTATGGTTGTCATATATTGAACCCCATGGTAGGGCGTCAAGAGACACTATTTCCAGATGGATAGTGGAATGTATCCAATTCTGTCATAAAACAGCCACTGGAATCCAGGTAGATAGAGCCAAGGCTCATAGTGTCCGTGGTGTGGTAACTTCCACGGCATTATTTAATGGCGTTTCTATTGAAGACATTATGTCAGTAGCCCAGTGGCACTGTGAGTCAAGTTTTACCGACCATTACCTTCGTGACACTTCTAACCCACTCGCCGTCTCAGTCCTCAGGAAATAAAATATTTATGCAGAGGTTTATGTTTGTAAATAGTTTGCCTCCTCTGCTATTTTCAAATATCACATTTGTGGGTAGTGTATCCCTACTATTAGCTGGTACACTTCTCTTCATCGGGTGGGGGAAGAGATGAGTGCCGCGTCCAAGACATCAGAGGTCAGTAGTTATGACCATTTTTTGATTTTCTGTCTTGGTGATGGTGTCATTTTATTTTTTAATATGGTGATGGTTAATGTCTCTTAATTGTGATGTTTCAGAGAGTTTTTGAAATAGAAGCAATTCTTCTTTTTCCAATGTCTAGTAATACTTTCATTAAGTATTAGACAACGTGCTAGTCATTTAAAGCAGCGTTTTTCCTAAACCTTCCTCAGAAAGAGAGGGGGGGGGAGCGCATTTGCCTTTTGATCAATCTCTCTTCATCGGTCGATTATCCGATGCAAAATTCTATTCCTGGTTGTGGTTTCAGCCACAATTTCAGATGTTTTAAATCTCTTGAGAATTCAAAGAGCCTAGCCTCTTCGAGGGTGTGCGGGTTTTCAGGACCTTGCCTCCCTCCCACCAAAATTTACTTTCAAATTCTGGTTTTTATCAAGAGTGTTAGGGAGGTAAGTATGTTCTCATGATGTGAAATAAGTAAATTTGGCAAATTTCTTTTTCACGAGTGAGATGACATACTTACCTCCCTAACGGGATCCCGGCCTCACCACCCCACGGAGGCCTGGTCCTTTGGCTATTGAATAGTTGCTTCTATGTCGGCCAATATTTAGTACCGAAAGTACCGGTGTGCGCATGCGCAGAGGGTGGTGTTTGTCATGTGCATGACTGTGTACTTCCACCTGCCCATTAGGGGCACCTAACTTTTTATAATTCTGAATATTATTGAAATTAGAGCCGATATATTAGTATATCAAGAGTGTTAGGGAGGTAAGTATGTCATCTCACTCGTGAAAAAGAAATTTGCCAAATTTACTTATACGGTGTTAAGCATCTATTTCTAATAAAATAAAGTACATTATTTGCTGTTTCTCATCTGTAGGATTGAAAAAAGGATAATGTACACAATTCATTTCATTTCATACGGATGAAGGTCAAGTTCATTTTCATAGCAAAAATAGTTTACATTTTCAGTTAGTCTGTACGTTTAATTGTCTCAACTCTGACCCTTTCACCGATGAATTCCCCCACATGTCATTTTCAAGGCAACCATACAGGAAAACTTGAATATTTTGAAATTAATTTGTGCTGGAAGCCGTTGCTGCCCAATGGCTGCCTTATACAGCAATGACATCCAGTCAAATTAATTTTAAAATATTCAACAGATTAAGTTTTATATCATGAATAATATACTTGTTCAGGGATTTGTTGGTGAAAGAGTTAGTAGTCAAGTTGACTAAAATAGCTTCTGCAGTGCTCTTCAGAAATAAAGAATATGCAGGACAAGATATTTAATTTTTTAATTTCACACTGGAGTGACTGGGCCAATTATCAAGTTAGTAATTCCTGTTGGCACTTTTCTAAAATAGCCCCTTGGCCTACAAATGAACAAGCACAAAATGTAATATTCTTGACCAATAGGAAAATAAGCGAGGTTAACAGTTGTTTATCGGTACTCATTCAAACCATGTTGTTGATATCTAATTTTGTTAAACCCTTAACACTCCAATCTGTTCATGAAAATTTTAATTTTCTCAGCAAATGTCCATAGTTGAAAATTTACCACTGGAATGACTGGCTCGGTTATCGAGCCATCGGTTATCGAGCCAGTCATTCCAGTGGTGAATTTTAAAAAATAGGCTTCGCTTGGTCTGCAAATAGATATTTCTCAAGACCACTACAGAAGCCATTTTTGGCTGATCTAAGTGTTAAAGGTTTAAATGTAACCTATTCCGATAATATTTGGTATATTCTGGCTCTCCTTTAGGCAGAGAAAATCCTATTGTTTTTGGGCCAAACAAAAGCGTTAATAAAAATATAATTTATATTTTGGATAAGTGAGATTGTTACTTGATACTGACTACTATAACCACATCAGGTAGGTATTTGTGGTGAATATATCATTTTGAATCTCGAGAAAGATGATTAACAATGTTACTAGTACTGTGTTTGACCTCTTATGTGCCATCTACAGTAGTTCTGTTTACTTAATGTTAATATATTGAAAGAAAACATGGAATGTTGTTTTACATTTTTAATTTGTTGTACATTCTAACTTAACCCTTGTTCATTTCTTTTGACAGAAACAACTCCGACACTCACAGGACCTGGTTCATCGATACAAAAGCGAGATCGACACATTGCGTGTGAAGCTCGACATGACTGTGTCTAAGTTGAATCGAGCGGAAGATGACCTGACTAAATCTGTGAATGACTTGAAACAGGAGAAAGAAAAGTTCCTGCGATTATCAGATGACTGGAATGCTCGTATAAAGACATTGGAAGACCAACTTCAGGAGACATGTGCATTATTAGATCATAAGAAAGAGGAGCTCTCGTCTAAAGAAAGACGCAATAAACAACTGGAAAATGAGTTAAGGAATAAACAAGAGAAACAGCGAGAAAGTGAGCGTGAGATTCTCAAACTGAAGGCGGTTGAGCGAGATTATAAGCGGACAAAAGAGCAATTAGACAACACCGAGATTGAACTTAGTGACACAAAGTCAAAGATCCGTGACTACGAGTCCAAGTTGAAGAAGCTCGAAGATGAGTATGAGAAACAGCTTGATGAGATGGAGCACAGTTATCGTGAAGAGAGAGATGAAATGGAACAACATGTGGATGAACTACAGGCACAGCTAATACAGAGACAACAACAGACAGTCGTCGTGGATACAGCTAACTCCAATATGCAACAGAATCTGCACGAGAAAGACGAGATCATCACACAGCTAGAGGAGAAGCTGATTGAAACTGATGCTCGCATGGAGGAAGTGTGTAAGGTGTTAAAGAGTGCTCAGGTACAACACGAGGAAACACAGCATGCCTTAGTTAATACAATGTCAGAAAATAAGTCCCTTCATTACAGACTCGGGCAGATTGAGCAAGCTACTGATGTAAAGGACGGCGAATTGACAGCAACAATGGACATGAAATCTAACTCAATCACCACGGACGATACATCTAGTCACTTATTTCATGAACTTAAAGATTTAAAAGTGAAAAATCAGACTCTTGAAGATGATAATAACATGTTGCAGAGTTCCCTAGACAAAGTTCATAGTCAAGCGATACAGTTAGAGAGGTTATGCTCAGAGAAGACGGAGCATCTGTCCAGCTTACTGAACAGCAGTGGGACAGAACGATACGTGGAACTGGGACAGAAGTGTGACTTCATCCAGGCAGAACTAATGCAGATAAAATCCAAACTTGAACAGTGCGAGACGTTTATCACTACACACCCGGCAGTGGCAGGACAGAAAGCTGAATCACCGCAAGTTGATAAGACACTACAGAATATCCATCACATGTCATCACTAATCATTAATCTGCAAGGTCAGTTTAAGAAGATCCAAGATGCTCTTAATACATTGCGGTTTGACGTTAATAGCTCAACAGATGGCACTGAGTATAACCACAATGTGAAGGTTACCATGGCATCGGGTACCAAGGAAGTGTTAGAGGAATATATGATCCTGAAGTCAAAGTTTGACCGAGCAGTTAATGAGATTAAGCTGCTTAAGAAGGAGATGAAGGATGCGGAGGAGAAGTATGATGAACTGGAGTTAAAGGAGAAGTGTCTCAAGGAGAATTTAAGATCTATTGAAACAGACTATAAGAGTCAGTTAGCATTGATGAGTCGGCGTGTCGATGATTTAACAAACAAACTAGGTATAGCTAGTAAGAGTCTACTAAAACAACAGCCATATGAGAAATCTCCGGAACATGCTAAGAACTTATCATCACAATTAACGTCCTTGGAACAAAGTATTGAGCAGGCTGAGGAATCCTTCAAGGTCCAAGACAGTGAGACATCTTCGTTATACCAGCACCTAGGAATGGTTGAAGATGCGGTATCTCAACAGAAGACTAAAGAAATGATGGCTAGTCCTTTGTCAAATGAAAGTGCAAAGTTAGTACATCATGTGAGGCCTGGATCGGATATGTCTGATTCGGAAAGTGCAGGAACGTCGCGAAGTCCTTTGTCAACAAAATTGAAGCAAATGAAGGCACAGTTAGAGAGTACCAATGTTAAAATGCGGGATATAGCGTCCAAGATGGATCACAATGCAAACCAACGAGATGTGAAAGTTCTGAAAGAGAAGGAGGTTAACCCTAAGGAGCAGATTGTACAGCATGAAAACAAGCTTGCAGAGCTGATGCCCGCTGATAGTACCACAACTGTGGCTAACACATCTTTTATCGGGGACCATTTACACAATGTTGAAAGCAAGTTAAATCAGTCCGAGACGACGATAGAGAACTGTCGCAAAAAACTTGCAGATATCATCAATCAAGTAGAGACCTACCAGAGCAGCGGAGAGAAAACTCTTACTCCGGATACATTGGATGTTTTGAAGAAGCGATTGAGTGATGTCATGGAAATAGCCGGGTCGCCGTCTGATCCGGTTTCCAGTAGCAATACTGACCATGTTACTATTGACCATGATGTAATGTCAACCATTGAAGATAAGCGGTCGTCCATGTACGTTAATTTGAAACGACGTGAATCGGAGTTGCTGAAACAAAGTTCTTTAACCGAGGAGCAGAAGATGCAGTTGTATGCTGAGAAGCTGTCTTGTGAAGCGGTGATTTTGAGTGAATTAGCATACATTTTACAGAGGGACATAATCCTTGGTAGCAGTATGAGTCAGATGCAGCATATCCATAAGATTAATGGCCAGATGTTTCAGCTTGAACAGAAACTTGGCGTCTCTGATGGTCATTCAGGCAATGTTCAGGATCATGATTCGGAGATGTTAGGATGCTATGCATCACTTCTAGCAGACAAGATTATCTCTGAAGGACAGTTAACGGCGTTAGCGAATCCTAGCAGCCTTTATCAAGCTCCAAGCACGAACAGCAGTTATCTCTCTGATCCCGCACAAGCTAGTGTATGGGCACACGAGGTTCTACTGAGATCTGATCTGGAAGACAGTATTTCTAAATGTCATAAGGCCAAAGCTACATCTGTGGATAGCATAGAGAGCTGTGGTTGTCTTCTGGCTACAAAGGCATTAATGCAAGGTGAGTTGACATTTGCGATGAAGCATATGAAAAGGAAACTAGCGACGAGGTTAACAGAGCAGGAAAGAACACTGCTTACAGAGAAACAGCTAGCTAGTGCTATGGAGAATATGAAATCAAGACATAAAAAGCTCTCAGATAATATCGACCATTACAAAGATCAGACTATTTGCCACTTGGCTTCAGTTTTAAGTACAGCTTTGTATTCTAATGTATCTAGTCATGATAACCCGACACAAGCATGTTGCAATGCTGCCGTGAACTTAGTCGAGAATGAGATGAAAGCTCTAGTCAAATACAGTATTCCAAAGTATGAACAAGAGTTAGGAAGGATGGTTCAGGAATCGTCGCCAGAACTCAAGAGCGTTATAGAGGAGGAACTTAGAGCTACATTGTCCCAATTCAGAGTGAAATGTGATGAGTTCATGCAGGCCAATGAACTTCAGCCTCCTGTTCATCCCGCCAGTCCTGCTGATGAAGTGTCTGCAGTCAAAGCACAAGTCAGTGAGTTTGCTGAAATAGTCATCCAGTATTCTCTGATAGGCCTTAGTATATCACACTTCAGTAATAACAATGGACAAGCGTCACCGCCACTATCGGAGGAATCAAGTATTACCCAGGATGCAGCATATCGTGCGCTATCTTCAGCTTTAACCAAAGAATCGGAAGTGAAGGATCATGCAGCATTGGAGCTGCGAGCCAAGGCTAGTTCATCGCTTGGGTTTGCTGCGATGCTCGGCCATGAAGAGTCACTGGCGTCATATGCAGACATCTTGGTACGAGAAGCACTGTTTCAGGCAGAACTCTCATACACAATTCTGAAACAGAAAGTCAAACACAAACAAGAGATGACTGAATTGCGTGAATTCTATGAGTTCCGAAATGATAATTCATCCGAGGATGTGATGTCGTCCGCATACAGTGAATATGAGGTGACATTAGCCCATCATGAGATGATCCTAGAGTCAGAACACAAGGACCTATTAGAAGCATTACACAGCATCGAAGCGGACATACAAAAACTGAAAACAATCAGCAGGGCGTCGAGCTTTTCCAGCGATACTGCTTTTCTGGAACAGATAGACACACTACAATCTGGTATCGTGAGGATTGTGTCAGAATTGGATGAGCAACGTACAAGAAACTCTGAAGAGCTGAAACGTGAGATGAACAATGCTCGCCTGAAGTTAGTCGAGGTCTTAGACGGATTTGAACGTGATAAGGAGACGCTGGTTGTTGATTACGAAGACCGTATTGTCCAGCTTGAGGAGGAGATTGACATTCAGAGAGTAAGTACCTTAATGCTTTCAATATTTCTCTCTCGATATGGTTAAGTTGCTGCCATATAAGAAATATGCTTACGAATATTTTGAAAATAGTATGATTAGAGGCAACAGTAATTTTCAGCATTTTCAAGAGCGTATGTGCATGATTACGTTGAAATGGAGGAATCCAGTTTCTCAGTCAATCATATGATGCCATAATCAACTATGTGATGTATAGTCTGATGTCAAAATCAATTACATCATGATTGACTCGATTTAGTCTGTCTTAAACGCTTAATAGCCCATCAGGTTGTACGAATTGTATGTCTACTATTTAAAAGAGATGCTGTTGAATATTTTAAAACTAATTTAACTGGTTGCTGTTGCTGGCAACAATCATAAGCAGCAACAGCACCCAGTTAAATTACTTTCAAAATATTCAACAGGTTGTCTGCCAGTTTATAGTGTTCTCAAAATTGGTAGTCGGGGAGTTCAGGGATTGATCGATCCCAACATGGGCGAAGCATGGGTTAAGTTTAGCTAAAGTTGGGCAGGCCATAGTTAAAACTTGGTTCCTCCATTGAAATTCTGGGAATTCATGTTTCAAAGTGGTAACCCCTTAATGGTCATGGTTTTTCACAAAATTTTTAATTTTATTGTCGATGCATAGCCTTACCACTGGAATGACTGACACGATTTATCGAGACAGTCTCTCGATTTACCTAGCCAGTCATTCCAGTGATAAATTTTCAAAAATAGTCTCATCTTGGCCTACAAATGGATAATCCTCTAGACCACTGTAGAGGCTGGTTTTAGCCAGCATGAGCAGTAAATGGTAGAAATCGATTAAAATGCACACACAATGTGGGCTGAGTTTAGCTAGAAATAGGCAGGGTATGGCTAGAAATAGGCAGGGTATAGATAGAAATAGGCAGGGTATAGATAGAAATAGGCAGGGTATAGATAGAAATAGGCAGGGTATAGATAGAAATAGGCAGGGTAAAGCTAGAGATAGGCAGGGTATAGCTGGAAATAGGCAGGGTATAGCTATAAATAGGCAGGGTATGGCTAGAAATAGGCAGGGTATAGATAGAAATAGGCAGGGTATGGCTAGAAATAGGCAGGGTATGGCTAGAAATAGGCAGGGTATAGCTAGAAATAGGCAGGGTATAGCTAGAAATAGGCAGGGTATAGCTAGAAATAGGCAGGGTATAGCTAGAAATAGGCAGGGTAAAGCTAGAGATAGGCAGGGTATAGCTGGAAATAGGCAGGGTATGGCTAGAAATAGGCAGGGTATAGATAGAAATAGGCAGGGTATGGCTAGAAATAGGCAGGGTATGGCTAGAAATAGGCAGGGTATGGCTAGAAATAGGCAGGGTATAGATAGAAATAGGCAGGGTATAGCTAGAAATAGGCAGGGTATAGCTAGAAATAGGCAGGGTATAGCTAGAAATAGGCAGGGTATAGCTAGAGATAGGCAGGGTAAAGCTAGAGATAGGCAGGGTATGGCTAGAAATAGGCAGGGTATGGCTAGAAATAGGCAGGGTATGGCTAGAAATAGGCAGGGTATAGCTAGAAATAGGCAGGGTAAAGCTAGAGATAGGCAGGGTATAGCTAGAAATAGGCAAGGTATGGCTAGAAATAGGCAGGGTAAAGCTAGAAATAGGCAGGGTATGGCTAGAAATAGGCAGGGTATAGCTAGAAATAGGCAGGGTATAGCTAGAAATAGGCAGGGTAAAGCTAGAGATAGGCAGGGTATAGCTGGAAATAGGCAGGGTATGGCTAGAAATAGGCAGGGTATAGATAGAAATAGGCAGGGTATGGCTAGAAATAGGCAGGGTATGGCTAGAAATAGGCAGGGTATGGCTAGAAATAGGCAGGGTATAGATAGAAATAGGCAGGGTATAGATAGAAATAGGCAGGGTATAGATAGAAATAGGCAGGGTATAGCTAGAAATAGGCAGGGTATAGCTAGAAATAGGCAGGGTATAGCTAGAAATAGGCAGGGTATAGCTAGAAATAGGCAGGGTATAGCTAGAAATAGGCAGGGTAAAGCTAGAAATAGGCAGGGTATGGCTAGAAATAGGCAGGGTATAGCTAGAAATAGGCAGGGTAAGCTAGAGATAGGCAGGGTATAGCTAGAAATAGGCAAGGTATAGCTAGAAATAGGCAGGGTATAGCTAGAAATAGGCAGGGTATAGCTAGAAATAGGCACGGTATAGCTATAAATAGGCAGGGTATAGCTAGAAATAGGCAGGGTAAAGCTAGAAATAGGCAGGGTATAGCTAGAAATAGGCAGGGTATAGTTAGAAGTAGCCAAGTTACAGTTAGAAATGGATTCTTCTATGTGGTCTGTATTTTGATATTATGAGTTTGGTGTGGGCCTATCGTGTACTTGGTCTGATATATGTGTTGAAACAGCTTGTTGCGGCCTTTAGTGTATGTTGTCTGATTGGCTGCTATGTGTTTTGGAACTTCATGATAGTTTGTTATGTGCCTATCGTGTATTTTGTCTAATATCCCTGTTGGAACTTGATGACTGTTTGTTGGAACTTGATGACCGTTTGTTGGAACTTGATGACCGTTTGTTGGAACTTGATGACCGTTTGTTGGAACTTGATGACTGTTTGTTGGAACTTGATGACTGTTTGTTGGAACTTAATGACTGTTTGTTGGAACTTGATGACTGTTTGTTGGAACTTGATGACTGTTAGTTGGAACTTGATGACCGTTTGTTGGAACTTGATGACTGTTTGTTGGAACTTGATGACTGTTTGTTGGAACTTGATGACTGTTTGTTGGAACTTGATGACTGTTTGTTGGAACTTGATGACTGTTTGTTGGAACTTGATGACTGTTTGTTGGAACTTGATGACCGTTTGTTGGAACATGATGACCGTTTGTTGGAACTTGATGACCGTTTGTTGGAACTTGATGACCGTTTGTTGGAACTTGATGACCGTTTGTTGGGACTTGATGACTGTTTGTTGGAACTTGATGACTGTTTGTTGGAACTTGATGACCGTTTGTTGGAACTTGATGACCGTTTGTTTTGTTCGTGTAGGAGGAGCATGAGAGTGAGTTTACACAGTTGAAGAATGACATGGTTACTGCTGTGAGTGCGATCAAAGCTAGTGAAGTGCAATCAGAGAATGATATGGGCAATGAGATCATGCGTCTTCGACACCAAATCTCTGCACAGAGAGCTAAAGTCATGGTGAGTTTTGAAGATTTAGTTCATGTTTGCGATTGTTATGTTTGTTAAATATTTCTATCTAGCATGATGTTAACACTTATAGACGAGAAATTAATAATTCCTTAAGACATAAGAAATATTTTGAAACTAATTTGACAGGGAGCTGTAGCTAATTTTGTCAGCAACAGATTCCGGTTAAATTAGTTTCAAAATGTTCACTGCTTACCTGTATATTTGTTTTGAAATTGAAATACTGACATTTCAAGTGTTAACACTGCTGAGTAGTCCTAGCAAGGATTAGCTTGACAACTTACTGTAACAACAAGATACAAAACTAAAAATAGAAAAAGAATTCTGTTGAACAGTTTGAAAGTAATTTGACTGGAAGTTTTTAATATCCTAATCTGACAATAGTGACATAATAATTGATATATTTAAAAATTTTAATGTTAAATTTGAGTGTTTTGAACAGTTATGCTATCACAGTTTTGAGTGACGTAATTTATGTATCAGAGAAAGAAGTTCTGGAAGCTATGCATTCGTAGGTCAAAGATGCCGTTGACAAAAAGACTATGTTTATACAATGCAACCTGCATATTCTGGATGCTGTATAACTGTAGATGCTGAGCAGCTCCGAAGGCAGCTTTAGAAAACTTGATGCCTGTCACTGCAACCACCCTTACACAATCACTGAACAGACAGCATAATTTCCAATGATGCACTATACAAGACGTACTATATGCTGTCTGTAAAAGTTGCCCAGCATTAAGATGGCCTATGTTTGGTCATCTGCTAAGGATGCCAGGGAACACACCAGCGCCGAGAGCCTTGGAATTCACCCTACTGGGAGCCAGCACATATAAAGCCAGGAGAGGATGTCATTGTATAAATATGTTAAGCACAGTGGTCAAATGTGAAGACGGACTGATTGCAGCTGTAGCATGTTTCTACTACTACAGCCGCAGAATACAGTAATCATACATACATACATACAACATCATAGTCAGTGCTGCTATAATTCTGTGACATCACAATGCGTGTCTGCTTATTTCTGCTATTATGAACTATTACTTACACATGTTATCATCCTTATTAGTAAGGTGAAAACAGGATTTGTGACATCGCATAAGAGTGTAAATTTAGATCGGAAATTGGCAAAACGTTTTTATTTTTTTTATCATATGGTCACATTTTTGGAAGCTCTATAACTGGTTTACTTGTTTTTTTAAAGATTTTTTTCTTTGTAAATAAGGAAAACTAGACTGCTCGGTCAAGGACCAGTCATCGCATGCCCCTGCATTCACTTCTTGACCTTTTTGCTCCCCAATCCCATCCCTGAAGCCGGAGCGAAATGTACATGTCTTCTTGCACTACCCACTCAGATGTGTAATTCACAGACCAAATTTGGTTGCATTCCATCCTAAGATTGCAGACGAGTTGCATTGCAATCGATCGCCGCACACACAGATAGACAGACACATGGGCTGGATGGCATAATCCCCCTTTACTTCTAAAATATTGGGATAATTAGAGACGACATAGTCTTGCTTTAAGTTGTATGCGTCACTGTTCATGTCTCCATATTTGTCAGTCCCAGTCACCCCCCCCCCTCCTTGCTGCTATATTTGTCTCGCAGTCAGCCCATTGCTGCTATATATGGCCGTCCTGTCACCCCTGCTGCTATATATGGCAGTCCTGTCACCCCTGCTGCTATATATGGCAGTCCTGTCACCCCTGCTGCTATATATGGCAGTCCTGTCACCCCTGCTGCTATATATGGCAGTCCTGTCATCCCTGCTGCTATATATGGCAGTCCCAGTCACCCCCTGCTGCTATATTTGTCAGTCCTGTCACACCTGCTGCTATATTTGTCAGTTCCGTCACTCCCTGCTGCTATATATGGCAGTCCTGTCACCCCTGCTGCTATATTTGTCAGTTCCGTCACTCCCTGCTGCTATATATGTCAGTTCCGTCACTCTCTGCTGCTATATATGGCAGTCCCAGTCACCCCCTGCTGCTATATTTGTCAGTCCTGTCACCCCTGCTGCTATATATGGCAGTCCCAGTCACCCCCTGCTGCTATATTTGTCAGTCCTGTCACCCCTGCCGCATATATTTGTCAGTTCTGTCACTCCCTGCTGTTATATTTGTCAGTCCCAGGCACTCCCTGCTGCTATATATGGCAGTCCCAGTCACACCCTGCTGTTATATTTGTCAGTCCCAGTCACTCCCTGCTGCTATATTTGTCAGTCCTATCGCACCCCCCCCCCTGCTGCTATATTTGTCAGTTCCAACGCCTCCCCTCCCCCCTGCTATATTTGTCAGGTCTGTCACACACACACACACCCTGCTTCTATATTTGCCAATCCTGTCACCCCCCCCCCCTCCCCCTGCTGCTATATTTGTCAGTCCCGTCGCCCCCCCCCCTGCTGCTATATTTGTCAGTCCCAGTCACTCCCCTGCTGTTATATTTGTCAGTGCCATCACTTGCTTCTATATTTGTCAGGCGCAGTCACCCCCCCCCCCCCCCCCCCCCGCTACTATATTTATCAGTCCCTGCTGCTATATTTGTCAGTCTCGTCACTCCATGCTGCTATATTTGTCAGTACCGTCACTCCATGCTGCTATATTTGTCAGTCCCGTCACTCCATTCTTCTATATTTGCCAATCCTGTCACCCCCCCCCCCCCCCCCCCCCGCTGCTATATTTGTCAGTTCGTTGCCCCCTACTGCTATATTTATCAGTCCCTGCTGCTATATTTGTCAGTCCCGTCACTCCATGCTGCTATATTTGTCAGTCCCATCACTCCATGCTGCTATATTTGTCAGTCCTCATCACTCTTGCTGCTATATTTGTCAGTCCCATCACTCCATGCTGCTATATTTGTCAGTCCCGTCACTCCATGCTGCTATATTTGTCAGTCCCGTCACTCCCTACTGCTATATTTATCAGTCCCGTCACTCCCTGCTGCTATATTTTTCAGTCCCGTCACTCCCTGCTGCTATATTTGTCAGTCCTGCAACTTGCTGCTATATTTGTCAGTCTCCATTACTCCCTGCTGCTATATTTGTCGGTCCCAGTCACACCCTGCCGCTATATTTGTCAATCCCAGTCACCCCCTGCCGCTATATTTGTCAGTCTCAGTCACCCCATGCCGCTATATTTGTCAGTCTCAGTCACCCCCTGCCACTATATTTGTCAGTCCCCCATCAGTCCCTGCTGCTATATTTGTCAGTCCCCATCAGTCCCTGCTGCTATATCTGCCAGTCCCAGTTAGCTCCTTGCTGCTATAGTTGTCTCCCCGTCACCCCTGCTGGAGTACTCATGTGTCAATGTTCATGTTTTGCAGATGGAGCTTCGCAGCATGCGTTCCAGCATTCCTCATTCTCAGCGTGAGACGAAGCTTGCAGTCGCCTTACTCGGAAAAATACAGAATATTGAGCATATCCTCACAGGATTCAAGGTAATAATTATATACATAGTGCTGTGCTTGTGTGCTTTAGTTAAAATCACATCTACACTACCACCTGTGTTAAGTGACCACCTTAGGGAGCCCCAAGCAATCAGTCACTATAGACAGGTGGTCTCTGTAGACAGGTGACTTACTATAGGATATCTGCAATCTCGTGGAAGTTTAACTATCTCATTTTGCAGTTACTGAATCTTGCTTGTAACCATTTCACGCTGAATCCAACCCAAACCGTCCTCTGCAGGGATATTAAGAAATGTCCATTTGCGGTCCAGGAGAATACTATTTTTGAAGATTTCCACTAGAATGACTGGCTCGATAACTGAGCCAGACATTCCAGTGATAAATTTTCAAATAGTTTTTCTTGGCCTGCAAATGCATTAAATTTAGCCGTTAAAGAGTTACACCTACAGGATATTTTGAGAACGGTTTGACTGAGGACTGTTTCAGTCAAATAGTTCTATATATCGTCAGGTGGATGGTTGCTTTCAGATTGCTAAATTCCATTCCTGTCATGCGAGTGTTCATTTACAAAACGATGTTACTGTAGGCTGTTGGTGTCTATAGCAACTTTCAGAGACATTTCTATCAGAATCATGTGTACACCAGCCAGCTACTAGTAGCTATTCCCCGCCCCTTTCTAGCTAATCTCTGCCCACTTTGTACACACATTTGAAAGGCTTTTAGCACATGTTTGAACCCTGAATTCTCCGAACCACGATTCGAAGGTAACTGCGCTTAACGTGTTGAATATTTTGAAACTAATTTAACTGGGATCAAAATTCACCAAAGACATAGGATTCAGCCACTAAGTGTCTAACAGTTGCCATTTTCATGTCAGATCTATGTCATTTCATTGTGACGTCAGTAAACAAGTAACATATTTTGATATTTAACATCGGATACTTTAGTGACGGATCGTATCCATCCATTAACCTTTTGACATCAGTGTGGTCAGGGTTAAATAGCAGCTGTTTTAAGTCTGTTTGAAGCGAGTATTTTTATTCTTATTGTTCTTACCAGTCAAGTTCCCAGGAGAGTTTGACAGAATTAGGTCATCAGGATTTCTCTGCAAGTAGCTCTGAAGAGGAGTCTGATGATGAAACGTCTGATGCATCCGAGACAGCAGAGGATGGGATGTTGAAACAACAACCAGTTATTCCTGCAAGCAGTAAAAGAAAGGTAGGTTAGCTTAAAGATTTAAAGATCTGAATCCCCATTGTTGACATTCATTCTTCATGCATATCGTACCATGCAAGCATCTGGAATCTATTCCTCAAGGGTGTTTTACAGATTCAACAGCTTAAAGTTCTCATCTATTCTTAAAAGATACATATCCTAGCTAAATTTATGACTATTTGTTAATTTATGGACGCTTTAACCTGTGTCCGCCATTTTAGATAGATATTTGCTGGCCCCATTATTTCAGATTATTGTCTGCCGGTGAGCAATTGTTCGTATAAAACCATTCTCGAAATGCTAATGCTAGTCATTCTTCTGCTGGCTTTCAACGTGAGCGCATAGATGTGCATAGCATAGTTCATTACCAGTTGCGTATATTTCCTATGGTGCAAGTGACAACAAATATATTTATAACACGTTTACTGAAAACTGCTGCTGCCTATAGCAGCAACAACTTTGCGTCAAATTGTCAATATAATCAGCTGATAATACAACTAGAAAAAGATTTGCTAACAATTTGGCTGAAAATCGTTGATGCAACAACTTTCAATCAAATTATTCTCAAAATAATCAGCAGTGTGATCAACGTGCATGACTTGGGGAAGATATTTCGAGCAACTTTATTGACAGTCATTTCTTACTCGGGCAGCAACAGCAGCTCAAACATTTCTCAGAATAATCAGCGGACTTCAGGTTTTGTTTGCGAGCAAGTGCATACACAATTAGTTAAGCCTATATCGTATGCGTATTTCAGAGTCAAATATGTTCACAAAGACCAAGCAGTCCACCAGCACATGCACGATCGGCTCTGACATGCCAACCATGAATAGAATAATAAGGTTACCTCCTGATTTACAATGAAATGAACTAAATTTTCGAGCATATCTGAGACGGGGGTCTTGATTCCGTATACCATATAGGTCTAATTTATAGGCATTTGTTAGCTAACAAAAAGGAAAGCCAGTTGATTATTCTGAGAAAAATTTAACAACGCTGTTGCCGCCTGAGTAAGAAATGACTCAATAAAGTTGTTCAAAATATCTTCAGCAGGTCTTGCAACATTTACTTCTCTGCTGATTATTTTGAGAACAATTTGATTGAAAGTTGTTTCCTCAACGATTTTCAGCCAAATTGTTATCAATACTTTGCCTAGTGACAATTGTATTTTCAGCTAATTATTTTGACAGCAATTTGACGGAAAGCTGTTGCTGCTATAGGCAGCAACAGCATTCAGTAACTTGTTATAGATATATTTGTTTTTATTTGCACCATAGGCTGAAATAATGGCGCCCGCAAATATCTATCTAAAATGGCGGCTAAAGTCCAAGTTAGTTAAAGTGTCCATAAAGTAACAAATAGTCCTAAATTTAGCTAGGATATGTATCTTTTAAGAATAGATGAGAACTTTAAGCTTTTACAGACATAGTTTTCTTGAAATTGAGTTAGTTATATACACCTGTGCAAAAGTTAAGCACCACCCTATTTTTACGCACATGCGAGGGTATATTCATGTGCTATGAAGAAAGCAATAGCATAAACATTTATGTACCCATCCATCTTAGTGCAAGAGGTAATAATGCAACTAGAGGAATGCTGATTATGATGGTGGGGAAACACTATGTTTTTGTTTGAACTTGAAAACGAGGCCTGAATATGGTTACGTTGACACAACTGACAACTATTGCCCTACAGTTGACACACGTGGCTAGATTGTCATTAATGGTGTCTGAAAACGAAGTTTAACCTCTGTGCACGAGTTTGAGACTGTCATTATTAATACCGGGTATATCCACCTTGTGCCTGGATGACGGCCTGGACACGACGTCTCATGCTGGTCACCAACCGACTGATACGCCATTGTGGTATTCGTTGCCATTCAAGATGGAGTGCGTCTGTTAATTCCTGTAGGTTCTGCACGGGTGATCCCTCCTCCTCACCATGTTTCCCAGAATGTCCCAGATATGCTCAATAGGGTTCATGTCAGGGCTCCTTGCTGGCCATGGTAGGGTTTCGATGGCATTCTGGCGGAGGTATTCATGCACAGCTCTAGCACGATGTGGTCGGGCGTTGTCATCCATGAATATAGGGTGGGTTCCAGGTGCATGATTTACAAAATGAGGGACCACAACTCTATCCAGTATGGAATCTTGATATCTTTGTCCATTTAGTGTTCCAGGTACAGTCAACAGATCCAGCTTACAATCAAATGAGATGCACCCCCATATCATAACGGAACCTCCACCAAATGGAACTTCTTCCATGATGTTACGTTGGTCGTACGCCGTGCGTCTGGACCTCCATACACGAGTTCGACCATCTGTGGCATGAAACAGGAACCGACTTTCATCGGACCAGTGTACCCGTCTCCAGGATCTCATGTTCCAGTGTCTTCTTTCGTTGCACCACCTCAGACGCTCCTCTTTGTGGTGTGCAGTGAGGAGAGGACGTCTAACAGGTCTAGCTTTCATGCCAGCAGCATACAGTCTCCTTTTGACGGTAGACATTGACACTCTATTGCGCGTTTCCCATTGCTGGCTGAGCACTCTGCTGTTGGTGAATGGAGATCTCCTAACAAGGCGTACTAGGGCTCGATCATCACGGGCAGTAGTCTTCTTCGGTCTTCCAGATCTAGGCCTGTCGTTCACCTCGTTAGTTTGCCCATGTTTTGCAATCAAACGACTGATTACAGTATGGTTAATGTTCAGCTGTCTGCCAATCTCTCTGCATGACATACCAGTGGTATGCATGCCTATGATTTGCCATTTCACACGATCACTTAACCTTCGTCTTGCCATAGCGGTTCACAATCAAGAGCTAATTCTCTCTGTACAAATAAACCACGGTCATGAACACAAAATTCCTAATCTTGTCGCCTAAATCTGTATGTAATGTTCTACACCTCAAACTGGACTTTTACATAACTGAACACGTGTGCTGTTTCCCGCCACGCACGGACATCAAGCGGCGTGAAGTCATGCATGCATGTGCATTTCGTACTTGGAATTATGTCAGCTAACGCGGGGACAAAAAGTATGGCAGCCTAGTTGTACCATCATGTTTCTACGTTCTATTGTTTTTGCTGGTGCTTAACTTTTGCACAGGTGTATATTTCAAGGATGAAAGAGTTAGCGATATTGATGTCTTATATGAATTGTTGTTATTTTATTGATAGCGTATGGAGACTCGTGCACACAAGCGCATTCTGTTGCGTATGCATGAACGTCACAAGACTCAAATGGAGCAGCTGAGGAGAGATAAGGAGCATGCATTAGAGGATGAAATGAGATCAACTAAAGCAGGTGAGAAATCTACCTTTATAACAATCAACTAATGCAGGTGAAAAATCTACCTTTGTAACAATCAACTAAAGCAGGTGAGAAATCTACCTTTATAACAATCGACTAATGCAGCTGAGAAATCTACCTTTATAACAATCAACTAATGCAGATGAGAAATCTACCTTTATAACAATCAACTAATGCAGATGAGACATCTACCTTTATAACAATCAACTAATGCAGGTGAGAAATCTACCTTTATAACAATCAACTAATGCAGATGAGAAATCTACCTTTATAACAATCAACTAATGCAGGTGAGAAATCTACCTTTATAACAATCAACTAATGCAGGTGAGAAATCTACCTTTATAACAATCAACTAATGCAGGTGAGAAATCTACCGTTATAACAATCAACTAATGCAGGTGAGAAATCTACCTTTATAACAATCAACTAATGCAGGTGAGAAATCTACCTTTATAACAATCGACTAAAGCGGGTGAGAAATCTACCTTTATAACAATCGACTAATGCGGGTGAGAAATCTACCTTTATAACAATCGACTAATGCGGGTGAGAAATCTACCTTTATAACAATCAACTAATGCGGGTGAGAAATCTACCTTTATAACAATCAACTAATGCAGGTGAGAAATCCACCTTTATAACAATCGCCTAATGCGGGTGAGAAATCTACCTTTATAACAATCGACTAATGCAGGTGAGAAATCTACCTTTATAACAATCGACTAATGCAGGTGAGAAATCTACCTTTATAACAATCGACTAATGCAGGTGAGAAATCTACCTTTATAACAATCAACTAATGCAGGTGAGAAATCTACCTTTATAACGTCCAATACAAGGCGGGCCTTGAATATTATTAGGTATTCAAGTGTTTTGGTGAGCATACAGGTTTGTATGAACTGTGCACACAATTGCATTGTTACGCCGGTCGTACAAACCTGTATACCATGCAAAACACTTAAATACTGTTTTGTAAATAACATGTCGTCTTTCAGGCTTTCAGCATGACAAGCTTGTCAAATACGGCAAACAACATATGTATGTAAAATGGATCACTCAGTAGTGATGTAGTAGGAATTTTTGTCTAATTCGTATACCCGTCATCTAATCCAATTAACAAAGCACATTCTGTCATGTGACATCACTGAGGGGTGATTAGTGTTCAATATAGTATTAATAAGGGAGGTCGACTTACCAGGTGTACATGCAATGGATATTAATAAGAACTTCTCTAAATGTTTTGATAATTAGGTGATAATTTTCTCGATCAGAAGTCATTGTTTTCATGCATCATACAAACCACATTTGATTTAACATTTTCAAGCCTACAGCCTATATATGACCAATGGACCTTTCCAGTTTATCCATCAATCATGACTTCATAATCAACTACTTGACGTGTATGATGATGTCATAATCAATTACATCACGTAGATAATTTCATCACCAGCGCTTGGTTGATGACGGACTAAGCGCTGTTGTACGGATTGTATGTCTTTACTATTTGATAAACATTTTGTTGAATATTTTGAAACTAATTTCACTGGGTACTGTTGCTGCCATGAGAAGCAACAGCACCCATTCAAATTAGTGCCACAATATCCAATGGCTTATCTGTATAGTTTTCTGGAAAGTTTTCAGGGAGTTCAGGGATTGATCGCTCCGAACACAAGCAAAGTGTAGGTGGAGCTTAGCTAGAGATGGGCTTGGCATGGCTATAACTGGATTCCTCTATTGCTGTCCATGTCAGAAATGTGCTGTTGAATATTTTACTACTTCAAACTTCCAGTTACCTTCAAAATATTTAGTAGCATTGTTGTTTAGTTACCTGCATGTGGAGAGAGATACTGGTATTTCAGATGTGAAGCGGGCAATATGTTCTCAGTAAATAGTTAATTAATAATCAATGTGCATTTGTACGAGTATATGTGTGTTTCAGCTTTGGAGGCTATGAGGAAGAAATATGAGGAAGAGTTGGAGAATGAGAGAGAGAAATTCACTGAAGCATTGCACAGTATGCATAGTGAGAATGATATGACTGAACTCATTAGCAGGCATAAGTAAGTAATAGAGGAGCTGCTCAAATAGCAACAGTGCAGCTCATGTATCGGTAGTAGTAGTAGCAGCGGCGCCGGCGGCAGCAGCATATACAGCAGTAGTAGTAGTAGCCGTGCCAGCTATGGTGCCGGCGGCAGCAGCATATACGGCAGCAGTAGTAGCAACAGCAGCAGCCGCCACCACAGTAGTAGTAGTAGTAGTAGTAGTAGTAGTAGTAGTAGTGGTAGTAGTAGTAGCAGTAGTAGTAGTAGCAGTTGTAGTAGTAACGGTAGTAGTAGCAACAGCAACAGCCACTGTCACAGCAGCAACCACAGTAGTAGTAGTAGTAGTAGTAGTAGTAGTAGTAGTAGTAGTAGTAGTAGTAGTAGTAGTAGTAGTAGTAGCAGTAGAAACAGAAGTAGTAGCAGCAGCAGTAGAAACAGAAGTAGTAGCAGCAGCGATAGTAGTAGCAACATTAGTAG
This sequence comes from Chaetoderma sp. LZ-2023a, assembly GCA_034401795.1. Classification (NCBI taxonomy): domain Eukaryota; kingdom Metazoa; phylum Mollusca; class Caudofoveata; order Chaetodermatida; family Chaetodermatidae; genus Chaetoderma; species Chaetoderma sp. LZ-2023a. The sequence goes on from CM067372.1 coordinate 18,858,434, forward strand.
TAGTAGTAGTAGTAGTAGTAGTAGTAGTAGTAGTAGTAGTAGTAGTAGTAGTAGCAGCACAGTAGTAGTAGCAGCAGCGATAGTGGTAGTAGTAGTAGTGGCAGCGGCGCAGCAGCAGCAGCAGTGACAGTGACAGTAGCTGCAGCAGCAGCAGTAGTAGTAGTAGCAGTAGCAACAGCAGCAGCAGCAGCAGTGGCAGTGACAGTAACTGCAGCAGCAGTAGTAGCTAAGCCCTTGCTTATGATACAGATTTAAGCAGCTCCGTTAACTTCCTGGAGAAATGGTTAAGATATTATTTTGTTGTTTCTAGTTTGGAGGTACTGCATATGAAAGATGAGCTGACTCAGCTGTCAAAGTAATATATTGTTTTGTTGGGTGTGTTTGTTTAGTTTGGAGGTATTGCATATGAAAGATGAGGTGTCTCAGCTGTCGAAGAAGAACAAAAAACAGCTGGAGGATGTTCATGCTCTGGAACAGAAACTCCACAAACACGAAGAAAGCAACAAGAAGGAATTAAAACACATTGCTCATAAGTAAGTCTTATATGTACATGGTCCCTCTGCATATTGTGGAACTTGTCTTGACTAAGTTGACTTGAATGATGTAGCAGTAGCAGCCTACTATGATCCAATGTCTGTTATGACTGCTCATGGATGTAAGTGCAGATGTTCATCAAGTGTAAGCTCATATATCCACGAAGTTAACTACCCTTTGAACACTCGCATTCCAGTATGGTTTAAAACTAATTTGAGGCTAGAGTATACTGGCTTTATTCACTCAGCCTCTACCAAACTCGGTCTTCTTGCTGATAATGGATAGTTTTGTATGACTATTCAGAGATAAATGATCAAACTTATATTTTCAGTTGTAATAACAACTAGTATATGTCGGCCGGTCATTATCTGTCAGTCATTCTGACAAAGCTGCGTGCATTGCAAATACAATGCATGTACATACGTGCTATAGAACAAACTGTTGTCTCTAACAAAGCTGCGTGCATTGAAAATACAATGCATGTACGTACGTGTTATAGAACAAGCTGTTGTTGTGTCTCTGACAAAGCTGCGTGCATTGCAAATACAACGCATGTACATGCTTGTTATAGAACAAGCTGTTGTTGTGTCTCTGACAAAGCTACGTGCATTGTAAATACAACGCATGTACGTACGTGCTATAGAACAAGCTGTTGTCTCTAACAAAGCTGCGTGCATTGCAAATACAACGCATGTATGTACGTGTTATAGAACAAGCTGTTGTTGTGTCTCTGACAAAGCTGCGTGCATTGCAAATACAACGCATGTACATACGTGTTATAGAACAAGCTGTTGTTGTGTCTCTGACAAAGCTGCGTGCATTGTAAATACAACGCATGTACGTACGTGTTATAGAACAAGCTGTTGTTGTGTCTCTGACAAAGCTGCGTGCATTGCAAATACAACGCATGTACATGCTTGTTATAGAACAAGCTGTTGTTGTGTCTCTAACAAAGCTGCGTGCATTGCAAATACAACGCATGTACGTACGTGTTATAGAACAAGCTGTTGTTGTGTCTCGGACAAAGCTGCGTGCATTGCAAATACAACGCATGTACGTACGTGTTATAGAACAAGCTGTTGTTGTGTCTCTGACAAAGCTGCGTGCATTGTAAATACAACGCATGTACGTACGTGTTATAGAACAAGCTGTTGTTGTGTCTCTGACAAAGCTGCGTGCATTGCAAATACAACGCATGTACGTACGTGTTATAGAACAAGCTGTTGTTGTGTCTGACAAAGCTGCGTGCATTGCAAATACAACGCATGTACGTACGTGTTATAGAACAAGCTGTTGTTGTGTCTCTGACAAAGCTGCGTGCATTGTAAATACAACGCATGTACGTACGTGTTATAGAACAAGCTGTTGTTGTGTCTCTGACAAAGCTGCGTGCATTGCAAATACAACGCATGTACGTACGTGTTATAGAACAAGCTGTTGTTGTGTCTCTGACAAAGCTGCGTGCATTGCAAATACAACGCATATACGTACGTGTTATAGAACAAGCTGTTGTTGTGTCTCTGACAAAGCTGCGTGCATTGCAAATACAACGCATGTACGTACGTGTTATAGAACAAGCTGCTGTTGTGTCTTTGACAAAGCTGCGTGCATTGCAAATACAACGCATGTACGTACGTGTTATAGAACAAGCTGTTGTTGTGTCTCTGACAAAGCTGCGTGCATTGTAAATACAACGCATGTACGTACGTGTTATAGAACAAGCTGTTGTTGTGTCTCTGACAAAGCTACGTGCATTGTAAATACAACGCATGTACGTACGTTATAGAACAAGCTGTTGTGTCTCTAACAAAGCTGCGTGCATTGCAAATACAACGCATGTACGTACGTGTTATAGAACAAGCTGTTGTGTCTCTGACAAAGCTGCATGCATTGCAAATACAATGCATGTACGTACGTGTTATAGAACAAGCTGTTGTTGTGTATCGGAAATCCTTAACCATTTGACTAAAGCTTCCCAATAATGCCTTCTGAAGTGATCTTGAAAAATATAAATTTGGCGATCAAGAGAAGTCCATTTTAGAAAATTTACCACTGCAATGACTGACTCGATAACAGCCAGTCATTCCAGTGATAACCTTTCAAAAATTGTCTGTTTGGTCTGCAGATGGACATATGCAATGGAAAATTTAGATTTTATAGCACAAATTTTGATGGTTAAAGGGTTAATAGTGGTTTTGTGTGTGTTGTTTCAGACAGGAGCAGTCATTTACTAACTTGAACAAGGAACTGGAGAGGATAAGGACAATAGTTATGTCCCGGGAAGCAGCCAAAACATCGATTAGTGGCACTAAAGTGTTACCGACAAAACATGAGGAGGTAATTCGACAGGCATGACACGCATGCACGCACACACACATGCATACATTTGTTTGCCATTCCTTTGAAGTCTCTTTTCTGGCGATATTTGAGATAAACATGGCCAGGTTGCACATCCAGTGATGTCATTTTGAAAACTACTATTATGCCCTGTCAAGGTTGGTCAATAATATAAAAATTTGTGCTTATTAGCTCACCTGTCCTGAAAGGCCAAGTAAGCTTATGCCATGGTGACCATCCGTCGTGTGTCCGCCATCCGTCCATCATCTTTTTCTTTAAATCTTGGATTTTGGCTGACTAGGAAACGTCTTAAGAAATCTCCGAAACCGCTTGGTGGATTGAAGCAAACCCCATGAAATATGGTCTAGGGCAAAAGGTGGACCACGTTTGTTCAAGGGAAGTTGATTTGTCAAATGGTTCACCGGCCATTTTGGTTGACCTAGTTTTAGCGAAAGCAACTCCAGAACTGCTGAAGGGATCGGGCCGAAATTTGGCAGATATGATTAGGGACTACGGGCCATTAAAGTTTGTTCAAGGGAAGTTGATCCGTAAAAAACATGGCCACAGTGGGCCAATCAAAATATCGCGTGTTTGGTGGCCATATTGGATTTTTTTTTATTTGATGGATTGTGAGGAAATTGGTTTTATATAGGTTTTTGGGTATCCTGATATCAAATTTGCAATTTGCAAAACTGTCGGATAAACGGTGGATCATTTTCCCGCCAAAAGCTCCCATACTAAAGCAATGGGAAATTTAAAATGTCTTCGAGAACCACTAGGCAGATTACAAGTATTTCTAGCAGGAACTATCCTTAGGGGATAGGGATCCAATTTTGTTCAAACTAAGTCAATCGGCCAATTTGTCCAGCGGCCATCTTGGGTTTTGGCCGATTTTTAGAAATGTCTAAAAATCTTCGCCAAAACTGAGCTATTGACTCAAAACTCATAAAATATCATATAGGGCACGAGCTGAACCAATTTTGTTCAAGGGAACTTGATTTGCCAAATGGTTGGGCGGCCATCTTGGATGGCCTGGTTTTCATGAAAGCAACTTTGTCTTCAGAGCCACTGAACGAATTGGGCTGAAATTTTGGAGATATGATTTTGATGACTAAGGGCCATTAAAGTTTGTTCAAGAGAAGTTGATACATAAAGAAACATGGCCTCTGTTTTCTTGTTACAAGTCTGCTCAACTCATTAGAATTCTACTTATTGTTAATGACCATTCTAGTTGAGATGCCTATGGGCCTCTTGTTTAATATCAATGTCAATTTTATCTTGCCATGGTAATCAACCATTTCACTAAAGCACTGTAGATGTGACTTGGCCAACTTATCTATCACAGAGTTAAGATAATAAAATGTACATGCACTGAAACATTACAAGGCACCAAGGAATCAACACAAGACAGATGCTCAGTTAGCACAAGTCAGTTATAGCTAATACCTAGAGTTTCAGGGGTCAAAACATGGCTGTTCTTTAAAACAGATAGTCTTTGACCACCTGTCGTAAAGAACACCTGCCCTGCGTTCGGACATGTCGGAGAAGAAAATGTTTCAAAACGTTTTGCTAAATCTGCAAACTGTTACAATCTGCTATTTTTAGATTTATTACATCATATACAAACTGGAAAAATCAGATTTTGCACATGCAAAACATTTTGCTTTCCGATCGCAAGGTTGTACTTTGGCACCAAAATAGAGGTGGTCTGCGATTAGCTCTGAATGTACGATGGAATTCCTTATTTTCAAATAAATTATAACTCAATGATATGATTAACATTACCTTACAGTTGTCGCTGAAGCTGAAGGATACAGAAATTCGACAGCTCCGTGAACAGATCAAACTGAGTCGTGAAAGATTACAGCGTGGTGATGAGGTAACAATAAGCTGTCTCTATAAATATAGAGGCTAAGTTCATATTCTGCACATTCTTGGCATTGATTGACAGAGTTAAAGTCATTAAAATGACAAATGTGTGTGTGGTTTCCGTCATACCAAATAAGTTTAAGGCAAATTCAGTAGATATATTCATTTCTTGAATGAGGTCCATTTATCTTAGTTAATATTTGGCCAAATTATTTGTACTTCTAAAACAATATTTGATGACCATAGGGATTGGATAACTTGCCTCATTTCAGGAAAAAACAGCAATTCTATAATGAGTAGGTTTGCATTGCTTACAATTGCTTGTTATCGTGGTATAAATTCTCCAGTTAGATGTTGCATTTTGTCCTCTCTTCAGACCCAGGATCAGATAAAGTCACAGTACAATGAGCTCTATCATAAGTATGAAGCGCTGCACACAGAACATGAAGAGGAAGTGGAGAGACTGAAACGGAAACTGGAAAATGCTTTTCTGGGAAATAGGACAGAAGTGACCAGTAGTGGATCATTACGCAGAGGACTTAAACGAGGTACAACCTCTGCTGTGTTGCTCCCCTTCGGCCCCCTCCCCCCTCCCCCTCCCACATCTGTATGTGCTTCTGTTTATAAATGGTACAATTGTATTAATCTGCATTAGCAAACCGAGGGTATGCAATGGACAAATGCATAGCAGTATGATACACACCCGTCAAATGAAGACACTAAAAATCTACACATCTACAAACTAGGACTGCAGACATTCTGTCTATTCTTAGCCGTTTACTAGTCAATCCAGCTGAAAATGATTCATGTTTCAAAATATTCCACAAAATGTTTAGCAACTTGTAAATTCATCAAAGACATTCAATTCATACACTTGACAGAACTTTCAATGTTGATGAGTAGTTAGATACGTCACTATGCATTGTGATGTCAGCCTTCATGTGACATAATTGAGTATGATGTCATATACTTGAGTGACAAATCAGATCCTTCCTTTAAATATGTATTTGTAAATCATGATATCTATATTTTTCTTCGACTCGATATGAAGATATATTGCATTCTGGTCTGTGTCTGTCTGTATCCAGAGCTGTATCTGGAGAACTACTGGTCAGTTTTAGCTCAAGCTTTAAGACAAAAAAGAGTGTGGCCGTAGAATAGGATTCCACAACTTGGGTCTGAAATTTTTTTTTAAACCCGAAATCTGTGCAATGTAAAAAAAGATGAGGTCGAGATGAGAATTGCTCTTGTTAATCTAGTTGCTGTTGGTTATTGATTTCTTGATTATTCTTACAGTGGCTTCCTTCAACCAAAGAGACCGGAGTCCAAGCCCACCTAATGTTGATGGCGTATCTGTCATGCCGCCTTTGCCTCATGGATCAAGTCGCACAAGTCGAGATGGCCAGAGATCCAGGCGACATATACATCCCAGAGGTACTTATGCTAATAGTTGTTGATGAATTGATAATAGTGTGAATATCATTAAGATATATAAACATGGTCTTAATTCCCGGACATATGTCATTCTGACTCAAATGTACTTATTAAATATTTCTCTGAAGCTCAACAGGTAAAGATGATGTTATTCAAGTACTGATTTGTTTTGGAGGACAGAATAATAAAGAAACTTTAGTTATTATTCACTGGATATTTGTATACAGGTTACCAAGTCCTTCATCTAAAAATGTTTATGCCTTTTTAGCAAAACAGTTAAGTAATCAACTGTAACTAGTTTCATCAAACTTGTTCTGAAAATGCCAAACTTGTCAATGGAAATTGTCTCTGTTAATTTGCATAATAATTGCCTATAAATTAACACCTGTACACTCAATAAGCTGAGAATGTGTTGTGCTTAACCATAGTATCTCAGTTAATAGGTACTAATTTGCGACAATTAATACCCCACAAATTTTTTAATTCTTAAACTAGTTATAATTTTTGTGGTTTTTTCCCCCAGATCTTCATCGCTCTAAGAGCAGTCCATCAGTCCCGACACTCTCAAAGACATCCTCGCTGTCAGCAATCGGCAAACAAATCAGTGTTGGTGGCATTGGTGGTGGTAACAGTAATAATAACGTCCCGTCTGTATTCAGTGCGATCACTAGTCCCGTATCAAGATTCTCAAAGAAGTCATCAGAAACAAGCAGCCACTGATGATGGATTATACACAAACTCTTATAGGACGTCCAATGACTTTAGATTTATTGCTCAAACATATTACAAACACAGAGCTTGGTCGCACCATTAACCCTTTCATGACTCAATCTGGTCAAGAATGTTTAAATATTTGCTTATTGAATGTCCATTTGCTGGCCAAGAAAAGACTATTTTTGAAATCTTACGACTGGAATGACTGGCTCGGTTATCGAGCCAGCCATTCCAGTGATAAATTTTCAAAAACAATCTTTCTTGGTCAGCAAATGAACATTCTTCAAGGCTGTTTTTGACGGGCTTGACCATGAAATGGTTAATTGATAGAGAATTTTGCCATGTTTATTCCTGCCTGTCCATACCTTTTCGTGAGTTTTCCAGTGTGTGGTCGTGTGTTGGGTTAATTGATAGAGAATTTTGCCATGTTTATTCCTGCCCGTCCATACCTTTTCGTGAGTTTTCCAGTGTGTGGTCGTGTGTTGGGTTAATTGATAGAGAATTTTGCCATGTTTATTCATGCCCGTCCATACCTTTTCGTGAGTTTTCCAGTGTGGTCGTGTGTTGGGTTAATTGATAGAGAATTTTGCCATGTTTATTCATGCCCGTCCATACCTTTTCGTGAGTTTTCCAGTGTGGTCGTGTGTTGGGTTAATTGATAGAGAATTTTGCCATGTTTATTCATGCCCGTCCATACCTTTTCGTGAGTTTTCGAGTGTGTGGTCATGTGTTGAGCAAACTGTCATCAGCATTCACCATGTACACATCATGAATATTGCAGGCAGGATTTTAAGCTCTCCTTCAGTGTGTCCAGGCTAGCCACATGTATAATATTGCCTTAGTGTTTGGGCCCTTAGTATGTCCAGGCTTTGCAGATATAATAATGAATTAGTGCTTTGTATCAAAATTAGTATTTACTTATATCTATAACTGTCTGGCTGCTGAATTTATGCAGACTACATTTTCCACGGGGTTTAACTCTGGATATGCTGAATATTTTTAAACCAATTTGACTGAAAGTTGGTGGCTAAGCCACCAACAACTTTCAGTCAAATTGTTTCAAAATATTTAGTAGTTCCAGAGTTATTTCTCATTGAAATTATTGTGTGGTGACTTGCAGCGGTTAGACAGTTAATCAAAATTGGCCAGGAAAGTTATATTTAGTGAATGTCCATTTGTAGGTAAAGATAAGACCTTTTTTTTAACAATTTAAATCAGGAATGACTGGTGTGGTTATCGAGTCAATCATTCCAGTGGTAAATCTTCATAGATAGTATTTTCTTGACCAGCAAATGGATATTGCTCAGGACCAGTGCAGAGGTCAGTTTGTGAATGCTTGACTATCAAGTATATGCTGTTTCTCTGATGCATATCTAATGCTTAAGAAAAAGTGTTGTTCGTCAACACTTGGCTCGATTATTGACCCAGCCATTCTAGTGGTAAATTTTTTTAAATTGTCTTCTGCAAATGGTGATTTCTGAAGACCATTGTAGAAGGCATTTTGTCCAGCTTGAGAGTTATCTGGTTAAAATATTTAGTTACTGTAGGTTTAATGTCATGCTTTATAGATTAGTGTTGAAGCCGGTATGGCTTGTAGACTCATCATGTAGAAAGCTTGCTTTGCATTTAGGATAGGACTGGTTTTGGAACATGTACAGGGCCAGTACACCATGTTCGTTACTCAGGGATAATGTCTTTACTGTTATACTCACATGTGCCGTTGCTTTTGTCTTAAGTGATTTATTGATAACCGGATAGCAGGGTCCGCTCCATTTGGCAACCCATAATGCATAATTGTTAACTGCTTTATGAATATATCAGGGTGCGCTCTGTGGGAACCCATCTCGTGGTCATAAACATTTTTGTAAATTAACCTGTATACTGCTGCTGCTGCACCTACAAGTCATACTTTTCTGAGGACATTCTGGGAAAGTTGACAAGTTTCTCTTTTGTCAACAATTTTCCATTTTTGATGACAAAAATTGGTGTCTTACAAAATGCGGTGTCCTGAACACTTTAGAATGACCAGAAGTTCCTATGATGTCTAGAACAGGGTAATAAAAGCTGACTAATCGCTTATAAGTCTTCATATTGACGCTAATAATCTCATATCAATGTAATTACATTCCCTCATCATATTACAACATCCATCAAATACGGAAGATTTGCTAGTCCTTTAGTGATAGCACAAGTATTATGCTAGTTGCGTCAGTATTGCGTAGAAGCCTTAATTTGTTATTCATACAGTGTTCTAAGCGAGAATTGTGATGAAATTTCTAAGAAAGCATATCGTTAAAATTAAGGATTGAGTTCTGACAACATTGTCAGTGAATTCATACCATTTTCTAAGAGAGAATTTTGATGAAATTTCTAAGCATATCATCAAAAAGCAAGTTCTGAGAATATTGTAAGAGAGACGAGTATTCAATATTATTGTGTTGTAGTGTTGATAATCATGACTTGATGCACAAATTATTCAACAATGAAAGGATCCTATCTGTTACTCAAGTAGCTGATGTCATAATCAGAATACATCACTTGCTAGGTGACGGAAGTGGCAAAGGTCCAACAATAAGCTTAAGAATTGTATGTCTTTAGTGAAATTACAATTTCAATATTTTGAAACAAATTTAACTGGGAGGTGTTGCTGCTTGGCAGCAATAGTTCCTAGCCAAATTAGTTTCAAAATATTCAACAGCCTACCTGTGTAGTTAGTTTGTGATTGATACTCTGGGAATTCCGAGTACAATTTGATAAAATTGATTCCAACGTATACATTTAGACAGTGGGTGGAGCTTAGCTGGAAATGGGCAGGGCATTAGAGGTGGATCCCTCAATTAGAATATTCTTGGTTTTATTTCTTGACTCGGTTCAGTCTTATTTCATGGACAACATCTCATCACGCGAATTATTTATATCACTTCATATTATAGTATTTATGCAAAATTCTTTAAATTCTGTACATATTTTGTTGATGTTTACATTATCGCGATTATTAATTTCCACTGATGGTGCTTTATATAATAATTTGATTTTCATTTATTAATAATATTAATTTATTCAGAAAGTATCGATGATAAACTGATAAAGTATTGTAACATTATATGTTTGAAAGATTTTCAGAGAGTGAATGATAATGTATCGAGGGTATTAATGTCGTCGGCTATTATTTCTTTAATTTCAGTTTGATATGAGCTTTTAAGGCTTATTTCACAATCACAATTTCTTCTCTGTCTGCATATATATATATACGTGTGTGTGTGTGTGTGTGTGTGTGCGTGTGCGTGTGCGTGTGTGCCTGTCTGTCTTTGTCTGTGTGTCTCTGTCTGTCTGTCTGTCGGTTGGCCAGCATACGTGCGTGTTTAACTGCATATTTATTGTAATTATGAAGATAGTTTAGTGATGATATCTATAATTTCAACCCTGCCAGAATACTGCTGCTTCTTGTTAATTAGGCCATACCTTAGATTTGTCTATTGTTATTATAAGAAACCGAGCCATGTTTCATATGTCTTCACATTTAAGATTTCCTTGTTAGTCTTCCAATCTAAGTTCTTCATAGAAGCTTCAGCGTGTGTTATTTAAACATTTATAATATATATCAATTTATAGTTTAATGATTTAAGGTTTTTTTCATCATTCGTCTTTGCCATACATAAATATGCATTTAATTTACCAGGCTATATGCAATGTATAAATAATAATATATTAATATCTCAAAAGTATATTTTCATAATCTAGTAATTGTACATAAGTATACCAGTGTTAAGAGTGAAGCGTACATGAGTTGTGTTTATATACTAGCGTTACGATTGAGGTGTGCATGAATGTTTAGCTGTTATGAGCGAGGTGCACGTGATTGTGGCATGAAATGTGTGAGCTGCTGGCTGACATGTATACTGTTTGATATTTTGTAATATAGAACCATCTGCAGCGACCGTCTCTTTATCGGCGTAAGGCTGGTGGTTGTTTAGGATAGGCCAGTATTAGGAGACCACACGTCTATACTGACCACTAGTTGCAGCTCCATAACGTGGTCACTTAAGAGTGTATGTGAAAGCCGAAGGATTTCATATCATAAATTATTTATTGGCATGAAATTTTGTGTCAACGCCTGGCATTAGCTGAAGAAAACTATGGGGCATGTTGACCATGTATCTAGTCGGTGGAGATTGCTGCAGTTAATTAAAGATAGTACTCTCAGAATAAATCTCATTCATATATACATATATAATTATATAGTCTAGATAGTCGTATAGACAACCTATTATGCAAATGGCGGTTGAAAAGTTCACCACTTTAAATGTAAAAACTCATCCACCCTCTACTTCATTTAGGTGCATTCATATATTGCCACATTCCATTCACGTCCATATATGGCCCATTATCATGTCAGCGTCATCATGCTTATGACTTTCATCCAACAAATACATGCATGCACACAGATAGACAGACAGACATACACACGCTCACGAACCCGCATCAATTATTTTCACATGTAAGGTAATTAAACCCTTGTTCATTAAATTCTTGTAATGCATTTAATTTATTCATTGTGCGTTTTGAAAGTAGTTACGAAATGCAAGTGTGCGCGTGCAGATGCTTGTATGTGTGTGCGTGCTTGCGTATGTTTGTTGTAATTCTTTAGCTGTCATTAAGCAGCACAGGATCAAGAAGTGTATGTAATAGATATTGCATGTATTAAGGTATTACTGAGACACGTATATTTTGTAGACCATAGCTTTAAATGTTCTCCCACATGTCCTCCACAGACTGTATCATTATCAATCATCACTACAGCCTTAATCTCATCATCTATACTCATGAAATATATGATGCAAGAATATAGAGAATAAAAACAATATCACTTTCACACATAAAACTTGTTTTTTAATTTTTAGCTCAGCTGGCCAGAATATCCAAGTGAGCTTATGCCATGACGACCATCCATCCATCCATCTGTCCATCAACTTTTGCTTTAAAAGGCTACTTCCTCATTAACTGCTTGACGGATTTCAACCTACTTTGGCTGTAAGGACCCTATGAGGGTAGGCTTCTGATCCTGTAAACAGAATTTTGATTGGCCAATTCTTTCGGTGGCCATTTTGTTTTTCCGAAAATTTTGAGAAATAAGATAAAAGCCTACTCATTAACTGCTTGGCCGATTTCAAGCAATCTTGGCTGGAAGGACCCTAGAATGGTATGCTTCAGAACTTTGTATACAGAATTTTGATTGGTCAATTTCTTTCGTCGCCCATCTTGAATTTTCTGAAAAATGGCAGGAAATTGGTTAAAAGTCTACTCCTCATTAACCACTTGGCCGATTTTAAGCAAACTGGGTTGGAAGGACCCCTAGTCGTATGCTTATGAAAGTCTATGCAGAATTTTGATTAGTCAATTTTTGTCTGATTTTCAGAAAAATGGCTGTAAATTGTTTAAAACGCTACTCTTCATTAACTGCTGGTCTAATTTTAACCAGATTTGGCAGCAAGAGTACTAGGCTAGTAAACTTCCGCTCTTATCTACAGAATTTCTATAATTAAGCTAAAAGCGTACTCATTAACCACTTGACCGATTTCAAGCAAACTCGGTTGGAAGGACCATAGAGTGGTATGCTTCAGATCATTTATACAGAATTTTGATTGGTCAGTTTGGTCAGGCTATCTTGAATTTTCCAAAAGATTGCGGGAAATCGTTTAAAACGCTACTCATTAACTGTGTGTATAGTTTCAACCAGACATGCCTGGAAGGATACTAGGGTGGTATGTTTCAGAACTTGCACACAGAATTTTAACTGACCAATTCTTTTGATGGCTGTCTTGGATTTCTTTTAAATTTGCGGAAATCAGTTAAAAGGCTACTCATTAACCGCTTGAATGATTTCAAGCAAACTCAGCTGGAAAGACCCTAGAGTGGTGTGCTTCAGAGCTTGTATACAGAATTTTGATTGGTCAATTTGTTCACTGGCCATCATATTTTCTGAAAACTGGGAATTCATTTAAAATGCTACTCCTCGTTAGCCGCTTAGGCAATTTCATCCAGATTTGTCTGGAAGGATCATATCGTGGTAGCCTCTAGTAAATCTTTTTTTTGGGTGGCCATCTTGGATTTTCCCAAAACTATTCATCATGTCTATTCAAATGCTAATCGTCCAGGTGATCGTCGTGGGACCGTGGGCCGCTTGTTATCTCAATAGAGAGCTTATGTCATCCATTGGCTGTTAACCCTGCTTATATAAGTAGGATTTGAGAGCTTTGAATAGTCAATGACACAAAAGGTGGGTTAAGCGAGTTAGTCAAGAACCACAGGGATGATTTCACTCAATTCTGCCAGGAAACCTCTGGTCCAAGAGTGTTCAAAGGAAGTTGAGTTGTCTTTGCACAGTGGCCATCTTGCTTTTTGTGCTATTTTTGGAAACACTTTAAAGATCCTTTTTCACCATTAGGCTTTGTTGACCCATCCTCAACTCAGTGACCATTAGGCTTTGTCAATCCATTCTCAGTTCAGTGACCATTAGGCTTTGTCAACCCATTCTCAGTTCAGTGACCATTAGACTTTGTTGACCCATCCTCAACTCAGTGACCATTAGGCTTTGTCAATCCATTCTCAGTTCAGTGACCATTAGGCTTTGTCAACCCATTCTCAGTTCAGTGACCATTAGACTTTGTTGACCCATCCTCAACTTGGTGACCATTAGGCTTTGTCAATCCATTCTCAGTTCAGTGACCATTAGGCTTTGTTGACCCATCCTCAACTCAGTGACCATTAGGCTTTGTCAATCCATTCTCAGTTCAGTGACCATTAGGCTTTGTTGACCCATCCTCAACTCAGTGACCATTAGGCTTTGTCAACCCATTCTCAGTTCAGTGACCATTAGGCTTTGTTGACCCATCCTCAACTCAGTGACCATTAGGCTTTGTCAACCCATTCTCAGTTCAGTGACCATTAGGCTTTGTTGACCCATCCTCAACTCAGTGACCATTAGGCTTTGTCAACCCATTCTCAGTTCAGTGACCATTAGGCTTTGTTGACCCATCCTCAACTCAGTGACCATTAGGCTTTGTCAACCCATTCTCAGTTCAGTGACCATTAGGCTTTGTTGACCCATCCTCAACTCGGTGACCATTAGGCTTTGTCAACCCATTCTCAGTTCAGTGACCATTAGGCTTTGTTGACCCATCCTCAACTCGGTGACCATTAGGCTTTGTCAACCCATTCTCAGTTCAGTGACCATTAGGCTTTGTTGACCCATCCTCAACTCGGTGACCATTAGGCTTTGTCAACCCATTCTCAGTTCAGTGACCATTAGACTTTGTTGACCCATCCTCAACTTGGTGACCATTAGGCTTTGTCAATCCATCCTCAATTCAGTGACCATTAGGCTTTGTCGACCCATCCTCAACTTGCTGACCATTAGGCTTTGTCGACCCATCCTCAACTCAGTAACCATCAGGCTTTGTTGACCCATCCTCAACTTTCTGACTATTAGGCTTTGTCGACCCATCCTCAACTCAGTGACCATCAGGCTTTGTCGACCCATCCTCAACTCAGTGACCATCAGGCTTTGTCGACCCATCCTCAACTCCGTGACCATTAGGCTTTGTCGACCCATCCTCAACTCCGTGACCATTAGGCTTTGTCGACCCATCCTCAAGTCAGTGACCATTAGGCTTTGTCGACCCATCCCTCAACTTAGTGACCATTAGGCTTTGTCGACCCATCCCTCAACTTAGTGACCATTAGGCTTTGTCGACCCATCCCTCAACTTAGTGACCATTAGGCTTTGTCGACCCATCCTCAACTCAGTTACCATTAGGCTTTGTCGACCCATCCTAAACTCAGTGACCATTAAGCTTGCTATGTTGACCCATCATTCACAAAGTGAGAACAACACTGAATGGAAAGTATGATAGATTTTTAATAATAAAATATGAAAGTTCTATAGATGCTTAATAAATAAATTATAATGTATACATTCTGTCTTCAAGATAACTTCAAGATAACTAATTAATGTCATCTACTATGTTATATGTGGGCATGGCAACACAGAGAGATTCAACATTTGTAAAGATTGAGATAAGGGGAGACAAAGTAAACATAAGCAAGATCAGTCAGAGATTTCAGATCTTTGCCTTCATGTTTTTGTCAAGTTAAACGAAATTAGGATTTTTAGGAGTCTCTACTAAATCCTAGACTAAGGTATATTCATAGATTGAGGAATTTGATCCGGATCCATGTTTTTAATCCCGGTCTTAGTCAAAGTCTAAAAACCTAACAGCAACTTTTGTTGTATTAAAGTTTTAGCCAAATCATAGCAGTAGTTTTCTTAGAAACACTGACACATAGACAGATACGCCTCTGGACACACCTCTTGACACACGCACGCACATCTGGACACATGGAGACACACACGCACCTATGGAGACACACACACACACGCACCTATGGAGACACACACACGCACCTATGGAGACACACACATGCACCTATGGAGATGCACCTATGGAGACGCGCACACACCTATGGAGACACACACATGCACCTATGGAGACACGCACCTATGGAGACACACATGCACCTATTGGACACATGGAGACACACACACACCTATGGAGACACACACACGCACCTATGGACACACACACACACACCTATGGAGACACACACACACACACCTATGGACACATGGAGACACACACACACGCACCTATGGAGACACACACCTATGGAGACACACACGCGCACCTATGGACACATGGAGACACGCACCTATGGACACGCACCTATGGAGACACACACACCCACCCACCTATGGAGACACACACACCCACCTATGGAGACACACACGCACGCACCTATGGACACACACGCACACACCTATGGACACACACACACGCACCTATGGAGACACACACACACCTATGGAGACACGCACGCACCTATGGACACACACGCATGCACCTATGGACGCATGCACCTATGAACACACGCACACACCTATGGACACACATGCACGCACCTATGGACACACACACACGCATGCACCTATGGGCACACACACGCAAACACCTATGGAGACACACACACACACACACCTATGGAGACACACACACGCATGCACCTATGGACACACGCACACACCTATGGACACACGCACACACCTATGGACACACGCACATACCTATGGACGCACGCAACTATGGACACACATGCACGCACCTATGGACACACACGCACGCACCTATGGAGACACACGCACGCACCTATGGAGACACACGCACGCACCTATGAACACACGCACACACCTATGGAGACACACACACCTATGGAGACACGCATGCACACACCTATGGAGACACACACGCATGCACCTATGGACACACACACGCACGCACCTATGGACACACATGCATGCACCTATGGACACACACACGCATGCACCTATGGACACACACACACACGCATGCACCTATGGACACACACACGCACGCACCTATGGACACACACATGCACGTACCTATGGATGCACGCACCTATGGACACACACGCACGCACGCATGCACGCACACACACACACACCTGGACACAGACAGACACACATCACCATATCCTCTTCACACTACAGGGTGAGGGCAAGAACAAACAGATGTTTTACATTGATGCTGACTAATCTATAGCTATAACACAATACACTTGGTACACCGAAGCCAAGAACAACATGAGTGAGTGAAGCGCTAGAGCTGAGGATAAGAAACAGTGGACAAAGTAATATTCATCAAAGATATTATGTTGGAGGAGTAAGCATGCACCATAATGGCAGAAAGACAATGAAACAACAGAGTGATAATAACGTTTAACATAATAATGTATAAACTTCTGTTATGTCATCTGACCACAAATTCTAAGTACCTTCTTCAGCATCACACTATTATAATATCAATCTTCAAAACTGTCTGACTACTCACAGACACCAAATAATAATTTCAATGGGCAATAACTCTGAACTGGCTGAATATTTTAAAAACAATTTGACTGAAAGTTGTTGGCGACTTAGCCACCAACAATTTTCAGTCAAATTGTTTTAAAAATATTCAGCATCTCCATTTTTAAACCCTATGGAAAATATAGTCTACTGGCAGACAATTAATTAATATGAACCGACATCATGACTGCCATTGCATGCTACTATATGACAAACTGCTGCCAATTGCTCCAATGTAACTTATTCTACGTTACTTATATAAGGAGGTAGATATAATGTGATCTGGGCACCACTATTGATGCATCCCGGGAATAACTGACTTGTCATGACCTGACTGATTGATGTGTCCCGGAAATGATTGATGTGTCCTGGAAATGATAGGTATGTCATGCAGCTTTCTGTCCTTTGTGATGATAAGGTGAGTGCTTCAGTGTCTCTAGAAACATGCTCTCTTCCTGCAGAAAGTCTTGGTCCTGACAGAGAGAAAGAAAACATTATGAGGCTATAATACAAACGTGTCTGTGTGGAGTCTATGCACCCCCAAACAATGTGTCTAGAACATGCACTGTGTGGAGTCTATTCACCACCAAATAATGTCTCTAGAATGCACTGTGTGGAGTTTATGCACCACCAAACATTGTATCTAGAACATGCACTGTGTGGAGTCTATGCACCACCAAACATTGTGTCTAGAACATGCACTGTGTAGAGTATGGACCACCAAATGTGTTTAGAACAGGCACTGTGGAGTCTATGCACCACCAAACAATGTGTCTAGAACATGCACTGTGTGGAGTCTATGCACAACCAAATAATGTGTCTAGAACATGCACTGTGTAAAGTATGGACCAGCAAAACAAACTGGCACCGTGTGGAGTCTATGCACCACCAAACATTGTGTCTAGAAGATGCACTGTGTGGAGTCTATGCACCACCAAACATTGTGTCTAGAACATGCACTGTGTAGAATATGGACCACCAACCGTGTTTAGAACAGGCACTGTGTGGAGTCTATGCACCACCAAACAATGTGTCTAGAACATGCACTGTGTGGAATCTATGCACCACCAAACAATGTGTCTAGAACATGCACTGTGTGGAGTATGGACCAGCAAACAACGTGTCTAGAACAGGCACTGTGTGGACTATGGACCAGCAAACGTGTCTCAAACTGGCACTGTGCGGAGTCTGCACCATCAAACAATGTGTCTAGAACAGGCACTGTGTGGTCTATGCACCACCAAACAATGTTTCTAGAACAGGCACTGTGTGGAGTCTATGTGCCACCAAACAACTGGTAACCAACGACAGGTGGTCACCTACTACAACTCATCTGCTATGATGGACAGCTTATGGTGGTTCATTAAGACCGGTGGTTTTATCACCAGCCACATTAACCCTTTAATGGCTAAAAATTTAGTCAAGGAAATAACAAATATTTACATATTGAATCTCCATTTGCAGGCCAAGAGAAGACTATTTAAAATAATTTACCACTGGAATGACTGGCCTGGTTATCGAGCCACTCATTCCAGGGGAAAAATGTCAAAATTTGTCTTCTCTTGGCGTTCAAAGGGCCATTCTTCAAGAGCACTGCAGAGTCCGGTGTCGACCGGCTTGGCCATGAAAGAGTTAAAGAAGCACCATTGTTTGACTCTAAAAGCATGTGGCTATAATAGACACTAGGGAGGTGTCAGTATATCATCCTACAGAGATACTTCTGCTAGATAATCACACTACACATCTATTCCCTTGCTTAGTCATAACTGGGCACTAGATTTCTGTGAGGACCTTTAATGAGGGCATGGCTTCTAGCTGTTGTTGTCTATAATATCTATCACCAACATGACCTCTCAAAGTACACAGTAGTTCCTACAATATGGTGAGATGCACCAGTACAGGGAGGGGGTGGGGTGGGGCTGGGTGGGTGTATGATATAAAATCCATTGTAAATCAGACGAGTGGGAATTCAAATCAGTTGTCCAGAAATAGATCTCCTAAATGATTGGTGACAATTATAATAAGAATACATTTCTTCATGGATGGTTCCTGCCAGAAATTACACTTTAGATATAAATTATTATTACCAGCAAAATTATAAACACAACCAATTAACAAATGTGAAATATTTCATGGACTACATGAATATTTGTTCTACAACATAGCCGCTGCTGTCCAGCAACATAGCCGCTGCTGTCCAGCAACATAGCTCCTGCTGTCCAGCAACATAGCCCCCCTGTCCAGCAACATAGCCCCAGCTGTTTAGCAACATAGCCACTGCTGTCCAGCAACATAGCAGCTGCTGTCTAGCAACATAGCCAATGCTGTCCAGCAACATAGCCACTACTGTCTAGCAACATAGCCACTGCTGTCCAGCAACATAGCCCCTGCTGTCCAGCAACATAGCCCCTGCTGTCCAGCAACATATCCCTTGCTGTCCAGCAACATATCCCTTGCTGTCCAGCAACATCGCCCTTGCTGTCTAGAAACATAGCCCCAGCTGTCTAGCAACATATCCCTTGCTGTCCAGCGACATAGCCACTGCTGTCCAGCAACATAGCCCCAGCTGTTTACCAACATAGCCACTGCTGTCCAGTAACATAGCCACTGCTGTCCAGCAACATAGCCACTGCTGTCTAGCAACATAGCCGCTGCTGTCCAGCAACATAGCCGCTGCTGTCCAGCAACATAGCCACTGCTGTCTAGCAACATAGCCGCTGCTGTCTAGCAACATAGCCGCTGCTGTCAAGCAACATAGCCGCTGCTGTCTAGCAACATATCCGCTGCTGTCCAGCAACATAGCCACTGCTGTCTAGCAACATAGCCGCTGCTGTCCAGCAACATATCCCCTGCTGTCTAGCAACATAGCCGCTGCTGTCTAGCAACATAGCCGCTGTTGTCCAGCAACATAGCCCCTGCTGTCTAGCAACATAGCCGCTGCTGTCCAGCAACATATCCCCTGCTGTCTAGCCACATAAGCGCTGCTGTCTAGCAACATAGCCACTGCTGTCCAGCAACATAGCCCCTACTGTCTAGCAACATAGCCCCTGCTGTCTAGCAACATAGCCCCTGCTGTCTAGCAACATAGCCCCTGCTGTCCAGCAACATAGCCCCTGCTGTCTAGCAACATAGCCCCTGCTGTCTAGCAACATATCCCTTGCTGTCCAGCGACATAGCCACTGCTGTCCAGCAACATAGCTCCAGCTGTTTACCAACATAGCCGCTGCTGTCCAGCAACATAGCCACTGCTGTCTAGCAACATAGCCGCTGCTGTCCAGCAACATAGCCGCTGCTGTCTAGCAACATATCCGCTGCTGTCCAGCAACATAGCCACTGCTGTCTAGCAACATAGCCACTGCTGTCCAGCAACATATCCCCCCTACTGTCTAGCAACATAGCCGCTGCTGTCTAGCAACATAGCCGCTGTTGTCCAGCAACATAGCCCCTGCTGTCTAGCAACATAGCTGCTGCTGTCCAGCAACATATCCCCTGCTGTCTAGCCACATAAGCGCTACTGTCTAGCAACATAGCCCCTGCTGTCCAGCAACATAGCCCCTGCTGTCTAGCAACATAGCCCCTGCTGTCTAGCAACATAGCCCCTGCTGTCTAGCAACATAGCCACTGCTGTCCAGCAACATAGCCGCTGTTGTCTAGCAACATGTTCCCTGTTGTCCAGCAACATAATCAATTGTGTGTAATGACCATTGCTAGGGATATCATAGCACACTTGTACACAATGCAAATGGATGACCATATGACTAGTCGAGTCAAAGCCAGGCAACACAGCTTTCTAGTGAGAATACCATGTTTCTAAGCTTTACTAGTTCAATAACATAGCAGCCACAGGCTCTCCACCATAATTAATGGGTGAACAGTTTTTATTTCTGACAAGTTCATTGATAATGTGTACTGTAACTATGCTGGTACCTTCTGAGCCTGTATCTTATATTTGCGTATTGTGCGGTCAGCCTCTATGGATGCTGTGATGCTGTCCACTGTATTGCTGACCCGCTGTTGCATAGGGGATGAAATCATGGTCACATGGGCTAAGGAAGACAAACAGAGTATTGTGTTATTTAATGTTTAACCTGACCATATGAATTGGCTGAAATTTTAACAAAACAAAGGATGTTACAGTGAAAGAGGATTGCCAGAATTTGGCTACGATACAGATAATAAACCTGAATCCTGAACAGATCAGATGCTAGATCTATGGATATCTCAGAAACTGCTGGTATGATTTCATTCAAATGTAAAACAAGAATGGGTGTGCAAGACACTGATTCCACAACTTTCGGCATGCCATATGATAAATTTTAATGAAACAGTTAGACTGTCCAAATGCCTGGACGCATAGGGCTTGACAAAAATTAAGTTAAACAAATTTTACAATGCGACAAAAATGGGATGGCGATGGTGTGCAATCTCTGATGGCTCTTGTTATACTTGGCGTCTGTCGAGATCCATAAATAGACAATCTCAAATTCGTTACCATTTCATATCACATTTACTGCACAAGTTTAATCAGAGCTGGAAATGAGATCTTACTAAACGTGTGTGATAAACTTGATATAAAATGACGACGAATCTCAGATTCTATTTATCGAATAAACTATTACTTCTAAATTTCATGTTGATGTTTGTCATTTTTCTTACCATCTTGCATTAGTTCTTGGTTATCACTGTCACACTCCACTACTGAGAGCTATAAGCATTGTGCATGAAAGTACAGTGAGAAAGACAACATCTGATGATTTTCAGAATTTTGATTGTTCCATTGAATTTTCCAAGTGTTTCATTAAAATTTATCCTCATATTACATGACATGTGATACATTCTCACAAAGATTTGATCAATAACAAAACAATGACAATCACAATTGTTACATCATCGCTGAAGGGAAATAGGGCTAAGAAATATGTCATAATTCCCGTAAGAGTAGATCAGGCACTGGTGTATGCATTGTGACAAATATATGCAATTGTTAACCATTTACTGGTCAGGATTCGTCAGGCAAATTGAAATTGTTGCTTATTGAATGTCCATTTACAGGCCAAGAGAAGACTATTTTTGAAAAATTTACCACTGGAATGACAGGAGTAGTTATCGAGCCAGTCAGTCCAACCGTAAATTTTCAAAAATAGTCTTCTCTTGGTCTGCAAATGAACATTTCTCAGGACCACTGCAGCGGCTGGTTTTGGCTGGCTTGACCATTAAAAGGTTAATGACCATTATGCAATAGATTTACAAGCTTTTGCTTGTTTGAGAAAACTGATTAACCCTTTAACACTCAAACCAGCCAAAACTGCTTCCGGGCTGGTCTTGGGAAATGCCCATTTGTAGATTGAGATTATTTTGAAAATTTGCCACTGGAATGATGAACCAGTCATTTCAGTGATAAATTTTCAAAAATACTCTTGATCTGCGAAAATGAACATTTTCTATGAGAAAACTGAAATTTTCTTGAAGAAATTTGATGGTTAGAGGGTTAATCAATGTAGGGAATTGGTCCTACATGGACCATTTCTACACAGCAGATATTCAAAACATGTGTAACTTAGAGACAATATGAGAGAGACGATTAGCATACTCACGATGCTGATGATGAGATACAGGCGTGGAATGATGAGGATAATGATGCGTGACTGAGGAGACAGAATCACGTACAGGAATGCGACAGTTAACGCATAACAATGAGCTTCTTAGCGTCTCCAACTCCTGTCTTTCTTCTGCAACACGGATTTTCTCCTGTATATCAATATAGATGGTTCAGTAATGGTATATTATGGAATAGTGTACAGCTATTATGTTACATAACACGATCCAGATGTGAAAACAAAGTTAAACTTGGCATTCTCTCCTGTATATCAATATAGATGGTTCAGTAATGGTATATTATGGAATAGTGTACAGCTATTATGTTACATAACACGATCCAGATGTGAAAACAAAGTTAAACTTGGCATTCTCTCCTGTATATCAATATAGATGGTTCAGTAATGGTATATTATGGAATAGTGTACAGCTATTATGTTACATAACACGATCCAGATGTGAAAACAAAGTTAAACTTGGCATTTTCTCCTGTATATCAATATAGATGGTTCAGTAATGGTATATTATGGAATAGTGTACAGCTATTATGTTACATAACACGATCCAGATGTGAAAACAAAGTTAAACTTGGCATTCTCTCCTGTATATCAATATAGATGGTTCAGTAATGGTATATTATGGAATAGTGTACAGCTATTATGTTACATAACACGATCCAGATGTGAAAACAAAGTTAAACTTGGCATTCTCTCCTGTATATCAATATAGATGGTTCAGTAATGGTATATTATGGAATAGTGTACAGCTATTATGTTACATAACACGATCCAGATGTGAAAACAAAGTTAAACTTGGCATTCTCTCCTGTATATCAATATAGATGGTTCAGTAATGGTATATTATGGAATAGTGTACAGCTATTATGTTACATAACACGATCCAGATGTGAAAACAAAGTTAAACTTGGCATTCTCTCCTGTATATCAATATAGATGGTTCAGTAATGGTATATTATGGAATAGTGTACAGCTATTATGTTACATAACACGATCCAGATGTGAAAACAAAGTTAAACTTGGCATTCTCTCCTGTATATCAATATAGATGGTTCAGTAATGGTATATTATGGAATAGTGTACAGCTATTATGTTACATAACACGATCCAGATGTGAAAACAAAGTTAAACTTGGCATTCTCTCCTGTATATCAATATAGATGGTTCAGTAATGGTATATTATGGAATAGTGTACAGCTATTATGTTACATAACACGATCCAGATGTGAAAACAAAGTTAAACTTGGCATTCTCTCCTGTATATCAATATACATGTAGATGGTTCAGTAATGGTATATTATGGAATAGTGTACAGCTATTATGTTACATAACACGATCCAGATGTGAAAACAAAGTTAAACTTGGCATTCTCTCCTGTATATCAATATAGATGGTTCAGTAATGGTATATTATGGAATAGTGTACAGCTATTATGTTACATAACACGATCCAGATGTGAAAACAAAGTTAAACTTGGCATTTGGCCAGTTTTAATCCATTAATGGCACAAATTTGTCCAGAAAGTCTAGATCTGTGCTTAACAAATGTCCAAGCCGAGAGATTATTCATGAATATAATATCCCAAAAGTAGGTCGCAGGGAACCATTTTGTTAACACGTTACCATAAATTTTCATGATTTATCTGCCAATCATTTTAGTGAATTTTTTATAGAAATAGTCTCTAAGCACGTAAATGGACATTCACTAACCAGAATGTCAAATCGCTGGACAAATCTTGACCATCAAAGGATTAAGGTCGTGCTCAACACTTTTCAGCGACACTTGAATTGTGTCCTAGCATCTAGCAAGTCCAGCATCATACATGAGATGTTTGTTAGGTGTATATGTCAGCTAGTATACATCATTTCTGTTAGGGTTAGTATAACACATTGTTAGGTGTATATGTCAGCTAGTATATATCATCTCTGTTAGGGTTAGTATAACACATTGTTAGGTGTGTATGTCAGTTAGTATACATCATCTCTGTTATGGCTAGTATAACACATTGCTAGGTGTATATGTCAGCTAGTATACATCATCTCTGTTAGGGTTAGTATAACACATTGCTAGGTGTATGTGTCAGCTAGTATACATCATCTCTGTCATGGTTAGTATAACACATTGCTAGGTGTATATGTCAGCTAGTATAGATCATCTCTGTTAGGGTTAGTATAACACATTGCTAGGTGTATGTGTCAGCTAGTATACATCATCTCTGTTAGGGTTAGTATAACACATTGTTAGGTGTATATGTCAGTTAGTATACATCATCTCTGTTAGGCTTAGTATAACACATTGTTAGGTGTATATGTCAGCTAGTATACATCATCTCTGTTAGGGTTAGTATAACACATTGTTAGATGTATATGTCAGCTAGTATACATCATCTCTGTTAGGCTTAGTATAACACATTGTTAGGTATATGTCAGCTAGTATACATCATCTCTGTTAGGGTTAGTATAACACATTGTTAGGTGTATATGTCAGCTAGTATACATCATCTCTGTTACGATTAGTATAACACATTGTTAGATGTATATGTCAGCTAGTATACATCATCTGTGTTAGGGTTAGTATAACACATTGTTAGGTGTATATGTCAGCTAGTATACATCATCTCTGTTATGGTTAGTATAACACATTGTTAGATGTATATGTCAGCTAGTATACATCATCTCTGTTAGGGTTAGTATAACACATTGTTAGGTGTATATGTCAGCTAGTATACATCATCTCTGTTAGGATTAGTATAACACATTGTTAGGTGTATATGTCAGCTAGTATACATCATCTCTGTTATGGCTAGTATAACACATTGTTAGATGTATATGTCAGCTAATATACATCATCTCTGTTAGGGTTAGTATAACACATTGTTAGATGTATATGTCAGCTAGTATACATCATCTCTGTTAGGGTTAGTATAACACCACATTGCTAGGTGTATGTGTCAGCTAGTATACATCATCTCTGTTAGGGTTAGTATAACACATTGTTAGGTGTATATGTCAGCTAGTATACATCATCTCTGTTAGGATTAGTATAACACATTGTTAGATGTATATGTCAGCTAGTATACATCATCTCTGTCATGGTTAGTATAACACATTGTTAGATGTATATGTTAGCTAGTATACATCATCTCTGTTAGGGTTAGTATAACACATTGTTAGATGTATATGTCAGCTAGTATACATCATCTCTGTTAGGGTTAGTATAACACAATGTTAGGTGTATATGTCAGCTAGTATACATCATCTCTGTTAGGCTTAGTATAACACATTGCTATGTGTATATGTCAGCTAGTATACATCATCTCTGTTAGGGTTAGTATAACACATTGTTAGATGTGTGTCAGCTATTATATATCATCTCTGTTATGGCTAGTATAACACATTGTTAGGTGTATATGTCAGCTAGTATACATCATCTCTGTTATGGCTAGTATAACACATTGTTAGGTGTATATGTCAGCTAGTATACATCATCTCTGTTATAGCTAGTATAACACATTGCTAGGTGTATATGTCAGTTAGTATACATCTCTGTTAGGGTTAGTATAACACATTGTTAGGTGTATATGTCAGCTAGTATACATCATCTCTGTTATGGTTAGTATAACACATTGTTAGGTGTATATGTCAGCTAGTATACATCATCTCTGTTAGGGTTAGTATAACACATTGTCCAGAAACCTGCTCTAGCCACACATACTACTCGCCCTAACAAATCTACAGCCACTTATAAAATGTCACTCGTACATGTCCTACCTCTGCCAGTAATCTTTCCTTGTTTCTCAATGATGTCATCTGTGCCTGGATGCTGTGTAGTCTGTGTGCTTGCTCTACCTCAAGTCTACGTGCTTCCAATAAGGCAGTACGACCTTCATCCTCCGTACGACTCACAGACTGAAGAAACATCAATATCAACAATTAGCGCTTAGTAACCATTACTCACACAATCAATTAAGGGTATTCTAGATAAGGTGACCAATACTGATAAATTCTTGACATCTAGAGTAACAAAAGACAATGATTTCACAAATCCATTGTACAAGATTTTCAAAAAAGATTTAGCTTTTGCAAAAAATAACACTTGAAGGTCACATATATAAGCACACTCTCATAGCCTCATAGGCTTGTATCTTTTGAGATTGTTGCTTTGAGCAACACGATCGATTATTTAAGAATAAACGCGATTTCTCGATTAATCAGCTTGGGCACAAATTTAGTATTAGGTAAGTCACATATACCAACAAAAGTATACCAAAGCTGCAATGATGTTTAGAGAAGTCCATTTGCAGGCCAAGATAAGACTATTTTTGAAAATTTATCACTGGAATGCCTGGCTCGATTCTCGAGCCAGTCATTCCAGTGATACAGTTTCAAAAATAGTCGTCTCTTGGCCTGCAAATTGACAGACATTCACTGAGCAAAATGTCAATTTTCGTGACTCATCTCATTAAAAAGTAGTTAAAAGGGTAGAATTGAAATATCTTCTTCTTCTTCTTTTCGTTCGCTGATCATACCGCCAGTCCAGTAAGTGACTATCGACATGATTATAAACGTTAAGTGCGAGGATCCATGGTTTATTAGAGTGCACCGCGCGGCCTGGAACCTCCGTCTTCAGCACTCGAGGTTTCTGTCAGGGTTACCTCACCCGTACCTCCTTTAGTGGCCTCTTACGACAGGAAGAGGACACGGAAGGTGTATTCTAAGCCCCACCTACAGGGCATGAATTGAAATATTATATGGAGTAGAAATTATTCATGATTATTCGTTTATATAATTTTTAATCATATAAATTCACGGTTTAAAAAATAATCACAAATTTCGATTTATTCAATTAATCATGCAAGTCTATGCACACATCACACATAAACACTCAAACACACCCCACACAGGCATGCATACACTCACACACACCCCACACGGGCATGCACACACACTCAAATACACACCCCACACAGACATGCATACACTCATACACACCCCACACAGGCATGCATACACACTCAAACACACACACACCCCACCCCACACAGGCATGCATAAACACTCACACACACACACACCCCACCCCACACAGGCATGCATACACTCACACACCCCACACAGGCATGCATACACACTCAAATACACACCCCACACAGATATGCATACACTCACACACACCCCACACAGGCATGCATACACACTCAAACACCCCACCCCACACAGGCATGCATACACTCACACACACCCCACACAGGCATGCATACACACTCAAACACACACATACCCCGCACAGGCATCTACAGACCAAATATCACATTCATAAGAACAATTTTGTTGAATATTTTGAAATGAATTTGCCTGGAGGGCATGGTAGCTTAAGGCAGCAAGTTTCCAGGCAAATTAATCCCAAAATATTCAACACCTTAAAGAAAGTATGTTGCTTTAACTAGAGGTTTGAGCCTGTATGTTGAGCCTTGGGAATTAAAAAAAAAGTTTGAGAAGTCCAAACCAGTCCTTGATGGATTGAATGTCCCCTAAAAGACAACCATTTTCCTAACTATTGGTTCACGCCACACAATATTGAGATTGATATGTTCAGCCATTATCCGCTCCTCCTAGGGTTAGACAAAAATCATGATACTGAAATTTTGCTGGACCAAAAAATAATTACCATGGTAATGTGTTCAATTTCCTCTGACTTCTCTTTCACTTGAATTGCTAGCTTTTCAATCTTCATCCGCTCTTTTGCAAGTTCATCCTTTTGTTTATCAAGGCGTGACCACTCTGTCCTGATGCGATCCTCCTCCGCTTGCAATTCCTGTTTGCGTGCATTAGAGAGGGACCGCTCCTCTGACACCGCTTTTGTTAGAGCTTCATATTCTGCCTCAGCCTGAATGTAAATAATAACGTACATAAATAATGGTTTTAGCAATGGCCTGTATGTACTTCTAACACCGTCTAACCGTGACCTGTCTAACTTTGACCTGTCTAACACTGTCTAATCCTGACCTGTCTAAGCTTGACCTGTTTAACACTGTCTAATCTCGACCTCTCTAACCTTGACCTGTCTAACACTGTCTAATCTCGACCTGGCTATCACTGTCCAACCTTGACCTGTCTAATCTTGACATGTCTAACCCTGTCTAATCTCGACATGTCTAACCTTGACCTATCTAACACTTCTAATCTTGATCTGTCTAACACTGTCAAATCTTGACCTGTCTAACACTGTCTAACCTTAACCTATCTAACACTGTCTAGCTTTCACATGTCTAACCGTGACATGTCAAACTGTCTAATCATGACCTGCCTAACACTGTCTAATCTTGACCTGTCTAACACTGACCAACATTGACGTGTCTAACCTTAACCTGTCTAACACTGTCTAACCATGCCTTGTCTAACTCGGACCTGTCTAACACTGACTAACCTTGTCCTGTCTAACACTGTCTAATCTTGATCTGTCTAACCTTGAACAGTCAAACACTGTATAATCTTGACCTGTCTGACACTGTCTAATCTTGACCTGTCTACCACTTGTCTAACCTTGACCTGTCAAACAGTCTAATCTTGACCTGTCTAACACTGACTAACCTTGTCCTGTCTAACACTGTCTAATCTCGACCTGTCTAACCGTGACCTGTCTAATCTTAACCTGTCTAACCTTGTCCTGTCTACCACTGACTAACATTGTCATACGCAACTTGCCTAACCGTGGCATACGTGACTTGTCTAACACCGACTAACCTTGGTATACGAGACTAGCCTAACCATGGTATAGGTGACTTGCCTAATAGTGACTAACCTTGTCATATGTGACTTGCCTATCCTTGGTATATGTGACTTGCCTACCCTTGGTATATGTGACTTGCCTAATACTGACTAACCTTGTCATATGCGACTTGCCTAACCTTGGTATATGTGACTTGCCTAATACTGACTAACCTTGTCATATGTGACTTGCCTAACCTTGGTATATGTGACTTGCCTAATACTGACTAACCTTGTCATATGTGACTTGCCTAACCGTGGTATATGTGACTTGCCTAATACTGACTAACCATGTCATATGTGACTTGACTAAGCTTGGTATATGTGACTTGCCTAATACTAACCTTGTCATATGTGACTTGCCTAACCTTGTCATATGTGACTTGCCTAACCTTGTCATATGTGACTTGCCTAACCTTGTCATATGTGACTTGACTAACCTTGGTATATGTGACTTGCCTAATACTGACTAACTAGAGCTGTGCTCAAAATGGTCAAGTTGCTCACGATATCGTTTTGCAAATGAAAACAATATCACAATATCGTCAGACCTGCCAATATTTCGAGAAAAAGTTGAATTCTCTAAAATTATTTAAAAAAATAGACAATGGCACGAAAATTTAACACATCATAGATTCTTGCTGCCTTACGAATATACTTAATGTATACCTCATAACTATCATTGTGGGAGTGAAATTATTAAATGGTACTGCCTAAATATTGCGTATGCTTTAATAAACATCATTTATTACATCAAAATTGGTCCATGATTTAACATAAAATGTTGTCGCAAAAAAGATATAAATCACCTGATGATACACTAAGGACGAATTTAGGTCGTCACTCTCGCGTTACTTGAGTAGTGCGAAAATGTAAATATACACCTGTGCAAAAGTTAAGCACCAGCAAAAACAATAGAACATAGAAACATGATGGTACAACTAGGCTGCCATACTTTTTGTCCCCGCGTTAGCTGACATAATTCCAAGTACGAAATGCACATGCATGCATGACTTCACGCCACTTGATGTCCGTGCGTGGCGGGAAACAGCACACGTGTTCAGTTATGTAAAAGTCCAGTTTGAGGTGTAGAACATTACATACAGATTTAGGCGACAAGATTAGGAATTTTGTGTTCATGACCGTGGTTTATTTGTACAGAGAGAATTAGCTCTTGATTGTGAACCGCTATGGCAAGACGAAGGTTAAGTGATCGTGTGAAATGGCAAATCATAGGCATGCATACCACTGGTATGTCATGCAGAGAGATTGGCAGACAGCTGAACATTAACCATACTGTAATCAGTCGTTTGATTGCAAAACATGGGCAAACTAACGAGGTGAAGGACAGGCCTAGATCTGGAAGACCGAAGACTACTGCCCGTGATGATCGAGCCCTAGTACGCCTTGTTAGGAGATCTCCATTCACCAACAGCAGAGTGCTCAGCCAGCAATGGGAAACGCGCAATAGAGTGTCAATGTCTACCGTCAAAAGGAGACTGTAAGCTGCTGGCATGAAAGCTAGGAGACCTGTCAGACGTCCTCTCCTCACTGCACACCACAAAGAGGAGCGTCTGAGGTGGTGCAACGAAAGAAGACACTGGAACATGAGATCCTGGAGACGGGTACACTGGTCCGATGAAAGTCGGTTCCTGCTTCATGCCACAGATGGTCGAACTCGTGTATGGAGGTCCAGACGCACGGCGTACGACCAACGTAACATCATGGAAGAAGTTCCATTTGGTGGAGGTTCCGTTATGATATGGGGGTGCATCTCATTTGATTGTAAGCTGGATCTGTTGACTGTACCTGGAACACTAAATGGACAAAGATATCAAGATTCCATACTGGATAGAGTTGTGGTCCCTCATTTTGTAAATCATGCACCTGGAACCCACCCTATATTCATGGATGACAACGCCCGACCACATCGTGCTAGAGCTGTGCATGAATACCTCCGCCAGAATGACATCGAAACCCTACCATGGCCAGCAAGGAGCCCTGACATGAACCCTATTGAGCATATCAGGGACATTCTGGGAAACATGGTGAGGAGGGATCCTCCTGTGCAGAACCTACAGGAATTAACAGACGCACTCCATCTTGAATGGCAACGAATACCACAATGGCGTATCAGTCGGTTGGTGACCAGCATGAGACGTCGTGTCCAGGCCGTCATCCAGGCACAAGGTGGATATACCCGGTATTAATAATGACAGTCTCAAACTCGTGCACAGATGTTAAACTTCGTTTTCAGACACCATTAATGACAATCTAGCCACGTGTGTCAACTGTAGGGCAATAGTTGTCAGTTGTGTCAACGTAACCATATTCAGGCCTCGTTTTCAAGTTCAAACAAAAACATACAGTGTTTCCCCACCATCATAATCAGCATTCCTCTAGTTGCATTATTACCTCTTGCACTAAGATGGATGGGTACATAAATGTTTATGCTATTGCTTTCTTCATAGCACATGAATATACCCTCGCATGTGCGTAAAAATAGGGTGGTGCTTAACTTTTGCACAGGTGTATATTTGTACCCAGTAGGTACTTTCGCTGACACATTTAAATAGGAGGGTAGAATCGAGTACATACCAGAGTAGCTACAAGAGTGACAGCTTAAACTCACCCTATGGCCTATGCTATGATGTAAATTTCTGTTATGAAGAGAAAACTATGTTCACATTGACTAACTTTACGAACATATACTAGCCAATGAAAATGTAAGAAAGAGTTATAAAGTTTTCTAGAAGAAAACTGTGAACATGTGCACGATCAAGCGCAGTTGTGCCAGTGTGTTCTCTTTTCTATAATCTTCATTCCCGATAGAAGAGTGTACTATACTTTGTGATAGATCGCATTATACTAGCCAACAAAATTTAAGAGGAGCATAACTAGAAGATTGCATCTAGAACCTTGTGCAAAAATAAATATCTTGTAACAATGGATGCTAGCGATCTTTTTGATATATATGGCTTGCTAAAATTGAGGTGCTTTAGATAAATAACACTGACTTTGGGTGGAATTAAATGCCAGTAAATTCATTTAATATCAGTTAAACCAGCGAGGACGAAATAAAAAACTCTTGGTACATTAGGAATTTGCTAGTCAACCAACTATGGTATCTTTGAATTTTTCACGATCACCAGATAAATTATTGATATCGAATCGTTGGTTGAAAAATTGATAAAATCAGAAATCGCGAGCAACGAGCACACCCCTATGTCTAACCTTGTCATATGTGACTTGCCTAACCTTGGTATATGTGAATTGCCTAATACTGACTAACATTGTCATATGTGACTTGCCTAACCTTGTTATATGTGACTTGCCTAACCTTGGTATATGTCACTTGCCTAATACTGACTAACCGTGTCATATGTGACTGGCCTAACCTTGTCATATGTGACTTGCCTAACCTTGGTATATGTGACTTGCCTAACCTTGGTATATGTGACTTGCCTAACCTTGGTATATGTGACTTGCCTAACCTTGATATATGTGACTTGCCTAATACTCACTAACCTTGACATGCTTGATGGCATTAGCTTGTTCTTTTTCCCTGAGAAGTCTCTGAGCTAGTTCAATATGATTCCTGTCTTCAGCGAGGGAGCGACGTTCATCATACAGCTGTGACAGAACCTGCTTCTGTTCCTCTAACAAGGCATCCTGACAACAGATCAGAATATACACTAAATACACCACAGCATCCTGACAACAGATCAGAATATACACTAAATACATCACAGCATCCTGACAACAGATCAGAATATACACTAAATACATCAGAGCATCCTGACAACAGATCGGAATATACACTAAATACACCACAGCATCCTGACAACAGATCAGAATATACACTAAATACATCACAGCATCCTGATAACAGATCAGAATATACACTAAATACACCACAGAATCCTGACAACAGATCAGAATATAGACTAAATACACCACAGCATCATGACAACAGATCACAATATACACTAAATACACCACAGCATCCTGACAACAGATCAGAATATACACTAAATACACCACAGCATCCTGATAACAGATCAGAATATACACTAAATACACCACAGAATCCTGACAACAGATCAGAATATAGACTAAATACACCACAGCATCATGACAACAGATCAGAATATACACTAAATACACCACAGCATCCTGACAACAGATCAGAATATACACTAAATACACGACAGAATCCTGACAACAGATCAGAATATACACTAAATACACCACAGCATCTTGACAACAGATATGAATATACACTAAATACACCACAGCTTCCTGACAACAAATTATTCACTCCCAATACACACTAAATACACCACAGCATCCTGACAACAGATCAGAATATACATGTACATTAAATACACCACAGCATCATGACAACAGATCAGAATATACACTAAATACACCACAGCATCCTGCCAACAGATCAGAATATACACTAAATACACCTCAGCATCCTCACAACAGATCAGAATATACATGTACACTAAATACACCACAGCAACCTGACAACAAATCATTCACTCCCAATACACACTAAATACACCACAGCATCCTGACAACAGATCAGAATATACATGTACATTAAATACACCACAGCATCATGACAACAGATCAGAATATACACTAAATACACCACAGCATCCTGACAACAGATCAGAATATACACTAAATTAAACGAAATCTAGGATTTCTTTTTTCACGAGAGAGTTGATACTTACCTCCCTAATACTTTTGATATTGCTAAATATTGGCTTTCACTCAATAAACACTCAGATTTAAAACAGTTAGGTGCCCCTACTGGGCAGGGAGTCAGAGCGTAGTCCAGCGGATGCCAGCCCCACCTCCGCGCATGCGCAGACTAGCACTTCCTCTGACTAGATTATTGGCTGACACACATGCAACTATTAAGAGCCTGAAGACCGAGCCTCTGTGGGGTGGAGAGGCCGGGTCCGTATCTAGGGAGGTAAGTATCAACTCTCTCGTGAAAAAAGAAATCCTAGATTTCGTTTATTTCACTTCAAGAGTATACTTACCTCCCTAATACTTTTGATATTGCCAGAATTCGAAAGTGAATCTGGCGGGAGGGAGGCGAGGTCAAAAGACCAGCTCATCCCTATACGCTTTTCTGCGTTTAAGGCACTTAAACTTCTGAAACTGTAAGAAAAAACAGTCAGGATTTGACTAACCATCGGATAACACCACCGATGTATGAGAGATGACCGAATGTCATATGCGCTCCCCCCCCCCTCCTTCCTGGGAGGAAGAGTCGACTGACCTCAATGTCCTATACGCTCTCTACGTACAAGTGCCATGTACTACAGGACAGAGACGAAAAAGCTCCATTTTCGTAACTCTCAACAATGAACCACACAAATACACAAACCATCACCATATTAATAACGGGTAATCGTGACAATACAATCAACAACGGACAACACATGAACAAGACTGACCTTGTTGAAAATGGCTGCTGACATCATCTTCCCATCGGTAAAGACTGATGCAGGCCCAAAAAAGTGGGTGTTTCCATAAATTAATTGTGATATATATAAGTAATGAGGAAATCACCTCAAAAAATATAAACCAATTTATTTTTTCAAAACCGACAAGGCGAGAGGATTAGAGGTGTCACGGAGATAATGGTCTGTAAAACTTGACTCACAGTGCCACTGAGCCACCGACATAATATCATCCACAGGGACCCCATTAAATAGGGCCGTGGATGTCACTACGCCGCGGACACTGTGAGCCTTGGCCACGTCAACCTGCTTCCCGGTGGCGGATTTATGGCAAAACTGAATGCATTCCACAATCCACCTGGAAATGGTGTCCTTAGAAGCCCTCCCATGGGGTTCAATATACGACAACCATAACGCTGACTGGTCGGTGCGCCATGCCGCCGTACGTTGTTTGTACCGGCGCAGCGCCCGGACGGGACACCATGCTTTAGAATTAGGATCATATCTAGTTAAAGCAGGCAAAATAATAGGTTGACCTGGATATTTCAACGACTGATTTTTAGCCAAGAAATTAATCCTAGGTAGCAGCTTAAGGCCTTCCCCTGAAACCACAAAACGGTCATCCTCGGCTGATAAGGCATGAATCTCACTCCTACGCCTAGCCGAGGCCGCAGCAATTAAAAACACAGTCTTCAGTGTTAATAGTTTCATAGAAATGGAACTAAGTGGTTCAAAAGGCTTATCACCTAGCACTTGAAGCACTAGCGATAAACTCCAAGACGGAATCACAGGAGGATTCCTTGGTCTTAGATTGCCCATGCCTTTAATTAATACATTCAATGTATTTACTTCATCACTTCCCCTCTTAGCCAAGCAAGGAATAACAGACATTAATGCTGACTTATAACCAGCAATAGAGTTAGGCTTGAGGCTATAGGCATCATAGAGGTGACAGAGGAAATCAGCTACTACTTGAATAGATGAATCCATTGGATCAATACATCTTTTTGAGCACCATTCTGCAAATCTGTTGATTTTATAATTATATGCTCTGGAGGTTGACCCCCTCCTGGCTTTGGCCATAAACATGGCTGCTTGCTCAGAAAAGCCCTCCTTAATTCTAGATTCCTTGACAACATCCACGCAGTCAATCTGAACATTGACGGATTGTTGTGAAGGGCCTTGCCCTGGAAGATAATATCGTCCATCAGAGGCAGAGGAACCGGATTGCAGACCAGAAGGTCCAGCAGATCCGTATACCATGATCGGCTTGGCCAATCCGGGGCGATCAGAAGCACTTGGCATTCCTCTTGTCTGATTTTCTGAAGAATTTTTGGAATCAGGATTGCTGGAGGGAATGCGTATGCATACATTCTCCCCCAGCTGATAGCTAACGCATCTGTTGCGAAAGCGCTTGGATCCGGAATCGGAGAGACGTACGTCGTCATCTTCGCATTCTTCTTCGTTGCGAACAAATCGATGTTGGGTTTCCCCCAATGGTCGAACAGACGATCCGCCACACATTGATTTAGTTGCCATTCCGTGGGTAAAACACTCATCCTTCGGCTCAATGAGTCTGCTAGCAGGTTTAACCTTCCCGGAATATGAACTGCTTTCAAGGTAATCTGGTGATCCAGACACCAACAAAGCAGTTTCCATGTCATCATACAGAGACTGGGCGACTTCGTTCCGCCCTGGCGGTTTATGTAAGTCACAACTGTTGAGTTGTCTGAACGAATAAGAACAATCTTGCCCTGAACTTTCTGTAAGAAATGTTCCAGGCCCAGGACTACTGCTCTTAGCTCCAGTAGATTAGATGTTCCTGTGACTGTTCCAGATTCCAAAGCCCTGATATCGTGGATTCTTCCAGGCAAGCTCCCCAGCCCTCCATCGATGCATCTGTATACACAGTCACCTGAGGGTGGGGAGGGGTTAGCAAAACCCCCGGCAAGAGATTCTCTGTATTCAACCACCATTGCAGGTGGTGAATCAGAGGCGCCAACACTGACACATTCGAGTCCAGCGAACCTGTACTCTGGGTCCATTGTGTCATGAGAAACAACTGGATCGGCCGCCTGCGTAAGGCGGCCTGAGGAATGACTGGTTCCAACGAAACCATCAACCCCAGCATTCTCAAGTAAACCCGTGCCAGGACATGACGACTGTCGCACACTGACTGAATCAACGAGATGAGTATTTGAACTCTCTCCTGAGTAGGATAAACATATCCTGTCTCTAGATCGAAGAACATCCCCAGGTAAACAAACTTCTGGGATGGAGTCAGCTCTGATTTTGGGAAATTGATCATCCAGCCCAAGTCTGTGAGAATTTTCAAAACAATCTCCAGATTGGCGGACAAACTTTCCCGGGTGTGCGCTTTCAACAGCCAGTCGTCTATGTACGTGTGGACTGCTATGCTTCTCCTGCGGAGGTATGCTGTGATTGCAAGAACCACACGGGTGAAAACCCGAGGAGCCGTGGAAATTCCGAAGGGCAACACCCTGAATTCCCACTGTCTGCCCTGGAATGCAAATCTCAGGAAGCGACAGAAACTCCCGTGGATGGGGATGTGGAAATAAGCGTCCTTCAAATCTATCGACGCCGTCCACATCCCCCTCTCCAACCCCGCCAACACCGAGCGCACCGTTTCCATCTTGAAACTGGGCGTCTCGATGAACTTGTTCAATGGCTTGAGGTTGAGAATCGGTCTCCACCCACCGGTGCGTTTTGTTACCAAGAACAGGGTTGAATAGAAGCCCGGACACCTTTGTGCCGGCTGAATAGCTCCTTTTTGTACGAGGGAATTTATCTCCTCCTCGATACACAACCTTTGATCTGGATCTCTCGGAATGGGAGTCCAGACTGGCACCAGAGACAGTCGCGACGGCGGGCCTGTCATCCACTCTGGATGATACCCCACGGAAAGCCATCGCAAGACTAAACGGTCCTGAGTTAACCGTTCCCACTCTTGCATGTGGTCGGCTAACCGGCCTCCCACCGGTCCACCTAGGGACCGCGGTGGACACAAGGCATGCAAGAGCGGCACTGTCTCCGTCGCCATACACACCGGCGTGGTCCTTACCGCGGTAAGCGCCCTGTCAGGAACGATAACCACGCCCAGATCCTCGCGCGACCCGCCCCGCCCCGCGCGCACCTCGGTGCACGGGCGGCTGCCTGGCTGACGGCGGCTGAGGAGCCTGCGCCCCCCTCGCTGCTGGCCGAATCGCACGCGGCCGAGGCCGGCGCTGCGACGGCGGCTGGCCTCTGACTTGGCCAGCACCACCTCGAGCCTGCAGGGGACGATACGCAGGGGCCGCGGCGCGAACGTTAGCACGACGCAGCACCTCAAACTGTTCGCGCAGCGCCCTCTGGTTATTCACCAGGGTGACCGTCTCCTGGAGGTGGCGACATCCCTCACCTCCAAAAAGACCAGGACCCGTCATAGGCGTACGGAGTAGCCTATTATACAGGTCCTGAGACGGGCACAGATTGTCCAGGGCAAATGTGCGTCTTGCCCGGACACTCCTGGTCACCGCCCGCGTCATACAGTCCAGCGCCAGGTTAATACCATCCTGGATGGTTCGCTGGACCGCGAGCGGGCCTGGCTGGCGCGATGCGGATGCCGTTACTACCCCCTGTAACAGCTGGGAGATGTGGGACAGAGCGGCAATCGAAGCCCTCCCACTCTCCTCCGCATCACGCAACGCGGTATTCGCCGAACGCAACGCGTTCGCGCACAAGACCCCCGCGTCAGAACGGGAGCCTGGCCGCGTATCCTCACCCAAAGCCACGCGGTCATCCACGCTGGGCTTGGGTACCACACCGTACCGCTGGTAGTCCAGGGGCACGATGCGACAACGCCTGGCCACCTCGCGAGGGGCCTTCGCGAGACGTCCACTCGTGTTAATGGACGACTCCGCCGCCTTGAACATGTCAACGACATGCTCCGCCAGCGGCAGAGAAGGCATAGCGTTAGCAGTTGGTTTCCCAGCTAACCACGGCGTGTGAACACGGTGGCTAGCCGACTGCTCCACGGGCAGATCAGGCCTAACGCTCACCAACCACTGGCAAGCGTCATACCAATCCTCCTCCGTGGCTAACTGCGAGCGCTCTACAAGACGGGGTCCTTCGTCTTCCTCCTGAGCGCAAGCAGTAGAGCTTGACGGCGGGTACGCTGATACACCTGGCAAGCCAGGGAAAACATGCGGGCCTGACAGCACCGGCATGAGAATATCACTGGTTTGACCAGGAGCAGGCACCGCGGTAGAGCGCGGGGTATATAAAGCCCCACCACGGGCCCGGCCAGCACCAGCTACACTCTCGGCAAGCCGAGGTATGCGGTACCGCTGGCCATCAGCAGCGCCCTGGGCCACCACCTGAACCGCGGACCTTACTCCAGGGTGAGTAATACCGTGGAAAAAAGCGCCTGTATTCCCCGCGAGGGGTGCACAAACGTCTTCATCCATGTCCACGTCGTCAGACGGCGACCCTAGCAGGTAATCCTCATCACCCTGGTCAGAAAGATTAGACCCCGGGTCAGCAAAGAGAGCTAACCCGGGCTGACCAGGAACGGTGCCATAGGAGGTACTGGCCACCGCGGCGTGCGGATACCCCTGGACTGATAAGCAGCCCGCGGGTTCCAGCGACAACCGTCCACGGTCCCCTATCGGCGCGGCAATAAGCCTGCTGCCAGGGTCGTGGAACGCCCCCTCTAATGGGGCCACCTCTGAATCGTCGGACAACGGAAGCGGACTAAGGAAAATCGATCCAGAGGCGGGGATTACCTGCTCCGAAGCCGATGATGAGGACAATAAAGGATCTGGTCCAGGAAGCATGCCACGAAGCAACCCTGGAACCAAATCTTTTATTGTCCTCTTCATCTCTCCCAACATCTCGGTCCGGAAGGTCTCCATATCCACCGCGGACGAGACCTTCCCCTTACCCTTCCTACTTACAACCTCTCGTTTCCGCTTCTTCTTCTTCTCCTCCTCTACCACCTTGTCCGTCGCCTGTAAGCAGCACAAGAATTCGGACATTAACTCGCCCCCCCAGTGCTTACATATGTCACAATTAATCAATGGACCACAAGGGCTACATCGATAACACAGATGCGGCCAGAACTTTACATGCATAAAACGTCCACAGGACGCGCAACCCGGTCCCTGAAACAGGGCAAAGGACAAGGAGTATGAGCAACTAGTTAAGCTTAGAAACTCAATCCAACTCAAAGAGAAGGAAACGATCATAAAGATCAATATACATCAAAAACCAGCATAGCGCTTGAATTGCTGATAAATACATAGCCAGGCTGATTATGACGTCATTAATCCCGTGACAGGAAAAATTCGATCCCAACAAAACATCCAAGTGCAAGGACGAATTGTATGCTGAATGGATAAGTTGACTACACAACCATCAGATACATATAGATAACTCTTTTCTGGCAAAAATGTTAATTATCTCCCTTTGTTTGTTTACAATAATTAACATCACCACATTATCAATAACTAGATACCTGACACTTTGTATAGACAAACCATCCAACGTGACGAACCGGAAACTCCACCATCTGCACGCCTCTTAACTCTCTCCACCTCATGGGGAAGGAATTGGATCAAGAGGGCAAAGTGAGAAGACCTTTATACCAGGCCTCCAACTCACTGGACATAATTTTTCATTTGGTTAGATAACCTAACAGTGTTAGTAGGAAATGGAACCATGGTGGAGAGAAAACTAACTCTCTGCAACTGTAACGTCACAACCTAGCGTCATACAGACCTGTGGACAGAAACAGAAAGAGAAATTAGTCCTAGGTAGCACCGAGTTGACCTAAACCAACTAACTAAGGCGCTTATCACGGTAAACGCGAGTCCCGGAAACACAATACACCGGGAAGAAAACTCGCTAATTTTACTAGAAGTCACCTGATTTAAAGGTCCAACGTCCTCCTGTGGCGAAGTATTCCTTTCCGCCATCCAAAAAAGTGACTAACACTCCAAACAAACACCACTTAAACAGTTTAAGAGTACGAAAAAGCTATTGCACAAAAAAACATGTGTGATCTCTCTGCCAATAATCTAGCAAAGAGGAAGTGCTAGTCTGCGCATGCGCGGAGGTGGGGCTGGCATCCGCTGGACTACGCTCTGACTCCCTGCCCAG
This sequence comes from Chaetoderma sp. LZ-2023a, assembly GCA_034401795.1. Taxonomy (NCBI): domain Eukaryota; kingdom Metazoa; phylum Mollusca; class Caudofoveata; order Chaetodermatida; family Chaetodermatidae; genus Chaetoderma; species Chaetoderma sp. LZ-2023a. The sequence goes on from CM067372.1 coordinate 18,899,331, forward strand.
TAGGGGCACCTAACTGTTTTAAATCTGAGTGTTTATTGAGTGAAAGCCAATATTTAGCAATATCAAAAGTATTAGGGAGGTAAGTATACTCTTGAAGTGAAAACACCTCAGCATCCTCACAACAGATCAGAATATACACTAAATACACCACAGAATCCTGACAACAGATCAGAATATACACTAAATACACCACAGCATCCTGACAACAGATCAGAATATACACTAAACACACCACAGCATCCTGACAACAGATCAGAATATACACTAAATACACGACAGAATCCTGACAACAGATCAGAATATACACTAAATACACCACAGCATCCTGACAACAGATCAGAATATACACTAAATACATCACAGCATCCTGACAACAGATCAGAATATACACTAAATACATCACAGCATCCTGACAACAGATCAGAATATACACTAAATACATCAGAGCATCCTGACAACAGATCAGAATATACACTAAATACACCACAGCATCCTGACAACAGATCAGAATATACACTAAATACACCACAGCATCATGACAACAGATCACAATATACACTAAATACACCACAGCATCCTGACAACAGATCAGAATATACACTAAATACACCACAGCATCCTGATAACAGATCAGAATATACACTAAATACACCACAGAATCCTGACAACAGATCAGAATATAGACTAAATACACCACAGCATCATGACAACAGATCAGAATATACACTAAATACACCACAGCAACCTGACAACAGATCAGAATATACACTAAACACACGACAGAATCCTGACAACAGATCAGAATATACACTAAATACACCACAGCATCTTGACAACAGATATGAATATACACTAAATACACCACAGCATCCTGACAACAGATCAGAATATACACTAAATACACCACAGCATCCTGATAACAGATCAGAATATAGACTAAATACACCACAGAATCCTGACAACAGATCAGAATATAGACTAAATACACCACAGCATCATGACAACAGATCAGAATATACACTAAATACACCACAGCAACCTGACAACAGATCAGAATATACACTAAATACACGACAGAATCCTGACAACAGATCAGAATATACACTAAATACACCACAGCATCTTGACAACAGATATGAATATACACTAAATACACCACAGCTTCCTGACAACAAATCATTCACTCCCAATACACACTAAATACATCACAGCATCCTGACAACAAATCATACACTCACAATATACACTAAATACACCACAGCATCCTCACAACAGATCAGAATATACATGTACACTAAATACACCACAGCAACCTGACAACAAATCATTCACTCCCAATACACACTAAATACACCACAGCATCCTGACAACAGATCAGAATATACATGTACATTAAATACACCACAGCATCATGACAACAGATCAGAATATACACTAAATACACCACAGCATCCTGACAACAGATCAGAATATACACTAAATACACCTCAGCATCCTCACAACAGATCAGAATATACACTAAATACACCACAGAATCCTGACAACAGATCAGAATATACACTAAATACACCACAGCATCCTGACAACAGATCAGAATATACACTAAACACACCACAGCATCCTGACAACAGATCAGAATATACACTAAATACACCACAGCATCCTGACAACAGATCAGAATATACACTAAATACACCACAGCATCTTGACAACAGATCAGAATATACACTAAATACAGCACAGCATCCTGACAACAGATCAGAATATACACTAAATACAGCACAGCATCCTGACAACAGATCAGAATATACACTAATTACACCACAGCATCCTGACAACAGATCAGAATATACACTAAACACACCACAGCATCATGACAGATCAGAATATACACTAAATACACCACAGAATCCAGACAACAGACCCGAATATACACTAAATACACCACAGCATCCTGACAACAGATCAGAATATACACTAATTACACCACAGCATCCTGACAACAGATCAGAATATACACTAAATACACCACAGCATCATGACAACAGATCAGAATATACACTAAATACACCACAGCTTCCTGACAACAAATCATACACTCCCAATACACACTAAATACATCACAGCATCCTGACAACAGATCAGAATATACATTACACTAAATACACCACAGCAACCTGACAACAGATCATACACTCACAATATACAATAAATACATCACAGCATCCTGACAACAGATCAGAATATACATGTACATTAAATACACCACAGCATCCTGACAACAGATCAGAATATACAATAAATACATCACAGCATCCTCACAACAAATCAAAATGTACAATAAATACACCACAGCATCCTGACAACAGATCAGAATATACACTTAATATACCACAACATCCTGACAACAGATCAGAATATACACTAAACACATCACAGCATCCTGACAACAGATCAGAATATCCACTAAATACAGCACAGCATCCTGACAACAGATCAGAATATACATTAAATACAGCACAGCATCCTGACAACAGATCAGAATATACACTAAATACACCACAGCATCCTGACAACAGATCAGAATATACACTAAACACATCACATCATCCTGACAACATATCAGAATATACACAAATACATCCTGACAATAGATCAGAATATACACTAAATACACCACAGCATCCTGACAACATATCAGAACATACACTAAATACATCACATCATCCTGACAACAGATCAGAATATACACTAAATACACCACAGAATCCTGACAACAGATCGGAATATACACTAAATACACCACAGCATCCTGACAACGGATCAGAATATACACTAAATACACCACAGCATCCTGACAACAGATCAGAATATACACTAATTACACCACAGCATCCTGACAACAGATCAGAATATACACTAAACACACCACAGCATCATGACAGATCAGAATATACACTAAATACACCACAGAATCCAGACAACAGACCAGAATATACACTATATACACCACAGCATCCTGACAACAGATCAGAATATACACTAATTACACCACAGCATCCTGACAACAGATCAGAATATACACTAAATACACCACAGCATCCTGACAACAGATCAGAATATACACTAAATACACCACAGCATCTTGACACTAGATCAGAATATACACTAAATACACCACAGCATCTTGACAACAGATCTGAATATACACTAAATACACCACAGCTTCCTGACAACAGATCAGAATATACACTAAATACACCACAGCATCCTGATAACAGATCAGAATATAGACTAAATACACCACAGAATCCTGACAACAGATCAGAATATAGACTAAATACACCACAGCATCATGACAACAGATCAGAATATACACTAAATACACCACAGCAACCTGACAACAGATCAGAATATACACTAAATACACGACAGAATCCTGACAACAGATCAGAATATACACTAAATACACCACAGCATCTTGACAACAGATATGAATATACACTAAATACACCACAGCTTCCTGACAACAAATCATTCACTCCCAATACACACTAAATACATCACAGCATCCTGACAACAAATCATACACTCACAATATACACTAAATACACCACAGCATCCTCACAACAGATCAGAATATACATGTACACTAAATACACCACAGCAACCTGACAACAAATCATTCACTCCCAATACACACTAAATACACCACAGCATCCTGACAACAGATCAGAATATACATGTACATTAAATACACCACAGCATCATGACAACAGATCAGAATATACACTAAATACACCACAGCATCCTGACAACAGATCAGAATATACACTAAATACACCTCAGCATCCTCACAACAGATCAGAATATACACTAAATACACCACAGAATCCTGACAACAGATCAGAATATACACTAAATACACCACAGCATCCTGACAACAGATCAGAATATACACTAAACACACCACAGCATCCTGACAACAGATCAGAATATACACTAAATACACCACAGCATCCTGACAACAGATCAGAATATACACTAAATACACCACAGCATCTTGACAACAGATCAGAATATACACTAAATACAGCACAGCATCCTGACAACAGATCAGAATATACACTAAATACAGCACAGCATCCTGACAACAGATCAGAATATACACTAATTACACCACAGCATCCTGACAACAGATCAGAATATACACTAAACACACCACAGCATCATGACAGATCAGAATATACACTAAATACACCACAGAATCCAGACAACAGACCCGAATATACACTAAATACACCACAGCATCCTGACAACAGATCAGAATATACACTAATTACACCACAGCATCCTGACAACAGATCAGAATATACACTAAATACACCACAGCATCATGACAACAGATCAGAATATACACTAAATACACCACAGCTTCCTGACAACAAATCATACACTCCCAATACACACTAAATACATCACAGCATCCTGACAACAGATCAGAATATACATTACACTAAATACACCACAGCAACCTGACAACAGATCATACACTCACAATATACAATAAATACATCACAGCATCCTGACAACAGATCAGAATATACATGTACATTAAATACACCACAGCATCCTGACAACAGATCAGAATATACAATAAATACATCACAGCATCCTCACAACAAATCAAAATGTACAATAAATACACCACAGCATCCTGACAACAGATCAGAATATACACTTAATATACCACAACATCCTGACAACAGATCAGAATATACACTAAACACATCACAGCATCCTGACAACAGATCAGAATATCCACTAAATACACCACAGCATCCTGACAACAGATCAGAATATACACTAAATACAGCACAGCATCCTGACAACAGATCAGAATATACATTAAATACACCACAGCATCCTGACAACAGATCAGAATATACACTAAATACACCACAGAATCCTGACAACAGATCAGAATATACACTAAATACAGCACAGCATCCTGACAACAGATCAGAATATACATTAAATACACCACAGCATCCTGACAACAGATCAGAATATACACTAAATACACCACAGAATCCTGACAACAGATCAGAATATACACTAAATACAGCACAGCATCCTGACAACAGATCAGAATATACATTAAATACAGCACAGCATCCTGACAACAGATCAGAATATACATTAAATACAGCACAGCATCCTGACAACAGATCAGAATATACACTAAACACATCACATCATCCTGACAACATATCAGAATATACACAAATACATCCTGACAATAGATCAGAATAAACACAAATACACCACAGCATCCTGACAACATATCAGAACATACACTAAATACATCACATCATCCTGACAACAGATCAGAATATACACTAAATACACCACAGAATCCTGACAACAGATCGGAATATACACTAAATACACCACAGCATCCTGACAACGGATCAGAATATACACTAAATACACCACAGCATCCTGACAACAGATCAGAATATACACTAATTACACCACAGCATCCTGACAACAGATCAGAATATACACTAAACACACCACAGCATCATGACAGATCAGAATATACACTAAATACACCACAGAATCCAGACAACAGACCAGAATATACACTATATACACCACAGCATCCTGACAACAGATCAGAATATACACTAATTACACCACAGCATCCTGACAACAGATCAGAATATACACTAAATACACCACAGCATCCTGACAACAGATCAGAATATACACTAAATACACCACAGCATCTTGACACTAGATCAGAATATACACTAAATACACCACAGCATCTTGACAACAGATCTGAATATACACTAAATACACCACAGCTTCCTGACAACAAATCATACACTCCCAATACACACTAAATACATCACAGCATCCTGACAACAAATCAGAATATACACTAAACACGTCACAGCATCCTGACAACAAATTAGAATATACACTAAACACGTCACAGAATCTTGACAACAGATCAGAATATACACTAAACACATCACATCATCCTGACAACATATCAGAATATACACAAATACATCCTGACAATAGATCAGAATATACACTAAATACACCACAGCATCCTGACAACAGATCAGAACATACACTAAATACATCACATCATCCTGACAACAGATCAGAATATACACTAAATACACCACAGAATCCTGACAACAGATCGGAATATACACTAAATACACCACAGCATCCTGACAACAGATCAGAATATACACTAAATACACCACAGCATCCTGACAACAGATCAGAATATACACTAAACACACCACAGCATCATGACAGATCAGAATATACACTAAATACACCACAGAATCCAGACAACAGACCAGAATATACACTATATACACCACAGCATCCTGACAACAGATCAGAATATACACTAATTACACCACAGCATCCTGACAACAGATCAGAATATACACTAAATACACCACAGCATCCTGACAACAGATCAGAATATACACTAAATACACCACAGCATCTTGACACTAGATCAGAATATACACTAAATACACCACAGCATCTTGTCAACAGATCTGAATATACACTAAATACACCACAGCTTCCTGACAACAAATCATACACTCCCAATACACACTAAATACATCACAGCATCCTGACAACAAATCAGAATATACACTAAACACGTCACAGCATCCTGACAACAAATTAGAATATACACTAAACACGTCACAGAATCTTGACAACAGATCAGAATATACATGTACACTAAATACACCACAGCATCCTGACAACAGATCAGAATATACACTAAATACACCACAGCATCCTGACAACAAATCAGAATATACACTAAATACACCACAGCATCCTGACAACAGATCAGAATATACACTAAATACATCACAGCATCCGGACAACAGATCAGAATATACACTAAACACGTCACAGCATCCTGACAACAGATCAGCAACCGCCATTTAGTGCTGATGAAGTGACTGGGATGATCATGAAAGTTACATTCAAACACATTTCACATCCCGGAGGTAACTAATTTTCCGTATTATGAATTATCATGGGATTGGGACCAACATTAGAAAAAAAATTCTGCTAAGCAGTGTTCAAGAAAGGTTTGAAATTTACTCTCTAAAACTAGTGCTAAAACATCGTCAATGACACAAAAATAAATAAGTTTTCCTGGTCTAATTTCTTGCCCTCTTAGAACTACATTTACTGAATAAACTGGCCATCATCTTGGTGATGAAATTGCCATCTGAATATCTGGCATGCATCAAAATTCATCATACATGTGACATCTTCTTTAGTCATACAAATATAAGCATCATGTGATATCAGCATTCAAAGTTTAGACCGAGTACTCAGCATGGGCCTGAGGATTGGACCCGGAACTCAGACATTACTCATTATTACTACTGTGTGATGGTGACTGAGTACTGTACTGTGGATCTTGAGATATATAATGGGTGCCCGATCTTATTGTAGGAATTGTTTATTACAAGGAAGTTTTAATTGCATAATTTTGACAGCTAACAGTAGGGCCTACACATACTTAATGGGAAGGAAATTTATGCAAAATCTGTCGTTAGTTAAGCATTAAATTTCTGTCCTTTTCTATTTTGTGTATTTTACTCATTTCCTGCAGTAACTGATTCTTATTAATTCATATATTTATGCCAAAACATTTCTAGGTGAAGGTTGTTTTTGCCATTTAATCCTAAAAATAAGTCAGAAAATAAATTTATAGATTGAACACCTCCCAGTCAAATTTTCAAAATATAAACAGAATATCCTTTACATCGTCAAGAATTTGTTGTTTCAAACCCGTGAGGTTGAAAGGGTTCAAAAATGATGTTTACAATGAACACCAGTTTCTCTCACCCTGACATATAGTTGTGAAGATGAACATAATTTCACTGAGCATGCACACACGCACGCACGTACGCACGCACACACACACACACACACCGACGCCCACCATCTTTGTGGAACCCAAGATAGCATGTGGGGTGCCTGGGACAATCAAAATGTATATTCCATGAGCAACACTGGACAGCTGTCACTCACATCCCACATCAATAACACTCATATCCTAGTTCTGGAGAATATACCTTAGCTTTATCAATGTTTGTTTTTTCACGTGTTTGTTGTTCATACCACAGCTGCTTATCCTCCTCAAGCTTCCTCTGTACGGTCTCTAACTTACTCAGTTCTTGCTTCACAGCCCAGCGCTCCTGCAAATATAAACAACAAAAATACATCTTCACATTTACAGTTAAACGTGGACATTACCATCAGAAGTGCAATCATAGAAACAACATAGAGACAGAAACTCTCCAATAAACTTCGGTTTTGAAAAGGTTAAAGATGGAAATTGTTATTAACCTGACGAAAGTTTCTGTCATACACTGTATCTATGTACCTGTTCTAGTTATGCAGTTTGACTGGCTAACTGTATCTATGTACCTGTTCTAGTTGTGTAGTTTGACTGGCTAACTGTATCTATGTACCTGTTCTAGTTGTGCAGTTTGACTGGCTAACTGTGTCTATGTACCTGTTCTAGTTGTGCAGTTTGACTGGCTAACTGTATCTATGTACCTGTTCTAGTTGTGTAGTTTGACTGGCTAACTGTATCTATGTACCTGTTCTAGTTGTGCAGTTTGACTGGCTAACTGTGTCTATGTACCTGTTCTAGTTGTGCAGTTTGACTGGCTAACTGTATCTATGTACCTGTTCTAGTTGTGTAGTTTGACTGGCTAACTGTATCTATGTACCTGTTCTAGTTGTGTAGTTTGACTGGCTAACTATATCTATGTACCTGTTCTAGTTGTGCAGTTTGACTGGCTAACTGTATCTATGTACCTGTTCTAGTTGTGTAGTTTGACTGGCTAACTGTATCCATGTACCTGTTCTAGTTGTGTAGTTTGACTGGCTAACTGTATCTATGTACCTGTTCTAGTTATGTAGTTTGACTGGCTAATTGTATCTATGTACCTGTTCTAGTTGTGTAGTTTGACTGGCTAACTGTATCTATGTACCTCTTCTAGTTGTGTAGTTTGACTGGCTAACTGTATCCATGTACCTGTTCTAGTTACGTGGTTTGACTGGCTAACTCTATTTATGTACCTGTTCTAGTTATGTAGTTTGACTGGCTAACTGTATCTATGTACCTGTTCTAGTTGCGTAGTTTGACTGGATAACTGTATCCATGTACCTGTTCTAGTTGTGTAGTTTGACTGGCTAACTCTATTTATGTACCTGTTCTAGTTATGTAGTTTGACTGGCTAACTGTATCTATGTACCTGTTCTAGTTGTGTAGTTTGACTGGCTAACTGTATCCATGTACCTGTTCTAGTTGTGTAGTTTGACTGGCTAACTGTATCTATGTACCTGTTCTAGTTGCATAGTTTGACTGGCTAACTGTATCTATGTACCTGTTCTAGTTGCATAGTTTGACTGGCTAACTGTATCTATGTACCTGTTCTAGTTGCGTAGTTTGACTGGCTAACTGTTTCTCCATTCTGGCGATAAGTTCCTGAAGACGAGTTCTTTCACGCTCATTCTCACTCTGTTGTCTGTCAAGACGGGCCTGAAGAACTACATTAATAAAGACAAGTGAGTGTATGAACATCCCCACATCATGCAACTGTGTGCGTGCATGCGTGCGTGAATTAATATTAAACCTATTATCATGTTCATTGGGAAACTATTTCATAGTTCGCTCACTCTGTGGCATGACTGGTGAAATACAATTAATAATTGCCAAGGAAACACACACGTTTCACAGTAAATCATCCCAAAATAGTGCTTTTGTCTTTTGTACAGACAAATTAAGTAAAACAAAGTTGATTTATTTATTATAAACATACTTTTAAGCTGTTCATCTCGTGTGCGTATGTGAATCTCCCGATCATCCAGCCCTGCTCGCTGCCAGCTATCAGCCTTCATCTGTAACTCTCCAAGATCACGAGCATTTGTACTAATCTGCTGTATGACCGCTTGCAAAGACCTAAAACATAAACCTAACCTGGTAAAACTACTGATGCTGAGTGAAACTTGCTCGAGTAAACACCAGCTGCCTGCAATCAAAACCTGGTGTTCCTGTAGTGTATCCAAATGCTAAATGCTGTAGAACAAAATTAGGTGACTCTGTCAGCCATTCAGAGTCAAGTTCTCTCAAAAGCAGGTAGAAAGACTACCTATATATGAACGAAGCAGTCGATTGCATAAAGGATGACAATAAGTATGATATTGACTGGCTAATGGGATGATTATCTACAATGGTAGGTTGTTGATCATGGGGGTTAAATTCTGTTACTGTAATCAGTGACACAAGGTTAAATCAATAATGCATGATTAAGAGCTAAGTGGGGGAAGAAATAGAAATAGCGATTCTTTAACACTAATTATCATGCCGGCCGAAACCGACCTCTGTCTTGTGGAATGTCCATTTACAGGCCCAGAGAATAACATTTTTGAAAATTTACCACAGAAATGACTGGCTCTATAAGCAAGCCAGTCATTCTAGTTCTCTTGGCCTGTAAATGGGCAATCAGTAGACAGATTTTTAGATTTTCTTGACCAAATTTGGCCATTAAAGAGTACAGACACATAGCTTGTTTTAAAGAAGCAGCATCTTTTCACACCCCAAGGCACATACTTAGATAACAAGTCACCTGTATTAACAGACCACCTGTCTATAGTTCTCCATAAGCTGGTGGTCATTAATGACACATTGTTCCATTCCGGGTGTGGAGGGGGGGGGGGCGTGGTGTGTGTGTGTGTGTGTGTGTGTGCGCGCGCGTGTGTGGGTAAATATAATCAGGAATGGTGGTACTATATTCCCTGCAGGTGCAAGATAACCAATCTATCTAATTCTATGGCAACCATACATGTAAATAACAAAATAAATAAATGCTGCTTTGGCTTATAGCTGTTGCTGCTGGTAGGATAAAATATTCCTTGAATTATAAAGAATTTGTGTCATAAATACTTTAATTAAACAATAAGTTGTTTAATTTCGCTACAGCTCAATGTGGCATACATATCCTTCTTACTTTGTAGTGGAATGAGAATTAACAATTGTCTCTATTTCCTCTTCTTTCAACTCCTTCAAACGCTGCTGAGACGCAGAATGCTCACTTTTCAGATCACTCACAGCTTTTCTGAAATAACAGTAATATTAATAATAATAATAATAATAATAATAATTTATTTAATAGAAAAATCTAAAAAGAAACTAGAGGCCTAGGCCCTGGGCCTATGCATGTCAAGCCTTCTGGATATTTTGATCCTCAGTGCAGATTACCTTATGCCAGATGCCATTTAGATGGCCAAGTCAAGTCATGCTATACATCGGGTAGGGCTCAACAAAAGCAGTTACACCCACACATATAGCCGACAAAGAGATCTACTCATCTATTTGAAATATTGAACAATATAAGACACGATAAACAGCTTCCGAACTACAACATGATAACTTGGTACATGATTCCAAATACTCTCTGTTTGTGAAGAGGTTTTGAATTTGTTAATTAGTTCCTAGGTTCATATCTCAGATTTAGACTCGGTCTTTATTAATTTATCATCAACGATGAGGAATGTCTTCTTAGAACTAAGACGTATTTCTCTGGACTGGGAATATAGGGAGGAACAGGAACTAGTGATAGAAATGCATTAATAAAGCTATAGATTAAGTTTGGTTACCATCAGCCAGATAGTTCAGCTGTAGCTGAGCTAAACAGAAAACTTAACCAAAACTGCCAACGCTGTGGTGACGACATAAGCTCTTGGCGAACTAAAGATGTTTATTAAATTGTAAATCCATCAGTCATACAATTTGTACATTTTTAGTGAGACTTCAATTTTTGTATTCGATTATGATTACAAGCAGTTGAGTAACAGATTGGATCCCTCTATTGAACAGCGCTCTACCTCTGTACTTCCTTAAGTCTGTCTATTTCTGTAGACTTACCTCTGTACTTCCTTGAGTCTGTCTATTTTTGTAGACTTTTACCTCTGTACTTCCTTGAGTCTGTCTATTTCTGCAAACTTACCTCTATACTTCCTTGAGTCTGTCTATTTCTGCAGACTTACCTCTGTACTTCCTTGAGTCTGTCTATTTCTGTAGACTTACCTCTATACTTCCTTGAGTCTGTCTATTTATGTAGACTTTTACCTCTGTACTTCCTTGAGTATGTCTATTTCTGTAGACTTACCTCTATACTTCCTTGAGTCTGTCTATTTCTGTAGACTTACCTATGTACTTCCTTAAGTCTGTCTATTTCTGTAGACTTACCTCTGTATTTCCTTGAGTCTGTCTATTTCTGCAGACTTACCTCTGTACTTCCTTCAGTCTCTCTATTTCTGCAGCTTTCTCTTCCTGTAAGACTTTGATTCGTTCAAAGTTCTGCGTAAGAAGATCTGCCTTGTTCTGTTCCAGCTGTTTGATGCGTTCCAACTGTTCCTGGAATAGTAGGTCATTCTCCTCCTTCCATCTGCAACCAAAAACAAGCTCACACTATGTCACGAATAAAGGAATAATCAGTTATTAGCATGCTGGTTATTCTGTAGAAATCATGCTAAAATGATGGGCCTGATAAGACCATTGCAGCGGACATTTGTCATTGACTTGACCATTGCAGAGGACATTTGTCATTGACTTGACCATTGCAGAGGACATTTGTCATTGACTTGACCATTGCAGAGGACATTTGTCATTGACTTGACCATTGCAGAGGACATTTGTCATTGACTTGACCATTGCAGAGGACATTTGTCATTGACTTAACCATTGCAGAGGACATTTGTCATTGACTTGACCATTAACCCTTTAACACTCATATCAGCCAAAAATGGCATCTGCAGTGGTCTTGAGAAATGTCCATTTGCAGACCAAGAAGACTATTTTTTTAAATTTACAACTGGAATGACTGGCTCAACAACTGAGTCAGGCATTCCATTGGTAAATTTTCAAAAATGGTCTCTTGGTCAGCAAATGGACATTTTCTATGCAAAAATTGAAATTTTCTTGACCAAATCCGAGGGTTAAACGGTTAAAGGGTTAAAATATATTGCCTTGATTGTTGACAAACTTTAACTCTGCTTCATCATCATGGTTTGATCATTGATTGTCACAAGCTTTGACACATAACTCTGCTTCATCATCATGGTTTGATCATTGATTGTCACAAGCTTTGACACATAACTCTGCTTCATCATCATGGTTTGATCATTGATTGTCACAAGCTTTGACACATAACTCTGCTTCATCATCATGGTTTGATCATTGATTGTCACAAGCTTTGACACATAACTCTGCTTCATCATCATGGTTTGATCATTGATTGTGGACAAGCTTTGACACATAACTCTGCTTCATCATCATGGTTTGATCATTGATTGTTGACAAGCTTTGACACATAACCCTGCTTCATCATCATGGTTTGATCATTGATTGTCACAAGCTTTGACACATAACTCTGCTTCATCATCATGGTTTGATCATTGATTGTGGACAAGCTTTGAGACATAACTCTGCATCATCATCATGGTTTGATCATTGATTGTCACAAGCTTTGACACATAACTCTGCATCATCATCATGGTTTGATCATTGATTTTTGACAAGCTTTGACACATAACTCCGCTTCATCATCATGGTTTGATCATTGATTGTGGACAAGCTTTGACACATAACTCTGCTTCATCATCATGGTTTGATCATTGATTGTCACAAGCTTTGACACATAACTCTGCTTCATCATCATGGTTTGATCATTGATTGTCACAAGCTTTGACACATAACTCTGCTTCATCATCATGGTTTGATTATTGATTGTCACAAGCTTTGACACATAACTCTGCTTCATCATCATGGTTTGATCATTGATTGTTGACAAGCTTTGACACATAACTCTGCTTCATCATCATGGTTTGATCATTGATTGTTGACAAGCTTTGACACATAACTCTGCTTCATCATCATGGTTTGATCATTGATTGTGGACAAGCTTTGACACATAACTCTGCTTCATCATCATGGTTTGATCATTGATTGTGGACAAGCTTTGACACATAACTCTGCTTCATCATCATGGTTTGATCATTGATTGTTGACAAGCTTTGACACATAACTCTGCTTCATCATCATGGTTTGATCATTGATTGTGGACAAGCTTTGACACATAACTCTGCTTCATCATCATGGTTTGATCATTGATTGTTGACAAGCTTTGACACATAACTCTGCTTCATCATCATGGTTTGATCATTGATTGTTGACAAGCTTTGACACATAACCCTGCTTCATCATCATGGTTTGATCATTGATTGTCACAAGCTTTGACACATAACTCTGCTTCATCATCATGGTTTGATCATTGATTGTGGACAAGCTTTGAGACATAACTCTGCATCATCATCATGGTTTGATCATTGATTGTCACAAGCTTTGACACATAACTCTGCTTCATCATCATGGTTTGATCAATGATTGTTGACAAGCTTTGACACATAACTCTGCTTCATCATCATGGTTTGATCATTGATTGTTGACAAGCTTTGACACATAACTCCGCTTCATCATCATGGTTTGATCATTGATTGTTGACAAGCTTTGACACATAACCCTGCTTCATCATCATGGTTTGATCATTGATTGTCACAAGCTTTGACACATAACTCTGCTTCATCATCATGGTTTGATCATTGATTGTGGACAAGCTTTGAGACATAACTCTGCATCATCATCATGGTTTGATCATTGATTGTCACAAGCTTTGACACATAACTCTGCATCATCATCATGGTTTGATCATTGATTTTTGACAAGCTTTGACACATAACTCCGCTTCATCATCATGGTTTGATCATTGATTGTGGACAAGCTTTGACACATAACTCTGCTTCATCATCATGGTTTGATCATTGATTGTCACAAGCTTTGACACATAACTCTGCTTCATCATCATGGTTTGATCATTGATTGTCACAAGCTTTGACACATAACTCTGCTTCATCATCATGGTTTGATTATTGATTGTCACAAGCTTTGACACATAACTCTGCTTCATCATCATGGTTTGATCATTGATTGTTGACAAGCTTTGACACATAACTCTGCTTCATCATCATGGTTTGATCATTGATTGTTGACAAGCTTTGACACATAACTCTGCTTCATCATCATGGTTTGATCATTGATTGTGGACAAGCTTTGACACATAACTCTGCTTCATCATCATGGTTTGATCATTGATTGTGGACAAGCTTTGACACATAACTCTGCTTCATCATCATGGTTTGATCATTGATTGTTGACAAGCTTTGACACATAACTCTGCTTCATCATCATGGTTTGATCATTGATTGTGGACAAGCTTTGACACATAACTCTGCTTCATCATCATGGTTTGATCATTGATTGTTGACAAGCTTTGACACATAACTCTGCTTCATCATCATGGTTTGATCATTGATTGTTGACAAGCTTTGACACATAACCCTGCTTCATCATCATGGTTTGATCATTGATTGTCACAAGCTTTGACACATAACTCTGCTTCATCATCATGGTTTGATCATTGATTGTGGACAAGCTTTGAGACATAACTCTGCATCATCATCATGGTTTGATCATTGATTGTCACAAGCTTTGACACATAACTCTGCTTCATCATCATGGTTTGATCAATGATTGTTGACAAGCTTTGACACATAACTCTGCTTCATCATCATGGTTTGATCATTGATTGTTGACAAGCTTTGACACATAACTCCGCTTCATCATCATGGTTTGATCATTGATTGTGGACAAGCTTTGACACATAACTCTGCTTCATCATCATGGTTAGATCATTGATTGTCACAAGCTTTGACACATAACTATGCTTCATCATCATGGTTTGATCATTGATTGTTGACAAGCTTTCACACATAACTCTGCTTCATCATCATGGTTTGATCATTGATTGTGGACAAGCTTTGACACATAACTCTGCTTCATCATCATGGTTTGATCATTGATTGTCACAAGCTTTGACACATAACTCTGCTTCATCATCATGGTTAGATCATTGATTGTCACAAGCTTTGACACATAACTCTGCATCATCATCATGGTTTGATCATTGATTGTCACAAGCTTTGACACATAACCCTGCTTCAACATCATGGTTTGATCATCGATTGTTGACAAGCATTGACACATAACTCTGCTTCATCATCATCGTTTGATCATTGATTGTTGACAAGCTTTGACACATAACTCTGCTTCATCATCATGGTTTGATCATTGATTGTCACAAGCTTTGACACATAACTCTGCTTCATCATCATGGTTTGATCATTGATTGTCACAAGCTTTGACACATAACCCTGCTTCAACATCATGGTTTGATCATCGATTGTTGACAAGCATTGACACATAACTCTGCTTCATCATCATCGTTTGATCATTGATTGTTGACAAGCTTTGACACATAACTCTGCTTCATCATCATGGTTTGATCATTGATTGTCACAAGCTTTGACACATAACTCTGCTTCATCATCATGGTTTGATCATTGATTGTTGACAAGCTTTGACACATAACTCTGCTTCATCATCATGGTTTAATCATTGATTGTGGACAAGCTTTGACACATAACTCTACTTCATCATCATGGTTTGATCATTGATTGTCACACGCTTTGACACATAACTCTGCTTCATCATCATGGTTTGATCATTGATTGTCACAAGCTTTGACACATAACTCTGCTTCATCATCATGGTTTGATCATTGATTGTTGACAAGCTTTGACACATAACTCTGCTTCATCATCATGGTTTGATCATTGATTGTTGACAAGCTTTGACACATAACTCTGCTTCATCATCATGGTTTGATCATTGATTGTCACAAGCTTTGACACATAACTCTGCTTCATCATCATGGTTTGATCATTGATTGTCACAAGCTTTGACACATAACTCTGCTTCATCATCATGGTTTGATCATTGATTGTTGACAAGCTTTGACACATAACTCTGCTTCATCATCATGGTTAGATCATTGATTGTCACAAGCTTTGACACATAACTCTGCTTCATCATCATGGTTTGATCATTGATTGTCACAAGCTTTGACACATAACTCTGCTTCATCATCATGGTTTGATCATTGATTGTTGACAAGCTTTAACACATAACTCTGCTTCATCATCATGGTTTGATCATTGATTGTGGACAAGCTTTGACACATAACTCTGCTTCATCATCATGGTTTGATCATTGATTGTCACAAGCTTTGACACATAACTCTGCTTCATCATCATGGTTTGATCATTGATTGTGGACAAGCTTTGACACATAACTCTGCTTCATCATCATGGTTTGATCATTGATTGTTGACAAGCTTTGACACATAACCCTGCTTCATCATCATGGTTTGATCATTGATTGTCACAAGCTTTGATACATAACTCTGCTTCATCATCATGGTTTGATCATTGATTGTGGACAAGCTTTGACACATAACTCCGCTTCATCATCATGGTTTGATCATTGATTGTGGACAAGCTTTGACACATAACGCTGCTTCATCATCATGGTTTGATCATTGATTGTCACAAGCTTTGACACATAACCCTGCTTCATCATGGTATGATAATTGATTGTCACAAGCTTTGACACATAACTCTGCTTCATCATCATGGTTTGATGATTGATTGTTGACAAGCTTTGCCACAACCCTGCTTCATCATCATGGTTTGATCATTGATTGTCACAAGCTTTGACACATAACTCTGCTTCATCATCATGGTTTGATCATTGATTGTTGACAAGCTTTGACACATAACTCTGCTTCATCATCATGGTTTGATCATTGATTGTCACAAGCTTTGACACATAACCCTGCTTCAACATCATGGTTTGATCATCGATTGTTGACAAGCATTGACACATAACTCTGCTTCATCATCATCGTTTGATCATTGATTGTTGACAAGCTTTGACACATAACTCTGCTTCATCATCATGGTTTGATCATTGATTGTCACAAGCTTTGACACATAACTCTGCTTCATCATCATGGTTTAATCATTGATTGTGGACAAGCTTTGACACATAACTCTACTTCATCATCATGGTTTGATCATTGATTGTCACACGCTTTGACACATAACTCTGCTTCATCATCATGGTTTGATCATTGATTGTCACAAGCTTTGACACATAACTCTGCTTCATCATCATGGTTTGATCATTGATTGTTGACAAGCTTTGACACATAACTCTGCTTCATCATCATGGTTTGATCATTGATTGTTGACAAGCTTTGACACATAACTCTGCTTCATCATCATGGTTTGATCATTGATTGTCACAAGCTTTGACACATAACTCTGCTTCATCATCATGGTTTGATCATTGATTGTCACAAGCTTTGACACATAACTCTGCTTCATCATCATGGTTTGATCATTGATTGTTGACAAGCTTTGACACATAACTCTGCTTCATCATCATGGTTAGATCATTGATTGTCACAAGCTTTGACACATAACTCTGCTTCATCATCATGGTTTGATCATTGATTGTCACAAGCTTTGACACATAACTCTGCTTCATCATCATGGTTTGATCATTGATTGTTGACAAGCTTTAACACATAACTCTGCTTCATCATCATGGTTTGATCATTGATTGTGGACAAGCTTTGACACATAACTCTGCTTCATCATCATGGTTTGATCATTGATTGTCACAAGCTTTGACACATAACTCTGCTTCATCATCATGGTTTGATCATTGATTGTGGACAAGCTTTGACACATAACTCTGCTTCATCATCATGGTTTGATCATTGATTGTTGACAAGCTTTGACACATAACTCTGCTTCATCATCATGGTTTGATCATTGATTGTCACAAGCTTTGACACATAACTCTGCTTCATCATCATGGTTTGATCATTGATTGTTGACAAGCTTTGACACATAACTCTGCTTCATCATCATGGTTAGATCATTGATTGTCACAAGCTTTGACACATAACTCTGCTTCATCATCATGGTTTGATCATTGATTGTCACAAGCTTTGACACATAACTCTGCTTCATCATCATGGTTTGATCATTGATTGTTGACAAGCTTTAACACATAACTCTGCTTCATCATCATGGTTTGATCATTGATTGTGGACAAGCTTTGACACATAACTCTGCTTCATCATCATGGTTTGATCATTGATTGTCACAAGCTTTGACACATAACTCTGCTTCATCATCATGGTTTGATCATTGATTGTGGACAAGCTTTGACACATAACTCTGCTTCATCATCATGGTTTGATCATTGATTGTTGACAAGCTTTGACACATAACCCTGCTTCATCATCATGGTTTGATCATTGATTGTCACAAGCTTTGATACATAACTCTGCTTCATCATCATGGTTTGATCATTGATTGTGGACAAGCTTTGACACATAACTCCGCTTCATCATCATGGTTTGATCATTGATTGTGGACAAGCTTTGACACATAACGCTGCTTCATCATCATGGTTTGATCATTGATTGTCACAAGCTTTGACACATAACCCTGCTTCATCATGGTATGATAATTGATTGTCACAAGCTTTGACACATAACTCTGCTTCATCATCATGGTTTGATGATTGATTGTTGACAAGCTTTGCCACAACCCTGCTTCATCATCATGGTTTGATCATTGATTGTCACAAGCTTTGACACATAACTCTGCTTCATCATCATGGTTTGATCATTGATTGTTGACAAGCTTTGACACATAACTCTGCTTCATCATCATGGTTTGATCATTGATTGTTGACAAGCTTTGACACATAACTCTGCTTCATCATCATGGTTTGATCATTGATTGTCACAAGCTTTGACACATAACTCTGCTTCATCATCATGGTTTGATCATTGATTATCACAAGCTTTGACACATAACTCTGCTTCATCATCATGGTTTGATCATCGATTGTTGACAAGCTTTGACACATAACTCTGCTTCATCATCATGATTTGATCATTGATTGTCACAAGCTTTGACTCATAAATCTGCTTCATCATCATGGTTTGATCATCGATTGTTGACAAACTTTGACACATAACTCTGCTTCATCATCATGGTTTGATCATTGATTGTTGACAAGCTTTGACACATAACTCTTTATTAGATCTATCATAAAATGTCAATAAGTATTCATCACTGAATAAACCTTTCCAGTTTATCCATCCATCTTATGACGTCATATGACATTATAATCAACCCAGTGACGTGTAGGATGATGTCATAATCAATTACAGCATGAATGACTCGATTTAGTCCGTCTTAAACGCTTAATTGCCCGACATATTGTACAAATTGTATGTCTTTGCTATTTAACAAACATGCTGTTGAATATTTTGAAACTAATTTGATTTTAACCCCAGTTAAATTAGTTAAAATATATTCAACAGCTTACCTGTATAGTTTTCTAGAAATTGATAGTATAGTCAAGGAGTTCAGGGATCGGTCATGGTGTCGGTGGCGCTTAGCTAGATATGGGCGGGCATAGCTAAAACTGGAAAGATCCATTAAGCTTCTATCGTTTTCTCATGTGTAATACTCAGATTTAGATTAGAGCAGAGCATTAATTAGTACATCTACCATACCTCGCCTCTCGTCTCTTGTAGTTATCTTCTATGATGTTCAAACGATTCCTGGAAAATAAACAAAATAGTTATTGGATTTAACCATTTAATGGTCATGCCAGTCAAAACCAACAACTTCACTGGTCAGGAGAAGGTCCATTTGCAGAACAAGAGAAGACTATAATCACTGAGACAGTCATTCCAGTGATAAATCTTCAAAAATAGTCTTCTGTTGGCTTGCAAATGGACATTCACCAAACAAAAATGTAAATTTTATTGACCAATTTTGGCCACTGAAAAGGGTTTAGAAGCACATTGAGACCAAGACCTACCATTTATATAATATGTAGCTGATCTCTGAAAATACAATCTATATATATATATATATAATAAAATATACTAAACAAGGATGTGCAGTCAATGGGATGCCATTGCAAATCTCCACGCTCTCATTAACTTTGATGTTCTGCATCACCATCCTCACCACACATTAATGCAAACATTGTCTCACTATCCTCAATCATACACGTATCTCACATAAACAATTTGGTTGAATTCAGCCGTCTCGGATGCTTTCCACACACTGAGCAATCCCCACCAGCCACACACCCCCAGGGGTGGAGCCTAATGTAAACATCGCATCACAATCCTCAATCATATGAGTAACTCATACACAAAATTTGGTTGAATTCCGCAAACCGTTCCATTCGGCACCCCACCCCACCCCACCAACAACCACCCCACCACGGTCCTATCTTAGCCTCTCAACCCGGAGTCCGGGAGACAGAGCCTAATATAAACATTGTATCACAATCAGCAATCATATGGGTAACTAATATACCATATTCCTCCTAAAAACACCAATCACTGTGATCAGGGGTGGGGGATGGGGGAAGTTATATTATGTATATTTCATGGAAAAAGTTGAAATCCATACTCTAAAATGGTTAGACTGATAGACAATGACAGCACAATTGATAGACAATAACAGCATAATTGAGACAATAAAAGCACAATTGAGACAATAAGGGCACAATTGATAGACAATAACAGCACAATTGATAAACAATAACAGCACAATTGAACACAATTTCACAGTACAAATTCTCACTGCCTTACAACTATATTTAACATATAGCCATACAGCCAAAAACAACATCGCGTAAGTGAAATTATTAAATAGGAACCCCCTAAATATTGCATATCCTTTAATAAAGATTGTTTAATACATCATAATTAATCCTGAAATTGACACAAAATGTTGTCGTGAAAATATATAAATCATGTGATATTAGGAGCCCACTAAGGTTACATCAAATTAAGAAGTATCAATGAGAACACAAATATGAGCCTCCAATCACAAAAGATCAATATTTAGAGCAAGTACTCGGATATAAAAATCCTGAACTCAGAACTCGGATATTGCTATATATTATCATTGAAGGTTGTGACCGAGTATTGTATGATGAGAATAATCGGTACCCGTTCGATAAATTATTGCGTGTTGATAGGAGTCGTTTCAGACAAGCAAGGGTTAGATCAATGCGATCTCACCCGTACCTGTCTCAAACTCCCGTTAACATATCATGGTATGAGATCTCGCGCAAGCACCGTGCCTTTAATCACAATACAGCCAGCGACTCGCCAAGATAAGAATTTTAATTCTCAGGACTTCAAGCAATTTTTTTATGTATTTTTTTATTCTGTTTTTGATCAATTATGTTGGTCATTTTATGTTACACAATGAATGCGCAACATGGACTGCTTGTTTGGTACATGAATATTTTAGTAAGGAAAGTATTTAATTATCAAAACTAAGACTGTCTCACAAGTATTTTGAGCATGAAGGCGTTGCCTAATACTATTAGTAGTAAACTAATAGGTGGCCGAGATCTACAAATCCGACACCATTACTAATTTCTAGGGGGCAGGGAATGTATCACGGCTAAGATCAGAGTAAAGTAGAGCGATGTCGTGACACGATTGCTAGTATTATCCCGCTATATACACATACACTGTGGCTACATGTACATGCTTTTCTTACAGATTTGGTCTTAAAAAATCTTTTCTCGATGTAAACTCTATGCAAACTGCTGAGTTAGGGGGGGGGGGGGGCTTCTAATACAGAGTTTTGCCCTTTTGAAACTGCTAAGAAATCGTTGGAGCTCAGATGTCAAAGTTAGGGTGTGGGCTTCTATTAGAGCATAGGCTACTATTAGGAGGAATACGGTAACAAATTTGGGTGAATTCCGCCAACAATAACTTTTTGCACTCCACCTCCATACTGACCCCATCCCTATCATGGGGGGCAGAGCATAATGTAAATGTCGTCTTGCAGTCCATAATCATATCGGTAACTTACTTAACAAACTTGATAAAATTCCACCAAATAAGGGAGATAGCCGGATGGAAAGCCGGACAAATGGTTGGAGGCGATCGCAATATCCCCTCTATTCTTTCAAAACGAATGGGGATAATTATAAAATAGTCAGGTAATTTATCATAGCTCTTTATGCTATTAAATAAATTAATTAGAAAAATTCAAATAGGTATAACATATTTTCCGTAATATCAAAGGTGATGTGCTTTTCATAAAATATAATGCAATATTATTGAAATGTCACCAAACACCTTCAATATTACTGGCTGTGTTCAACCTCTTCAACACCACTGCGCATATGTGGTAACTACAAACACCACTATCAATACTACTGAAGATATGCTGAATATATTTCCAAAACAATTAATATTGCCAGAAATATATTACAACTCTCAAATTTCTTAAAAAGAACAAATAAGACTGCTTTCACAAATACAAGAGGCCCCTTGGGCCTGTGTCGCTAGTCTTCAATGAGTTTGTGGACATTTTTGCAAGTCCAATATGGCCGCCAAACATGCTACATTTTGATTGATCCACTGCGGCCATGTTTTTTACGTAGCTCCTTCCCTTGAACAAACTTTAATAGCACTCAGTGCCTAATCATATCTCCCAAATTTCGGCACAATCCATTCAGTGGTTCCGGAGTTGTTTTGGCAAAAAATAGGTTATCCAAGATGGCCACCAAACCATTTGGTCAATCAAGTTCCCTTAAAAAAACTTGGTGCAGCTCTTGCCCTAGAAGCTATTTCATGCACTTTGAATTGATCCCCCAAGCGGTTTCGAAGAAGATTCTTAAAGACATTTCTAAAAATCATCCAAAATCCAAGATGGCCACCAGCCAAATTGGCCGATTGCCTTTGTTTGAACAAACATGGACCTCTATGCCCTAAGAATGCTTCCTGCCAAATATGCTTGCAATCAGTCCAGTGGTTCTCGAGAAGACATTTTAAACCATTTGGTCAATCAAGTCCTCTTGAACAAACTTGGCTAACCTCTTGCCCTAGATGATGTTTCATGAGTTTTGAATTGATTCCCCAAGCGGCTTCGGAGATTTTAAGACGTTTCCTAAAATCGGCCAAAATCCAAGATGGCTGTCGGCTATATTGCCCGATCTGCGTCATTTGAACAAAGTTGGATCCATATGCCCTAAGGATGATTCCTGCCATATATAATTGAAATTGGTCCAGTGGTTCTTGAGAAGTCATTTAAAGGAAATGTTAACGGACGACGGATGGACGACCGCCATGGCATAAGCTCACTTGGCCTTTCAGGCCAGGTGAGCTAATAACACTAAGTATGATTAATTTTGAGGAATTAAATATCTCCCCTATTCTCTTCATTGCTGATGTGTCAGAGGTCAGTGACTTTGACCTTTGAACCTTTTTACCTCAATGTCATCACACCGATTCCTAGCAGCATAGTAGCCAACAATGAATCCAAGCTAACCTCAATGTCATCACACCGATTCCTAGCAGCATAGTAGTCAACAATGAATCCAAGCTAACCTCAATGTCATCACACTGATTCCTAGCAGCATAGTAGTCAACAATGAATCCAAGCTAACCTCAATATCATCACACTGATTCCTAGCAGCATAGTAGTCAACAATGAATCCAAGCTAACCTCAATATCATCACACTGATTCCTAGCAGCATAGTAGTCAACAATGAATCCAAGCTAACCTCAATGTCATCACACTGATTCCTAGCAGCATAGTAGTCAACAATGAATCCAAGCTAACCTCAATGTCATCACACTGATTCCTAGCAGCATAGTAGTCAACAAAGAATCCAAGCTAACCTCAATGTCATCACACTGATTCCTAGCAGCATAGTAGTCAACAATGAATCCAAGCTAACCTCAATATCATCACACTGATTCCTAGCAGCATAGTAGTCAACAAAGAATCCAAGCCAACCTCAATGTCATCACACTGATTCCTAGCAGCACAGTAGTCAACAATGAATCCAAGCTAACCTCAATGTCATCACACCGATTCCTAGCAGCATAGAAGTCAACAATGAATCCAAGCTAACCTCAATATCATCACACTGATTCCTAGCAGCATAGTAGTCAACAATGAATCCAAGCTAACCTCAATATCATCACACTGATTCCTAGCAGCATAGTAGTCAACAATGAATCCAAGCTAACCTCAATGTCATCACACTGATTCCTAGCAGCATAGTAGTCAACAAAGAATCCAAGCTAACCTCAATGTCATCACACTGATTCCTAGCAGCATAGTAGTCAACAATGAATCCAAGCTAACCTCAATATCATCACACTGATTCCTAGCAGCATAGTAGTCAACAATGAATCCAAGCTAACCTCAATATCATCACACTGATTCCTAGCAGCATAGTAGTCAACAATGAATCCAAGCTAACCTCAATATCATCACACTGATTCCTAGCAGCATAGTAGTCAACAATGAATCCAAGCTTAGTTCCAATACGGTCAATCAATCATGAAATGTAAGCTGAGAAGTTTCGCTAAATGCTGAAGAAAGTTTTGTATCAAGGTCACAGTGAACGTGCCACTTACTCCTGTGACATCAACGTCATTATGGGGTTTCCAAACAGCATAGGCAACAATATATCCCAGTTTAGTTGTAATAGGGTTAATCCAATCCTGAAATATAAGCTGAGAAGTTTTGTTAAACGCAAGCACAAGATCGAAAGTACAGAGTTTTGTACCAAGGTCATACTGACACTGACATTTTACCTTGTTAACTCCCTGTCATCATACAGCCTTCTACCCACAAATAGGTAACCAAGTACCCAAGTTTAATTCTGATAGGGGTAACCCAAGGCAGAAATATCAGCCAAATCGAATTGCTAAACACAATACTTAACATTGATGCCACCGTGATAGATGTTATCAGAAATGTAATACCAATACCTCACCGCTAATTCGCAGATGAAAGAAAAATTACACTTTTTGCTTAGTGAATGTCCATTTGTTGGTCAAGAGAAGACAATTTTTTTTAATTTCCCACTGAAATGACTGGGTCAGTTATCGAGCCGGTTATTCCAGTCATGTGGTAAATCTTTGAAATTGTCTCCAGTTGGAGTGAAAATGGAAATTTTGGACCTGTTTGACCACTAAAGGATTGTTTGACAATCCAACAAATCAGTCAGAGGTATGAGACTATCTTTATGTAAATACTTGTATGATGTCTCAATAGCTGACAGCTCCTCGTGGTAGCGTCGTCTTGTGCCCTCTAACTGAGAATACAGGCAGTCTAATTCAACTTCTAGTCGAGATACCTGTATCAACACAAAATGTAATCAAATATTACAGGCTAGCTATATTTTAATTGGACCCACAATAAGCTGTTAAGGAATCTCATGACATCTCCAGACCTGTTTCATAAGCTAACCCTTTCACCGATGAATTCCCTCTATCACCTTTTCAAGGCAACCATACAGGAGACCTGTTGAATATTTTGAAATTAATTTGAATTGGAAGCCATTACTGCCTTAGGCATCAACGTCCTCCAGTCAAATATTTGCTTACTGAATGTCCATTTGCAGGCGAAGAGAAGACTGATTTCTGAAAATGTATCACTGTATTGACTGGCTCAGTTATCAATCAATTTTCAAAAAAAATCTATTCTTGGCCTGAAAATGGACATTCCTCAAGACAACTGAGGATGGTTTTGGTCAGCTTGGACCATTAAAGGGTGAAAACCAAATGCATCTTCTTAGCCAATGTATCTTAAGGTATAATGTATCTTAAGATACATTCAATTAAATACCAAATTACAATTACATTTGTGTGTGTAATGGCTTAGTTATCACAGCAGCCATTCACACCACACTGCATTGATTATCAGTGACAGTGATTCCCGGTCTGTGTGCACATAAACAAGACAACACACACCGCTGTAGACAGTGCATATGCACTAATAATGAGTTCTTTGCTATTAACCCTTTGAATCCAGAGGTCTCAGTATTTCTATTTTGAAGCAACAATACTTGAAGGCTGTTGAGTACATTGAAACAAGTGCAACATGCTATATTTGAA
Source organism: Chaetoderma sp. LZ-2023a (assembly GCA_034401795.1). Taxonomy (NCBI): domain Eukaryota; kingdom Metazoa; phylum Mollusca; class Caudofoveata; order Chaetodermatida; family Chaetodermatidae; genus Chaetoderma; species Chaetoderma sp. LZ-2023a. The sequence goes on from CM067372.1 coordinate 18,926,439, forward strand.
ACTTAAGCAGCTTTCTCAGAGAAAAATCTGACCAACAGACAGACAGACTCAGACAGCAATGGCATCCGCTCGAATTGTTTTAAAAGATATTCATTGTAATATGTTTCGAGTGTAAGTTAACTAGGGCTGTGCAGTATACCGATATTGGTTTTGTAGATGTGACGGTTAAAAAACCTGTGTCATTATCTCATAACCGTAAAACCTCATATTTATAAAAAACTGGTTTTGGCAATATATCTTTTTAAATAGTATGTTTGTATTGCAAAAAATTGAATCCATATGGCTAATTATTATATAAAATCCGCTAAATAAACCATGGAAAGGGTTCTTTTTCATTTGTATATCACGAGAATGTGATACACGCTTGAAAGCATATCATAAGCAATCTAGTGTTTCTGATCTGTATGTCTTCTTCCTCTTTTCGTTCGCTGATCATACTGCCAGTCCTGTAAGTGACTATCGACATGATCATAAGCGTTAAGTGCGTGAATCCATGGTTTATTAGAGTGCGCCGTGCGGCCTCGAACCTCCGTCTTCAGCACTCGAGGTTTCTGTCAGGGTTACCTCACCCTTACTTCCTTTAGTCGCCTCTTACGACACGCAGAGGATACGGGTGTATTCTAAGCCCCACCTAGAGGGCAAATCTGTATGTCTATTATGAATTCTGAATGTGCATCCGGGACTCTAAACCGGGAAGTGATCTAACTTGCAAACGTAAGTCGAAAGCGAATTTGTCTAATCGCTCAGCCGATCAAGAGTAATTTCTTGTGAAAAATCATGAGCTGGCTCAATGTATGTTGGACGATAAAATTTACACTCGCCGCAACTTTTACAGCTTACAGTTTTAAGTCCTTCTAAATCGTGCTTATGATCTATATTAAAATACGTCTGATTTCCTTTTTCCCGGAAAATGTATGTTAGTAAATAGTCTAATACGGCCGAGTTTGATTTTATGTATCCGATTAATTGGATCAATAAATTTGATTTACTACAAATGTGCACGCACATACAATAGGCAGATTTGTAACATGTGACAGTAGTACGATGTCTATAGCTAAATTCTACCTAGGTGTGCGTAAACGTAGGCTATCAGGAATCGAGAACTAGTCTCTATATACATTTGCATAAGGTTTCTCATATGACAGGTCTCCAAAATGGAGTCTGCGTAACAGTCTAATTAGGTCTGCCATCTTTCAGAATTTATCACCGGCTTGTCGTTTCCAAGATGTGAAATGACTAACTATTGAGTAGTATTTTTAGCGTATGATCTACAAATTTTCTACCTGTATTTTGAAGTCATCCAATAACATACATTTGTAGTCCACTCCGTGAAGCCTTTAATTGGCCACTGAAAGCCACAAAACCACAGTAAATTTGGCAATGTATCTGTCTACAATGTATCTTAGAGGTGGGTATACGAATTGCTAATTGTCCAGGAATCTAATATATGACTGACATTGCACAAGAACTCAAAATGACATCGTGATGAATTTAAAAGCGCAAAATTTAATGTTTTAAAGTAATTTAAGCAATGATTTCACTATATCCTCTAAAACTGCATCGGATACTTTAGCTACAGATTTAAGTCTATCGTTAAAAAATATTTTATTTTCGTGGTATTGCAGATTTTTTTCCCCCACAAAAACTGAAAATATTTCCAGTCAATAAACCAGATATCCCGTTAAAACTGGTTTCATTCCATCCATTCCAGGGGATCAGCTTGTCAAGCTATATACACAGACTCTATGCTATCTTTAGACTGACTGAACGTGCTATATACACAGACTCTATGCTATCTTTAGACTGACTGAACGTGCTATATACTAAACGAAATCTAGGATTTCTTTTTCACGAGAGAGTTGATACTTACCTCCCTAATACTTTTGATATTGCTAAATATCGGCTTTCACTCAATAAAACACTCAGATTAAAAACCGTTAGGTGCCCCTACTGGGCAGGGAGTCAGAGGTAGTCCGGCGGATGCCCGCCCCACCACCGCGCATGCGCCGACTACTACTTCCTCTGGCTCATTTATTGGCTAACACATGCAACTACCAAGAGCCTGAAGACCGAGCCTCTGTGGGGCGGAGAGGCCGGGTCAGTATCTAGGGAGGTAAGTATCAACTCTCTCGTGAAAAAAGAAATCCTAGATTTCGTTTATTTCACATCAAGAGTATACTTACCTCCCTAATACTTTTGATATTGCCAGAATTCGAAAGTGAATCTGGCGGGAGGGAGGCGAGGTCAAAAGACCAGCTCTTCCCTATACGCTTTCAAGCGTTTAAGGCACTTATGACGTCTGAAACTGTGTGAAAACACAGTCAGGATTTGATAAACCATCGGATAACACAACCGATGTTTGAGAGATGACCGATTTGTCATATGCGCTCCCCCCCCCCCTTGGGAGGAAGATTAAATGACCTCAATGTCCTACACGCTCTCTTCGTACTAGTGCCAAGTACTATAGGACAGAGACGAAAAGGCTCCATTTTCGTATACTCTCTCTAAAGAACCACAACCCACATAAACCATCACCATATTAATAACACTGGGTAACGTGACAATACAAACAATGAACAACACATGAACAAGACTGACCTTGTTGTACTAGGAAGCTGTCATCATGAATCCAGTAGAGAAGGATGATACAGTCCCGACAAGTGGTTGTCACCGTCGCTGAATGGCGAAGTATATAAGCAATGCGGAAGCACTCTTCACAAACATAAAGCGGTTATTGTTTCAAAATCGACAAGGCGAGAGGGTTAGAGGTGTCACGGAGGTAATGGTCTGTAAAACTTGACTCACAGTGCCACTGAGCCACTGACATAATATCATCCACAGGGACCCCACTAAACAGGGCAGTGGATGCCACGACACCGCGGACACTGTGAGCCTTGGCCACGTCAACCTGTCGCCCGGTGGCGGATTTGTGACAAAATTGAATACATTCCACAATCCACCTAGAAATGGTGTCCTTAGACGCCCTACCATGGGGTTCAATATATGACAACCATAACGCTGACTGGTCGGTACGCCACTCCGAAGTACGCTGTTTGTACCGGAGCAGCGCCCGTACGGGGCACCATACTTTAGAATTAGGATCATATCTAGTTAAAGATGGCAAAAAAATAGGCTGACCTGGATATTTCAATGACTGATTTTTAGACAAGAAATTAATCCTAGGTAGAAGCTTAAGGCCTTCCCCTGTAACCACAAACCGGTCAACCTCGGCTGATAAGGCGTGAATTTCACTCCTACGCCTTGCCGAGGCCGCAGCAATTAAAAATACAGTTTTAAGAGTTAACATTTTCATAGAAATGGAACTAAGTGGTTCAAAAGGCTTATCACCTAGTACCTGGAGCACCAGTGATAAACTCCAAGACGGAATCAGTGGAGGATTCCTTGGTCTTAGATTGCCCATGCCTTTAATTAATACATTTAATGTACTTACTTCATCACTCCCCCTATTAGCCAAGCAAGGAATAACAGTCATTAAAGCTGACTTATAACCAGCAATAGAGTTAGGCTTGAGGCTATAGGCATCATATAGGTGACAGAGGAAATCAGCCACTACCTGAATAGATGATTCCATTGGATCAATACATCTTTTTGAGCACCATTCTGCAAATCTGTTGATTTTATAATTATATGCTCTGGAGGTTGACCCCCTCCTGGCTTTGGCCATAAACATGGCCGCTTGCTCAGAAAAGCCCTCCTTAATTCTAGATTCCTTGACAACATCCACGCAGTCAATCGGAACATTGACGGATTGTCGTGAAGGGCCTTGCCCTGGAAGATAAGGTTGTCCATCAGAGGCAGCGGAACCGGATTGCAGACCAGAAGGTCCAGCAGATCCGTATACCACGATCGGCTTGGCCAATCCGGGGCGATCAGAAGCACTTGGCACTCCTGCTGCCTGATTTTCTGAAGCATCTTTGGAATCAGGATTGCTGGGGGGAATGCGTATGCATACATTCCCTCCCAGCTGATAGCTAACGCATCTGTTGCGAAAGCGCTTGGGTCTGGAATCGGAGAGACGTACGTTGTCATCTTCGCATTCTTCTTCATCGCGAACAAATCTATGTTGGGTTTCCCCCAATGGTCGAACAGACGATCCGCCACACATTGATTTAGTTGCCATTCCGTGGGTAAAACACTCATCCTTCGGCTCAATGAGTCTGCTAGCAGATTTAACCTCCCCGGAATATGAACTGCTTTCAAGGTGATCCCATGATCCAGGCACCAACAAAGCAGTTTCCATGTCATCATACAGAGACTGGGCGACTTCGTTCCGCCCTGGCGGTTTATGTAAGTCACTACTGTTGAGTTGTCTGAACGAATTAGAACAATCTTGCCCTGAACTTTCTGTAAGAAATGTTCCAGGCCCAGGACTACTGCTCTTAGCTCTAGTAGATTGATATGTTCCGTGGACTGATCCAGATCCCAAAGCCCTGATACTGTGGACTCTTCCAGACAAGCTCCCCACCCCTCCATCGATGCATCTGTATACACAGTCACCTGAGGGTGGGGAGGGGTTAGCAAAACCCCCGGCAAGAGATTCTCTGTATTCAACCACCATTGCAGGTGGTGAATCAGAGGCGCCAATACTGACACGTTCGAGTCCAGCGAACCTGAACTCTGGGTCCACTGTGTCATGAGAAACAACTGGATCGGGCGCCTGCGCAAGGCGGCCTGCGGAATGACTGGTTCCAAAGAAACCATCAAGCCCAGCATTCTCAAGTAAACCCGTGCCAGGACATGACGACTGTCGCACACCGACTGTATTACCGAGATGAGTATTTGAACCCTCTCCTGAGTGGGGTACACATACCCCATCTCCAGATCGAAGAACATGCCCAGGTAAACAAACTTCTGGGATGGAGTTAGCTCTGATTTCGGGAAATTGATCATCCAGCCCAAGTCCGAGAGAGTTTTCAAAACAATCTCCAGATTGGCTGACAATGATTCCCGGGTGTGTGCTTTCAACAGCCAGTCGTCTATGTACGTGTGGACTGCTATGCTTCTCCTGCGGAGGTATGCAGTGATCGCGAGAACCACACGGGTGAAGACCCGAGGAGCCGTGGAAATCCCGAAGGGTAACACCCTGAATTCCCACCGCCGGCCCTGAAATGCAAATCTCAGGAAGCGACGGAAACTCCTCTCTATGGGAATGTGGAAATAAGCATCCTTCAAATCTATTGACGCTGTCCACATTCCTCGCTCTAACCCCGCCAACACCGAGCGCACAGTCTCCATCTTGAAACTGGGCGTCTCTATGAACTTGTTCAATGGCTTGAGGTTGAGAATCGGCCTCCACCCTCCGGTGTTTTTTGGTACTAAGAACAGGGTTGAATAAAAGCCCGGGCACCTTAGTGCCGGCTGAATGGCTCCTTTTTGTATGAGGGAATTTATTTCCTCCTCTATACACAACCTCTGATCCGGATCCCGTGGAATAGGAGTCCAGATCGGCGCGAGAGACAGTCGCGATGGCGGGCCTGTCAGCCAGTCGGGACGATACCCGACTGAAAGCCATCGCAAGACTAAACGGTCCTGAGTCAACCGCTTCCACTCTGGCAAGTGGCCGGCCAAACGGCCGCCCACCGGTCCACCTAGGGATAGAGGTGGACATAAGGAGTGCCAGAGTGGCACTGTTCTCTCGGCGTGAAACACCGGGGTGGTTCCCACCGCGGTAACCGGGCCATCAGGCCCGATTACCGCGACCAGATCCCCGCGCGCCCCGCCCAGCGCCGCGCGCACCACGGTGCGCGGGCGGCTGTCTGGCTGGGTGCGGCTGGGGAGCCTGCGCCCCCCTCACTGCTGGCCGAATCGCCCGTGGCCTAGGCCTACGTTGCGACGGTGGCTGGCCTCTGACCTGGCCAGCACCACCTCGAGCCTGCAGAGGACGAAACGCAGGGGGTGCCGCGCGAACACGCTCCCGCCGGAGCACCTCAAATTGTTCACGCAGCGCCCTCTGGTTGTTAACCAGAGTGACCGTCTCCTGGAGGTGCCTGCATCCCTCACCTCCAAAGAGACCAGGACCTGTCATAGGCGTCCGCAGCAGCCTATTATACAGGTCCTGGGACGGGCACAGATTGTCAAGTGCAAACGTGCGCCTCGCCCGGACACTTCTGGTCACCACCCGCGTCAAACAGTCCAAAGCCAGGTTGATACCATCCTGAATGGCTCTCTGAACTGTTACCGGGCTTGGCTGGCGTGATGCGGAGGCCGCTACCACCCCCTGTAGCAGCTGGGAGACGTGGGACAGAGCGGCAATCGACGCTCTCCCACTCTCCTCCGCATCACGCAGCGCGGCATTCGCCGAACGCAACGCGTTCGAGCACAAGACTCCCGTGTCAGAACGGGAGCCCGGCCGCGCATCTTCGCCTAAAGCCGCGCGATCATCAACGCTTGGCTTCGGCACCACACCGTACCGCTGGTAATCCAGGGGCACGATGCGGCAACGCTTCGCCACCTCGCGAGGGGCCTTCGCGAGACGTCCATTAACCTTAATGGACGCCTCCGCCGCTTCGAACATGTCCACGACATGTTCCGCCAGTGGCAGAGATGGCATAGCGGTAGCCGCCGGCCTACCAGCTAACCACGGCCTATGGTCACGCTGGCTAGCCGGCAGCTCCACGGGTAGATCGGGCCGAACACTTACCAGCCACTGGCAAGCGTCCGACCAATCCTCCTCCGTGGCTAACTGCGAGCGCTCTACTAGACGAGGGCCTTCGTCTTCCTCCAGAGCACTCGCAGTTGACGTCGACGGCGGGTAAGTTGATACCCCTGGCAAGCCTGGAAAAGCATGCGGGCCCGAGAGAGCAGGCATGCTAAACTCCGCGGCTTGACCAGGAGCAGGCGCCGTGGCAGAGCGTGGGGTAAACACCGCTCTACCACGGGCCTGACCAGCACCAGCGATACCATCGGCAAGCCGAGGTATGCGGTATCCGTGGTCAACAGCACCGCCCGGGGACACCTTCTGGACCGTGAAATCTACTCCTGCGAGAGTAGAACCACGGAACACGTCGCCTGTATTCCCCGCGAGGGGTGCACAGACGTCGTATTCCATGGCCACGTCCTCAGAAGGCGACCCTAGCAGGAGATCCTCTTCCTCCTGGCCAGAAAGATTAGACTCCGGGTCAGCAAAGAGAGCTAACCCGGACTGGCCAGGGAAGGTGCCATAGGAGGCTTTGACACCTTCGGCGCGCGGATACCCGGGGTCTGATGAGCAGACCGCGGGTCCCAGCAACAACCGTTGTCCACGGCCCCTCGGTGCGGCGCCATGCCTGCTGCCAGGGTCGTGGACTGCCCCCAACAAAGGGGCCACCTCTGAATCCACAAACGGACCGGATCTAAAGAGACCGGATTCAGAGGCGGGGATCACCTGCTCGCAAGCAGATGCCGAGGACAACAAAGGAGCTGGCCCAGGGAGCATGCCGCGAAGCAACTCTGGGACCAAATCCTTTATTGTCCTCTGCATCTCTTGTAACATTTCGGACCTGAAGGCCTCCATATCCACCGCGGATGAGGCCTTCCTCTTACCCTTCTTACAACCCTCCTTCTTCTTCTTCCTCCATCACCTTCTCCCTTGCCTGCAAAGATAAAAACTCAGACATTAGGTCTCCCCCCCACTGCTTACATACGTCGCACTTCAGCAACGGTCCACAGGGACTGCAGCTGAAGCACAAGTGCGGAACGAAACGGTTTTTCAAAAACCTCCCGCAGGACGGGCAACCAGGTCTCTGAAACAGGACAAAGGACAGGGACAATGAGCAAGATAGTTAAGGTTAGCGAACTCAAAACCAACTAAAAAAGAGAGGGACAGGATCCTCAAGATCGCAAATCAAGAAGAACCAGCCTTGGACAAAACGTTAAATGTTAATAAAGGCCAAGGCCGATTATGACGTCATCACTCCCGTGACCAAACTAATCGATCCGCAACAAGCACCAAGTGCAAGAACGAATTGTATAAGTAACCGGAACATTCCCGTTGAATAGGCATATCGAGTACACAACAATCAGATATACAGAGATAACTCCTTCCAATTCTAGCATTGGCAAAAAGGGAAATTATCTCCCCTTTTGTTTATCAATAATTAGATACCTGACACTTGTACAGACAAACCATCCAACGCGATGTACCGGAGAACTCCACCATAGTACGCCTCTACATTCTCTCCACCGAAGGGAAAGGAATTGGATCAAGAGGGCAAAGTGAGAAGACCTTTATAACAGGCCTCCAACTCACTGAACATATTCTTTTGGTTAGATAACCTAACAGTATTAGTAGGAAATGGAACCGTGGTGGAGAGAAAACATATCCTCTTGTGCCGAGAAGTCCATCAAAGCTTCTACGTGATACCTGTGGACAAAACACAAAGAGAAATGAGACTTATGAAGCACCATGTTGTAAAAAACCAACACAAACAGGCGCTAATCACGGTAAGCGCGAGTCCCGGAAACACATTAAACCGGGACAAAACACGCTAGCATATCAAAGAAATCACCTGATAAAGAGATCCCGCTCCTTCTAAAGGTGAATCCTCCCTTTCCGACATGCTTCCAACGTACAAGAATCGTCAAATTTGAGTAAAACACAAGGTAACGCGCAGAAAAGTATAGACAACACAAAACCGCATGTAACCCTTTGCCAATAAATGAGCAAAGAGGAAGTAGTAGTCGGCGCATGCGCGGTGGTGGGGCGGGCATCCGCCGGACTACCTCTGACTCCCTGCCCAGTAGGGGCACCTAACTGTTTTTAATCTGAGTGTTTTATTGAGTGAAAGCCGATATTTAGCAATATCAAAAGTATTAGGGAGGTAAGTATACTCTTGATGTGAAAACAGACTCTATGCTATCTTTAGACTGACTGAACGTGCTATATACACAGACTCTATGCTATCTTTAGACTGACTGAACGTGCTATATACACAGACTCTATGCTATCTTTAGACTGACTGAACGTGCTATATACACAGACTCTATGCTATCTTTAGACTGACTGAACGTGCTATATACACAGACTCTATGCTATCTTTAGACTGAGTGAACATACAAAATAAAACTGATCGTGCCATATACACAGACTCTATGCTATCTTTAGACTGACTGAATATACAAAATAAAGTTGATCGTGCTATATACACATACTCTATGCTCTCTTTAGACTGACTGAATATACAAAATAAAGCTGATCATGCTATATACACATACTCTATGCTATCTTTAGACTGACTGAACATACAAAATAAAGTTGATCGTGCTATATACACATACTCTATGCTATCTTTAGACTGACTGAATACACAAAATAAAGTTGATCGTGCTATATACACATACTCTATGCTATCTTTAGACTGACTGAACATACAAAATAAAGCTGATCGTGCTATATACACACTCTATGCTATCTTTAGACTGACTGAACATACAAAATAAAGCTGATTGTGCTATATACACATACTCTATGCTATCTTTAGACTGACTGAACATACAAAATAAAATTGATCGTGCTATATACACATACTCTATGCTATCTTTAGACTGACATAACATACAAAATAAAGCTGATTGTGCTATATACACAGACTCTATGCTATCTTTAGACTGAGTGAACATACAAAATAAAGCTGATCGTGCCATATACACAGACTCTATGCTATCTTTAGACTGACTGAATATACAAAATAAAGTTGATCGTGCTATATACACATACTCTATGCTCTCTTTAGACTGACTGAATATACAAAATAAAGCTGATCGTGCTATATACACATACTCTATGCTATCTTTAGACTGACTGAACATACACAATAAAGTTGATCGTGCTATATACACATACTCTATGCTATCTTTAGACTGACTGAATACACAAAATAAAGTTGATCGTGCTATATACACATACTCTATGCTATCTTTAGACTGACTGAACATACAAAATAAAGCTGATCGTGCTATATACACACTCTATGCTATCTTTAGACTGACTGAACATACAAAATAAAGCTGATTGTGCTATATACACATACTCTATGCTATCTTTAGACTGACTGAACATACAAAATAAAATTGATCGTGCTATATACACATACTCTATGCTATCTTTAGACTGACTGAACATACAAAATAAAGTTGATCGTGCTATATACACAGACTCTATGCTATCTTTAGACTGACTGAAAATACAAAATAAAGCTGATCGTGCTATATACACAGACTCTATGCTATCTTTAGACTGACTGAACATACAAAATAACGTTGATCGTGCTATATACACAGACTCTATGCTATCTTTAGACTGACTGAACATACAAAATAAAGCTGATCATGCTATATAGAGACTCTATGCTATCTTTAGACTGACAGACCATACAAAATAAAGTTGATCATGCTATATACACAGACTCTATGCCATCTTTAGACTGACTGAATATACAAAATAAAGTTGATCGGGCTATATACACAGACTCTATGCTATCTTTAGACTGACTGAACATACAAAATAAAGCTGATTGTGCTATATACACAGACTCTATGCTATCTTTAGACTGACAGAACATACAAAATAAAGCTGATCGTGCTATATACACATACTCTATGCTATCTTTAGACTGACTGAACATACAAAATAAAGTTGATCGTGCTATATACACAGACTCTATGCTATCTTTAGACTGCCTGAACATACAAAATAAAGCTGATCATGCTATATACACATACTCTATGCTATCTTTAGTCTGGCTGGACATGCAAAATAAAGTTAATCGTGCTATATAGAGACTCTATGCTATCTTTAGACTGACAGACCATACAAAATAAAGTTGATCATGCTATATACACAGACTCTATGCCATCTTTAGACTGACTGAATATACAAAATAAAGTTGATCGGGCTATATACACAGACTCTATGCTATCTTTAGACTGACTGAACATACAAAATAAAGCTGATTGTGCTATATACACAGACTCTATGCTATCTTTAGACTGACAGAACATACAAAATAAAGCTGATCGTGCTATATACACATACTCTATGCTATCTTTAGACTGACTGAACATACAAAATAAAGTTGATCGTGCTATATACACAGACTCTATGCTATCTTTAGACTGACTGAAAATACAAAATAAAGCTGATCGTGCTATATACACAGACTCTATGCTATCTTTAGACTGACTGAAAATACAAAATAAAGCTGATTGTGCTATATACACAGACTCTATGCTATCTTTAGACTGACTGAACATACAAAATAAAGCTGATCGTGCTATATACACATACTCTATGCTATCTTTAGATTGACTGAACATGCAAAATAAAGTTGATCGTGCTATATACACAGACTCTATGCTATCTTTAGACTGAATAAAGTTGATCGTGCTATATACACAGACTCTATGCTATCTTTAGACTGACTGAACATACAAATTAAAGCTGATCGTGCTATATACACAGACTCTATGCTATCTTTAGACTGACTGAACATACAAAATAAAGCTGATCGTGCTATATACACAGACTCTATGCTATCTTTAGACTACCTGAACATACAAAATAAAGTTGATCGTGCTATATACACATACTCTATGCTAGCTTTAGACTGACAGAACATACAAAATAAAGTTGATCGTGCTATATACACATACTCTATGCTATCTTTAGACTGACTGAATATACAAAATAAAGTTGATCGTGCTATATACACAGACTCTATGCTATCTTTAGACTGACTGAACATACAAAATAAAGTTGATCGTGCTATATACACATACTCTATGCTATCTTTAGACTGACTGAAAATACAAAATAAAGCTGATCATGCTATATACACATACTCTATGCTATCTCTAGACTGACTGAATATACAAAATAAAGTTGATCGTGCTATATACACATACTCTATGCTAGCTTTAGACTGACCGAACATGCAAAATAAAGTTGATCGTGCTATATACACATACTCTATGCTATCTTTAGACTGACTGAACATACAAAATAAAGCTGATTGTGCTATATACACATACTCTATGCTATCTTTAGACTGACTGAACATACAAAATAAAATTGATCGTGCTATATACACATACTCTATGCTATCTTTAGACTGACTGAACATACAAAATAAAGTTGATCGTGCTATATACACAGACTCTATGCTATCTTTAGACTGACTGAAAATACAAAATAAAGCTGATCGTGCTATATACACAGACTCTATGCTATCTTTAGACTGACTGAACATACAAAATAAAGTTGATCGTGCTATATACACAGACTCTATGCTATCTTTAGACTGACTGAACATACAAAATAAAGCTGATCATGCTATATACACATACTCTATGCTATCTTTAGTCTGGCTGGACATGCAAAATAAAGTTAATCGTGCTATATAGAGACTCTATGCGCTATCTTTAGACTGACAGACCATACAAAATAAAGTTGATCATGCTATATACACAGACTCTATGCCATCTTTAGACTGACTGAATATACAAAATAAAGTTGATCGGGCTATATACACAGACTCTATGCTATCTTTAGACTGACTGAACATACAAAATAAAGCTGATTGTGCTATATACACAGACTCTATGCTATCTTTAGACTGACAGAACATACAAAATAAAGCTGATCGTGCTATATACACAGACTCTATGCTATCTTTAGACTGACTGAACATACAAAATAAAGCTGATCGTGCTATATACACATACTCTATGCTATCTTTAGACTGACTGAACATACAAAATAAAATTGATCGTGCTATATACACAGACTCTATGCTATCTTTAGACTGACTGAAAATACAAAATAAAGCTGATCGTGCTATATACACAGACTCTATGCTATCTTTAGACTGACTGAAAATACAAAATAAAGCTGATTGTGCTATATACACAGACTCTATGCTATCTTTAGACTGACTGAACATACAAAATAAAGCTGATCATGCTATATACACATACTCTATGCTATCTTTAGATTGACTGAACATGCAAAATAAAGTTGATCGTGCTATATACACAGACTCTATGCTATCTTTAGACTGAATAAAGTTGATCGTGCTATATACACAGACTCTATGCTATCTTTAGACTGACTGAACATACAAAATAAAGCTGATCGTGCTATATACACAGACTCTATGCTATCTTTAGACTGACTGAACATACAAAATAAAGCTGATCGTGCTATATACACAGACTCTATGCTATCTTTAGACTGACTGAACATACAAAATAAAGTTGATCGTGCTATATACACATACTCTATGCTAGCTTTAGACTGACAGAACATACAAAATAAAGTTGATCGTGCTATATACACATACTCTATGCTATCTTTAGACTGACTGAATATACAAAATAAAGTTGATCGTGCTATATACACAGACTCTATGCTATCTTTAGACTGACTGAACATACAAAATAAAGTTGATCGTGCTATATACACATACTCTATGCTATCTTTAGACTGACTGAAAATACAAAATAAAGCTGATCATGCTATATACACATACTCTATGCTATCTTTAGACTGACTGAATATACAAAATAAAGTTGATCGTGCTATATACACATACTCTATGCTAGCTTTAGCCTGACCGAACATGCAAAATAAAGTTGATCATGCTATATACACATACTCTATGCTATCTTTAGACTGACTGAACATGCAAAATAAAGTTGATCGTGCTATATACACAGACTCTATGCTATCTTTAGACTGAATAAAGTTGATCGTGCTATATACACAGACTCTATGCTATCTTTAGACTGACTGAACATACAAATTAAAGCTGATCGTGCTATATACACAGACTCTATGCTATCTTTAGACTGACTGAACATACAAAATAAAGCTGATCGTGCTATATACACAGACTCTATGCTATCTTTAGACTGACTGAACATACAAAATAAAGTTGATCGTGCTATATACACATACTCTATGCTAGCTTTAGACTGACAGAACATACAAAATAAAGTTGATCGTGCTATATACACATACTCTATGCTATCTTTAGACTGACTGAATATACAAAATAAAGTTGATCGTGCTATATACACAGACTCTATGCTATCTTTAGACTGACTGAACATACAAAATAAAGTTGATCGTGCTATATACACATACTCTATGCTATCTTTAGACTGACTGAAAATACAAAATAAAGCTGATCATGCTATATACACATACTCTATGCTATCTCTAGACTGACTGAATATACAAAATAAAGTTGATCGTGCTATATACACATACTCTATGCTAGCTTTAGACTGACCGAACATGCAAAATAAAGTTGATCGTGCTATATACACATACTCTATGCTATCTTTAGACTGACTGAACATACAAAATAAAGCTGATTGTGCTATATACACATACTCTATGCTATCTTTAGACTGACTGAACATACAAAATAAAATTGATCATGCTATATACACATACTCTATGCTATCTTTAGACTGACTGAACATACAAAATAAAGTTGATCGTGCTATATACACAGACTCTATGCTATCTTTAGACTGACTGAAAATACAAAATAAAGCTGATCGTGCTATATACACAGACTCTATGCTATCTTTAGACTGACTGAACATACAAAATAAAGTTGATCGTGCTATATACACAGACTCTATGCTATCTTTAGACTGACTGAACATACAAAATAAAGCTGATCATGCTATATACACATACTCTATGCTATCTTTAGTCTGGCTGGACATGCAAAATAAAGTTAATCGTGCTATATAGAGACTCTATGCGCTATCTTTAGACTGACAGACCATACAAAATAAAGTTGATCATGCTATATACACAGACTCTATGCCATCTTTAGACTGACTGAATATACAAAATAAAGTTGATCGGGCTATATACACAGACTCTATGCTATCTTTAGACTGACTGAACATACAAAATAAAGCTGATTGTGCTATATACACAGACTCTATGCTATCTTTAGACTGACAGAACATACAAAATAAAGCTGATCGTGCTATATACACAGACTCTATGCTATCTTTAGACTGACTGAACATACAAAATAAAGCTGATCGTGCTATATACACATACTCTATGCTATCTTTAGACTGACTGAACATACAAAATAAAATTGATCGTGCTATATACACAGACTCTATGCCATCTTTAGACTGACTGAAAATACAAAATAAAGCTGATCGTGCTATATACACAGACTCTATGCTATCTTTAGACTGACTGAAAATACAAAATAAAGCTGATTGTGCTATATACACAGACTCTATGCTATCTTTAGACTGACTGAACATACAAAATAAAGCTGATCATGCTATATACACATACTCTATGCTATCTTTAGATTGACTGAACATGCAAAATAAAGTTGATCGTGCTATATACACAGACTCTATGCTATCTTTAGACTGAATAAAGTTGATCGTGCTATATACACAGACTCTATGCTATCTTTAGACTGACTGAACATACAAAATAAAGCTGATCGTGCTATATACACAGACTCTATGCTATCTTTAGACTGACTGAACATACAAAATAAAGCTGATCGTGCTATATACACAGACTCTATGCTATCTTTAGACTGACTGAACATACAAAATAAAGTTGATCGTGCTATATACACATACTCTATGCTAGCTTTAGACTGACAGAACATACAAAATAAAGTTGATCGTGCTATATACACATACTCTATGCTATCTTTAGACTGACTGAATATACAAAATAAAGTTGATCGTGCTATATACACAGACTCTATGCTATCTTTAGACTGACTGAACATACAAAATAAAGTTGATCGTGCTATATACACATACTCTATGCTATCTTTAGACTGACTGAAAATACAAAATAAAGCTGATCATGCTATATACACATACTCTATGCTATCTTTAGACTGACTGAATATACAAAATAAAGTTGATCGTGCTATATACACATACTCTATGCTAGCTTTAGACTGACCGAACATGCAAAATAAAGTTGATCATGCTATATACACATACTCTATGCTATCTTTAGACTGACTGAACATACAAAATAAAGTTGATCGTGCTATATACACATACTCTATGCTATCTTTAGACTGACTGAATATACAAAATAAAGATGATCGTGCTATATACACATACTCTATGCTATCTTTAGACTGACTGAACATACAAAATAAAGTTGATCATGCTATATACACATACTCTATGCTATCTTTAGACTGACTGAACATACAAAATAAAGTTGATCATGCTATATACACATACTCTATGCTATCTTTAGTCTGGCTGGACATGCAAAATAAAGTTGATCATGCTATACACACAGACTCTATGCTATCTTTAGACTGACTGAATATACAAAATAAAGCTGATCATGCTATATACACATACTCTATGCTATCTTTAGACTGACTGAATATACAAAATAAAGTTGATCGTACTATATACACATACTCTATGCTCTCTTTAGACTGACTGAACATACAAAATAAAGCTGATTGTGCTATATACACAGACTCTATGCTATCTTTAGACTGACTGAACATACAAAATAAAGCTGATCGTGCTATATACACATACTCTACGCTATCTTTAGACTGACTGAACATACAAAATAAAATTGATCGTGCTATATACACATACTCTATGCTATCTTTAG
This sequence comes from Chaetoderma sp. LZ-2023a, assembly GCA_034401795.1. Classification (NCBI taxonomy): domain Eukaryota; kingdom Metazoa; phylum Mollusca; class Caudofoveata; order Chaetodermatida; family Chaetodermatidae; genus Chaetoderma; species Chaetoderma sp. LZ-2023a. Next base: position 18,943,105 of record CM067372.1, read on the forward strand.
ACTGACTGAACATACAAAATAAAGTTGATTGTGCTATATACACAGACTCTATGCTATCTTTAGACTGACTGAAAATACAAAATAAAGTTGATCGTGCTATATACACAGACTCTATGCTATCTTTAGTCTGGCTGGACATGCAAAATAAAGTTGATCATGCTATATACACAGACTCTATGCTATCTTTAGACTGACATAACATACAAAATAAAGCTGATCGTGCTATATACACAGACTCTACGCTATCTTTAGACTGACTGAACATACAAAATAAAGTTGATCGTGCTATATACACATACTCTATGCTAGCTTTAGACTGACAGAACATACAAAATAAAGTTGATCGTGCTATATACACATACTCTATGCTATCTTTAGACTGACTGAATATACAAAATAAAGTTGATCGTGCTATATACACAGACTCTATGTTATCTTTAGACTGACTGAACATACAAAATAAAGTTGATCGTGCTATATACACATACTCTATGCTATCTTTAGACTGACTGAATATACAAAATAAAGATGATCGTGCTATATACACATACTCTATGCTATCTTTAGACTGACTGAACATACAAAATAAAGTTGATCATGCTATATACACATACTCTATGCTATCTTTAGACTGACTGAACATACAAAATAAAGCTGATCATGCTATATACACATACTCTATGCTATCTTTAGATTGACTGAACATGCAAAATAAAGTTGATCGTGCTATATACACAGACTCTATGCTATCTTTAGACTGAATAAAGTTGATCGTGCTATATACACAGACTCTATGCTATCTTTAGACTGACTGAACATACAAAATAAAGCTGATTGTGCTATATACACAGACTCTATGCTATCTTTAGACTGACTGAACATACAAAATAAAGCTGATCGTGCTATATACACAGACTCTATGCTATCTTTAGACTGACTGAACATACAAAATAAAGTTGATCATGCTATATACACATACTCTATGCTAGCTTTAGACTGACAGAACATACAAAATAAAGTTGATCGTGCTATCTACACATACTCTATGCTATCTTTAGACTGACTGAATATACAAAATAAAGTTGATCGTGCTATATACACAGACTCTATGCTATCTTTAGACTGACTGAACATACAAAATAAAGTTGATCGTGCTATATACACATACTCTATGCTATCTTTAGACTGACTGAAAATACAAAATAAAGCTGATCATGCTATATACACATACTCTATGCTATCTTTAGACTGACTGAATATACAAAATAAAGTTGATCGTGCTATATACACATACTCTATGCTAGCTTTAGACTGACCGAACATGCAAAATAAAGTTGATCATGCTATATACACATACTCTATGCTATCTTTAGACTGACTGAACATACAAAATAAAGTTGATCGTGCTATATACACATACTCTATGCTATCTTTAGACTGACTGAATATACAAAATAAAGATGATCGTGCTATATACACATACTCTATGCTATCTTTAGACTGACTGAACATACAAAATAAAGTTGATCATGCTATATACACATACTCTATGCTATCTTTAGACTGACTGAACATACAAAATAAAGTTGATCATGCTATATACACATACTCTATGCTATCTTTAGTCTGGCTGGACATACAAAATAAAGCTGATCGTGCTATATACACAGACTCTACGCTATCTTTAGACTGACTGAACATACAAAATAAAGTTGATCGTGCTATATACACATACTCTATGCTATCTTTAGACTGACAGAACATACAAAATAAAGTTGATCGTGCTATATACACATACTCTATGCTATCTTTAGACTGACTGAATATACAAAATAAAGTTGATCGTGCTATATACACAGACTCTATGTTATCTTTAGACTGACTGAACATACAAAATAAAGTTGATCGTGCTATATACACATACTCTATGCTATCTTTAGACTGACTGAATATACAAAATAAAGATGATCGTGCTATATACACATACTCTATGCTATCTTTAGACTGACTGAACATACAAAATAAAGTTGATCATGCTATATACACATACTCTATGCTATCTTTAGACTGACTGAACATACAAAATAAAGCTGATCATGCTATATACACATACTCTATGCTATCTTTAGATTGACTGAACATGCAAAATAAAGTTGATCGTGCTATATACACAGACTCTATGCTATCTTTAGACTGAATAAAGTTGATCGTGCTATATACACAGACTCTATGCTATCTTTAGACTGACTGAACATACAAAATAAAGCTGATCGTGCTATATACACAGACTCTATGCTATCTTTAGACTGACTGAACATACAAAATAAAGTTGATCATGCTATATACACATACTCTATGCTAGCTTTAGACTGACAGAACATACAAAATAAAGTTGATCGTGCTATCTACACATACTCTATGCTATCTTTAGACTGACTGAATATACAAAATAAAGTTGATCGTGCTATATACACAGACTCTATGCTATCTTTAGACTGACTGAACATACAAAATAAAGTTGATCGTGCTATATACACATACTCTATGCTATCTTTAGACTGACTGAAAATACAAAATAAAGCTGATCATGCTATATACACATACTCTATGCTATCTTTAGACTGACTGAATATACAAAATAAAGTTGATCGTGCTATATACACATACTCTATGCTAGCTTTAGACTGACCGAACATGCAAAATAAAGTTGATCATGCTATATACACAGACTCTATGCTATCTTTAGACTGACTGAACATACAAAATAAAGCTGATCATGCTATATACACATACTCTATGCTATCTTTAGACTGACTGAATATACAAAATAAAGTTGATCGTGCTATATACACATACTCTATGCTCTCTTTAGACTGACTGAACATACAAAATAAAGCTGATTGTGCTATATACACAGACTCTATGCTATCTTTAGACTGACTGAACATACAAAATAAAGCTGATCGTGCTATATACACATACTCTACGCTATCTTTAGACTGACTGAACATACAAAATAAAATTGATCATGCTATATACACATACTCTATGCTATCTTTAGACTGACTGAACATACAAAATAAAGTTGATTGTGCTATATACACAGACTCTATGCTATCTTTAGACTGACTGAAAATACAAAATAAAGTTGATCGTGCTATATACACAGACTCTATGCTATCTTTAGTCTGGCTGGACATGCAAAATAAAGTTGATCATGCTATATACACAGACTCTATGCTATCTTTAGACTGACATAACATACAAAATAAAGCTGATCGTGCTATATACACAGACTCTACGCTATCTTTAGACTGACTGAACATACAAAATAAAGTTGATCGTGCTATATACACATACTCTATGCTAGCTTTAGACTGACAGAACATACAAAATAAAGTTGATCGTGCTATATACACATACTCTATGCTATCTTTAGACTGACTGAATATACAAAATAAAGTTGATCGTGCTATATACACAGACTCTATGCTATCTTTAGACTGACTGAACATACAAAATAAAGTTGATCGTGCTATATACACATACTCTATGCTATCTTTAGACTGACTGAAAATACAAAATAAAGCTGATCATGCTATATACACATACTCTATGCTAGCTTTAGACTGACCGAACATGCAAAATAAAGTTGATCATGCTATACACACAGACTCTATGCTATCTTTAGACTGACTGAATATACAAAATAAAGCTGATCATGCTATATACACATACTCTATGCTATCTTTAGACTGACTGAATATACAAAATAAAGTTGATCGTGCTATATACACATACTCTATGCTATCTTTAGACTGACTGAAAATACAAAATAAAGCTGATCATGCTATATACACATACTCTATGCTAGCTTTAGACTGACCGAACATGCAAAATAAAGTTGATCATGCTATACACACAGACTCTATGCTATCTTTAGACTGACTGAATATACAAAATAAAGCTGATCATGCTATATACACATACTCTATGCTATCTTTAGACTGACTGAATATACAAAATAAAGTTGATCGTGCTATATACACATACTCTATGCTCTCTTTAGACTGACTGAACATACAAAATAAAGCTGATTGTGCTATATACACAGACTCTATGCTATCTTTAGACTGACTGAACATACAAAATAAAGCTGATCGTGCTATATACACATACTCTACGCTATCTTTAGACTGACTGAACATACAAAATAAAATTGATCGTGCTATATACACATACTCTATGCTATCTTTAGACTGACTGAACATACAAAATAAAGTTGATTGTGCTATATACACAGACTCTATGCTATCTTTAGACTGACTGAAAATACAAAATAAACATACAGAACATACAAAATAAAGTTGATCGTGCTATATACACATACTCTATGCTATCTTTAGACTGACTGAAAATACAAAATAAAGCTGATCATGCTATATACACATACTCTATGCTATCTTTAGACTGACTGAATATACAAAATAAAGTTGATCGTGCTATATACACATACTCTATGCTAGCTTTAGACTGACCGAACATGCAAAATAAAGTTGATCATGCTATATACAGATACTCTATGCTATCTTTAGACTGACTGAACATACAAAATAAAGTTGATCGTGCTATATACATATACTCTATGCTATCTTTAGACTGACTGAATATACAAAATAAAGATGATCGTGCTATATACACATACTCTATGCTATCTTTAGCCTGACTGAACATACAAAATAAAGTTGATCATGCTATATACACATACTCTATGCTATCTTTAGACTGACTGAACATACAAAATAAAGCTGATCGTGCTATATACACAGACTCTATGCTATCTTTAGACTGACTGAACATACAAAATAAAGCTGATCGTGCTATATACACAGACTCTATGCTATCTTTAGACTGACTGAACATACAAAATAAAGTTGATCGTGCTATATACACATACTCTATGCTAGCTTTAGACTGACAGAACATACAAAATAAAGTTGATTGTGCTATATACACAGACTCTATGCTATCTTTAGACTGACTGAAAATACAAAATAAACATACAGAACATACAAAATAAAGTTGATCGTGCTATATACACATACTCTATGCTATCTTTAGACTGACTGAAAATACAAAATAAAGCTGATCATGCTATATACACATACTCTATGCTATCTTTAGACTGACTGAATATACAAAATAAAGTTGATCGTGCTATATACACATACTCTATGCTAGCTTTAGACTGACCGAACATGCAAAATAAAGTTGATCATGCTATATACAGATACTCTATGCTATCTTTAGACTGACTGAACATACAAAATAAAGTTGATCGTGCTATATACATATACTCTATGCTATCTTTAGACTGACTGAATATACAAAATAAAGATGATCGTGCTATATACACATACTCTATGCTATCTTTAGCCTGACTGAACATACAAAATAAAGTTGATCATGCTATATACACATACTCTATGCTATCTTTAGACTGACTGAACATACAAAATAAAGCTGATCGTGCTATATACACACAGACTCTATGCTATCTTTAGACTGACTGAACATACAAAATAAAGCTGATCGTGCTATATACACAGACTCTATGCTATCTTTAGACTGACTGAACATACAAAATAAAGTTGATCGTGCTATATACACATACTCTATGCTAGCTTTAGACTGACAGAACATACAAAATAAAGTTGATCGTGCTATCTACACATACTCTATGCTATCATTAGACTGACTGAATATACAAAATAAAGTTGATCGTGCTATATACACAGACTCTATGCTATCTTTAGACTGACTGAACATACAAAATAAAGTTGATCGTGCTATATACACATACTCTATGCTATCTTTAGACTGACTGAAAATACAAAATAAAGCTGATCATGCTATATACACATACTCTATGCTATCTTTAGACTGACTGAATATACAAAATAAAGTTGATCGTGCTATATACACATACTCTATGCTAGCTTTAGACTGACCGAACATGCAAAATAAAGTTGATCATGCTATATACACATACTCTATGCTATCTTTAGACTGACTGAACATACAAAATAAAGTTGATCGTGCTATATACACATACTCTATGCTATCTTTAGACTGACTGAATATACAAAATAAAGATGATCGTGCTATATACACATACTCTATGCTATCTTTAGACTGACTGAACATACAAAATAAAGTTGATCATGCTATATACACATACTCTATGCTATCTTTAGACTGACTGAACATACAAAATAAAGTTGATCATGCTATATACACATACTCTATGCTATCTTTAGTCTGGCTGGACATGCAAAATAAAGTTGATCATGCTATACACACAGACTCTATGCTATCTTTAGACTGACTGAATATACAAAATAAAGCTGATCATGCTATATACACATACTCTATGCTATCTTTAGACTGACTGAATATACAAAATAAAGTTGATCGTGCTATATACACATACTCTATGCTCTCTTTAGACTGACTGAACATACAAAATAAAGCTGATTGTGCTATATACACAGACTCTATGCTATCTTTAGACTGACTGAACATACAAAATAAAGCTGATCGTGCTATATACACATACTCTACGCTATCTTTAGACTGACTGAACATACAAAATAAAATTGATCGTGCTATATACACATACTCTATGCTATCTTTAGACTGACTGAACATACAAAATAAAGTTGATTGTGCTATATACACAGACTCTATGCTATCTTTAGACTGACTGAAAATACAAAATAAACATACAGAACATACAAAATAAAGTTGATCGTGCTATATACACATACTCTATGCTATCTTTAGACTGACTGAATATACAAAATAAAGTTGATCGTGCTATATACACAGACTCTATGCTATCTTTAGACTGACTGAACATACAAAATAAAGTTGATCGTGCTATATACACATACTCTATGCTATCTTTAGACTGACTGAAAATACAAAATAAAGCTGATCATGCTATATACACATACTCTATGCTATCTTTAGACTGACTGAATATACAAAATAAAGTTGATCGTGCTATATACACATACTCTATGCTAGCTTTAGACTGACCGAACATGCAAAATAAAGTTGATCATGCTATATACAGATACTCTATGCTATCTTTAGACTGACTGAACATACAAAATAAAGTTGATCGTGCTATATACATATACTCTATGCTATCTTTAGACTGACTGAATATACAAAATAAAGATGATCGTGCTATATACACATACTCTATGCTATCTTTAGCCTGACTGAACATACAAAATAAAGTTGATCATGCTATATACACATACTCTATGCTATCTTTAGACTGACTGAACATACAAAATAAAGCTGATCGTGCTATATACACAGACTCTATGCTATCTTTAGACTGACTGAACATACAAAATAAAGCTGATCGTGCTATATACACAGACTCTATGCTATCTTTAGACTGACTGAACATACAAAATAAAGTTGATCGTGCTATATACACATACTCTATGCTAGCTTTAGACTGACAGAACATACAAAATAAAGTTGATTGTGCTATATACACAGACTCTATGCTATCTTTAGACTGACTGAAAATACAAAATAAACATACAGAACATACAAAATAAAGTTGATCGTGCTATATACACATACTCTATGCTATCTTTAGACTGACTGAAAATACAAAATAAAGCTGATCATGCTATATACACATACTCTATGCTATCTTTAGACTGACTGAATATACAAAATAAAGTTGATCGTGCTATATACACATACTCTATGCTAGCTTTAGACTGACCGAACATGCAAAATAAAGTTGATCATGCTATATACAGATACTCTATGCTATCTTTAGACTGACTGAACATACAAAATAAAGTTGATCGTGCTATATACATGTACTCTATGCTATCTTTAGACTGACTGAATATACAAAATAAAGATGATCGTGCTATATACACATACTCTATGCTATCTTTAGACTGACTGAACATACAAAATAAAGTTGATCGTGCTATATACACATACTCTATGCTAGCTTTAGACTGACAGAACATACAAAATAAAGTTGATCGTGCTATCTACACATACTCTATGCTATCATTAGACTGACTGAATATACAAAATAAAGTTGATCGTGCTATATACACAGACTCTTTGCTATCTTTAGACTGACTGAACATACAAAATAAAGTTGATCGTGCTATATACACATACTCTATGCTATCTTTAGACTGACTGAACATACAAAATAAAGTTGATTGTGCTATATACACAGACTCTATGCTATCTTTAGACTGACTGAAAATACAAAATAAAGTTGATCGTGCTATATACACAGACTCTATGCTATCTTTAGTCTGGCTGGACATGCAAAATAAAGTTGATCATGCTATATACACAGACTCTATGCTCTCTTTAGACTGACTGAACATACAAAATAAAGCTGATTGTGCTATATACACAGACTCTATGCTATCTTTAGACTGACTGAACATACAAAATAAAGCTGATCGTGCTATATACACATACTCTACGCTATCTTTAGACTGACTGAACATACAAAATAAAATTGATCGTGCTATATACACATACTCTATGCTATCTTTAGACTGACTGAACATACAAAATAAAGTTGATCGTGCTATATACACAGACTCTATGCTATCTTTAGACTGACTGAAAATACAAAATAAACATACAGAACATACAAAATAAAGTTGATCGTGCTATATACACATACTCTATGCTATCTTTAGACTGACTGAAAATACAAAATAAAGCTGATCATGCTATATACACATACTCTATGCTATCTTTAGACTGACTGAATATACAAAATAAAGTTGATCGTGCTATATACACATACTCTATGCTAGCTTTAGACTGACCGAACATGCAAAATAAAGTTGATCATGCTATATACAGATACTCTATGCTATCTTTAGACTGACTGAACATACAAAATAAAGTTGATCGTGCTATATACATATACTCTATGCTATCTTTAGACTGACTGAATATACAAAATAAAGATGATCGTGCTATATACACATACTCTATGCTATCTTTAGCCTGACTGAACATACAAAATAAAGTTGATCATGCTATATACACATACTCTATGCTATCTTTAGACTGACTGAACATACAAAATAAAGCTGATCGTGCTATATACACAGACTCTATGCTATCTTTAGACTGACTGAACATACAAAATAAAGCTGATCGTGCTATATACACAGACTCTATGCTATCTTTAGACTGACTGAACATACAAAATAAAGTTGATCGTGCTATATACACATACTCTATGCTAGCTTTAGACTGACAGAACATACAAAATAAAGTTGATTGTGCTATATACACAGACTCTATGCTATCTTTAGACTGACTGAAAATACAAAATAAACATACAGAACATACAAAATAAAGTTGATCGTGCTATATACACATACTCTATGCTATCTTTAGACTGACTGAAAATACAAAATAAAGCTGATCATGCTATATACACATACTCTATGCTATCTTTAGACTGACTGAATATACAAAATAAAGTTGATCGTGCTATATACACATACTCTATGCTAGCTTTAGACTGACCGAACATGCAAAATAAAGTTGATCATGCTATATACAGATACTCTATGCTATCTTTAGACTGACTGAACATACAAAATAAAGTTGATCGTGCTATATACATATACTCTATGCTATCTTTAGACTGACTGAATATACAAAATAAAGATGATCGTGCTATATACACATACTCTATGCTATCTTTAGCCTGACTGAACATACAAAATAAAGTTGATCATGCTATATACACATACTCTATGCTATCTTTAGACTGACTGAACATACAAAATAAAGCTGATCGTGCTATATACACAGACTCTATGCTATCTTTAGACTGACTGAACATACAAAATAAAGCTGATCGTGCTATATACACAGACTCTATGCTATCTTTAGACTGACTGAACATACAAAATAAAGTTGATCGTGCTATATACACATACTCTATGCTAGCTTTAGACTGACAGAACATACAAAATAAAGTTGATTGTGCTATATACACAGACTCTATGCTATCTTTAGACTGACTGAAAATACAAAATAAACATACAGAACATACAAAATAAAGTTGATCGTGCTATATACACATACTCTATGCTATCTTTAGACTGACTGAAAATACAAAATAAAGCTGATCATGCTATATACACATACTCTATGCTATCTTTAGACTGACTGAATATACAAAATAAAGTTGATCGTGCTATATACACATACTCTATGCTAGCTTTAGACTGACCGAACATGCAAAATAAAGTTGATCATGCTATATACAGATACTCTATGCTATCTTTAGACTGACTGAACATACAAAATAAAGTTGATCGTGCTATATACATGTACTCTATGCTATCTTTAGACTGACTGAATATACAAAATAAAGATGATCGTGCTATATACACATACTCTATGCTATCTTTAGACTGACTGAACATACAAAATAAAGTTGATCGTGCTATATACACATACTCTATGCTAGCTTTAGACTGACAGAACATACAAAATAAAGTTGATCGTGCTATCTACACATACTCTATGCTATCATTAGACTGACTGAATATACAAAATAAAGTTGATCGTGCTATATACACAGACTCTTTGCTATCTTTAGACTGACTGAACATACAAAATAAAGTTGATCGTGCTATATACACATACTCTATGCTATCTTTAGACTGACTGAACATACAAAATAAAGTTGATTGTGCTATATACACAGACTCTATGCTATCTTTAGACTGACTGAAAATACAAAATAAAGTTGATCGTGCTATATACACAGACTCTATGCTATCTTTAGTCTGGCTGGACATGCAAAATAAAGTTGATCATGCTATATACACAGACTCTATGCTCTCTTTAGACTGACTGAACATACAAAATAAAGCTGATTGTGCTATATACACAGACTCTATGCTATCTTTAGACTGACTGAACATACAAAATAAAGCTGATCGTGCTATATACACATACTCTACGCTATCTTTAGACTGACTGAACATACAAAATAAAATTGATCGTGCTATATACACATACTCTATGCTATCTTTAGACTGACTGAACATACAAAATAAAGTTGATCGTGCTATATACACAGACTCTATGCTATCTTTAGACTGACTGAAAATACAAAATAAACATACAGAACATACAAAATAAAGTTGATCGTGCTATATACACATACTCTATGCTATCTTTAGACTGACTGAAAATACAAAATAAAGCTGATCATGCTATATACACATACTCTATGCTATCTTTAGACTGACTGAATATACAAAATAAAGTTGATCGTGCTATATACACATACTCTATGCTAGCTTTAGACTGACCGAACATGCAAAATAAAGTTGATCATGCTATATACAGATACTCTATGCTATCTTTAGACTGACTGAACATACAAAATAAAGTTGATCGTGCTATATACATATACTCTATGCTATCTTTAGACTGACTGAATATACAAAATAAAGATGATCGTGCTATATACACATACTCTATGCTATCTTTAGCCTGACTGAACATACAAAATAAAGTTGATCATGCTATATACACATACTCTATGCTATCTTTAGACTGACTGAACATACAAAATAAAGCTGATCGTGCTATATACACAGACTCTATGCTATCTTTAGACTGACTGAACATACAAAATAAAGCTGATCGTGCTATATACACAGACTCTATGCTATCTTTAGACTGACTGAACATACAAAATAAAGTTGATCGTGCTATATACACATACTCTATGCTAGCTTTAGACTGACAGAACATACAAAATAAAGTTGATTGTGCTATATACACAGACTCTATGCTATCTTTAGACTGACTGAAAATACAAAATAAACATACAGAACATACAAAATAAAGTTGATCGTGCTATATACACATACTCTATGCTATCTTTAGACTGACTGAAAATACAAAATAAAGCTGATCATGCTATATACACATACTCTATGCTATCTTTAGACTGACTGAATATACAAAATAAAGTTGATCGTGCTATATACACATACTCTATGCTAGCTTTAGACTGACCGAACATGCAAAATAAAGTTGATCATGCTATATACAGATACTCTATGCTATCTTTAGACTGACTGAACATACAAAATAAAGTTGATCGTGCTATATACATATACTCTATGCTATCTTTAGACTGACTGAATATACAAAATAAAGATGATCGTGCTATATACACATACTCTATGCTATCTTTAGCCTGACTGAACATACAAAATAAAGTTGATCATGCTATATACACATACTCTATGCTATCTTTAGACTGACTGAACATACAAAATAAAGCTGATCGTGCTATATACACACAGACTCTATGCTATCTTTAGACTGACTGAACATACAAAATAAAGCTGATCGTGCTATATACACAGACTCTATGCTATCTTTAGACTGACTGAACATACAAAATAAAGTTGATCGTGCTATATACACATACTCTATGCTAGCTTTAGACTGACAGAACATACAAAATAAAGTTGATCGTGCTATCTACACATACTCTATGCTATCATTAGACTGACTGAATATACAAAATAAAGTTGATCGTGCTATATACACAGACTCTATGCTATCTTTAGACTGACTGAACATACAAAATAAAGTTGATCGTGCTATATACACATACTCTATGCTATCTTTAGACTGACTGAAAATACAAAATAAAGCTGATCATGCTATATACACATACTCTATGCTATCTTTAGACTGACTGAATATACAAAATAAAGTTGATCGTGCTATATACACATACTCTATGCTAGCTTTAGACTGACCGAACATGCAAAATAAAGTTGATCATGCTATATACACATACTCTATGCTATCTTTAGACTGACTGAACATACAAAATAAAGTTGATCGTGCTATATACACATACTCTATGCTATCTTTAGACTGACTGAATATACAAAATAAAGATGATCGTGCTATATACACATACTCTATGCTATCTTTAGACTGACTGAACATACAAAATAAAGTTGATCATGCTATATACACATACTCTATGCTATCTTTAGACTGACTGAACATACAAAATAAAGTTGATCATGCTATATACACATACTCTATGCTATCTTTAGTCTGGCTGGACATGCAAAATAAAGTTGATCATGCTATACACACAGACTCTATGCTATCTTTAGACTGACTGAATATACAAAATAAAGCTGATCATGCTATATACACATACTCTATGCTATCTTTAGACTGACTGAATATACAAAATAAAGTTGATCGTGCTATATACACATACTCTATGCTCTCTTTAGACTGACTGAACATACAAAATAAAGCTGATTGTGCTATATACACAGACTCTATGCTATCTTTAGACTGACTGAACATACAAAATAAAGCTGATCGTGCTATATACACATACTCTACGCTATCTTTAGACTGACTGAACATACAAAATAAAATTGATCGTGCTATATACACATACTCTATGCTATCTTTAGACTGACTGAACATACAAAATAAAGTTGATTGTGCTATATACACAGACTCTATGCTATCTTTAGACTGACTGAAAATACAAAATAAACATACAGAACATACAAAATAAAGTTGATCGTGCTATATACACATACTCTATGCTATCTTTAGACTGACTGAATATACAAAATAAAGTTGATCGTGCTATATACACAGACTCTATGCTATCTTTAGACTGACTGAACATACAAAATAAAGTTGATCGTGCTATATACACATACTCTATGCTATCTTTAGACTGACTGAAAATACAAAATAAAGCTGATCATGCTATATACACATACTCTATGCTATCTTTAGACTGACTGAATATACAAAATAAAGTTGATCGTGCTATATACACATACTCTATGCTAGCTTTAGACTGACCGAACATGCAAAATAAAGTTGATCATGCTATATACAGATACTCTATGCTATCTTTAGACTGACTGAACATACAAAATAAAGTTGATCGTGCTATATACATATACTCTATGCTATCTTTAGACTGACTGAATATACAAAATAAAGATGATCGTGCTATATACACATACTCTATGCTATCTTTAGCCTGACTGAACATACAAAATAAAGTTGATCATGCTATATACACATACTCTATGCTATCTTTAGACTGACTGAACATACAAAATAAAGCTGATCGTGCTATATACACAGACTCTATGCTATCTTTAGACTGACTGAACATACAAAATAAAGCTGATCGTGCTATATACACAGACTCTATGCTATCTTTAGACTGACTGAACATACAAAATAAAGTTGATCGTGCTATATACACATACTCTATGCTAGCTTTAGACTGACAGAACATACAAAATAAAGTTGATTGTGCTATATACACAGACTCTATGCTATCTTTAGACTGACTGAAAATACAAAATAAACATACAGAACATACAAAATAAAGTTGATCGTGCTATATACACATACTCTATGCTATCTTTAGACTGACTGAAAATACAAAATAAAGCTGATCATGCTATATACACATACTCTATGCTATCTTTAGACTGACTGAATATACAAAATAAAGTTGATCGTGCTATATACACATACTCTATGCTAGCTTTAGACTGACCGAACATGCAAAATAAAGTTGATCATGCTATATACAGATACTCTATGCTATCTTTAGACTGACTGAACATACAAAATAAAGTTGATCGTGCTATATACATGTACTCTATGCTATCTTTAGACTGACTGAATATACAAAATAAAGATGATCGTGCTATATACACATACTCTATGCTATCTTTAGACTGACTGAACATACAAAATAAAGTTGATCGTGCTATATACACATACTCTATGCTAGCTTTAGACTGACAGAACATACAAAATAAAGTTGATCGTGCTATCTACACATACTCTATGCTATCATTAGACTGACTGAATATACAAAATAAAGTTGATCGTGCTATATACACAGACTCTTTGCTATCTTTAGACTGACTGAACATACAAAATAAAGTTGATCGTGCTATATACACATACTCTATGCTATCTTTAGACTGACTGAACATACAAAATAAAGTTGATTGTGCTATATACACAGACTCTATGCTATCTTTAGACTGACTGAAAATACAAAATAAAGTTGATCGTGCTATATACACAGACTCTATGCTATCTTTAGTCTGGCTGGACATGCAAAATAAAGTTGATCATGCTATATACACAGACTCTATGCTATCTTTAGACTGACATAACATACAAAATAAAGCTGATCGTGCTATATACACAGACTCTACGCTATCTTTAGACTGACTGAACATACAAAATAAAGTTGATCGTGCTATATACACATACTCTATGCTAGCTTTAGACTGACAGAACATACAAAATAAAGTTGATCGTGCTATATACACATACTCTATGCTATCTTTAGACTGACTGAATATACAAAATAAAGTTGATCGTGCTATATACACAGACTCTATGCTATCTTTAGACTGACTGAACATACAAAATAAAGTTGATCGTGCTATATACACATACTCTATGCTATCTTTAGACTGACTGAAAATACAAAATAAAGCTGATCATGCTATATACACATACTCTATGCTAGCTTTAGACTGACCGAACATGCAAAATAAAGTTGATCATGCTATACACACAGACTCTATGCTATCTTTAGACTGACTGAATATACAAAATAAAGCTGATCATGCTATATACACATACTCTATGCTATCTTTAGACTGACTGAATATACAAAATAAAGTTGATCGTGCTATATACACATACTCTATGCTATCTTTAGACTGACTGAAAATACAAAATAAAGCTGATCATGCTATATACACATACTCTATGCTAGCTTTAGACTGACCGAACATGCAAAATAAAGTTGATCATGCTATACACACAGACTCTATGCTATCTTTAGACTGACTGAATATACAAAATAAAGCTGATCATGCTATATACACATACTCTATGCTATCTTTAGACTGACTGAATATACAAAATAAAGTTGATCGTGCTATATACACATACTCTATGCTCTCTTTAGACTGACTGAACATACAAAATAAAGCTGATTGTGCTATATACACAGACTCTATGCTATCTTTAGACTGACTGAACATACAAAATAAAGCTGATCGTGCTATATACACATACTCTACGCTATCTTTAGACTGACTGAACATACAAAATAAAATTGATCGTGCTATATACACATACTCTATGCTATCTTTATACTGACTGAACATACAAAATAAAGTTGATTGTGCTATATACACAGACTCTATGCTATCTTTAGACTGACTGAAAATACAAAATAAACATACAGAACATACAAAATAAAGTTGATCGTGCTATATACACATACTCTATGCTATCTTTAGACTGACTGAAAATACAAAATAAAGCTGATCATGCTATATACACATACTCTATGCTATCTTTAGACTGACTGAATATACAAAATAAAGTTGATCGTGCTATATACACATACTCTATGCTAGCTTTAGACTGACCGAACATGCAAAATAAAGTTGATCATGCTATATACAGATACTCTATGCTATCTTTAGACTGACTGAACATACAAAATAAAGTTGATCGTGCTATATACATATACTCTATGCTATCTTTAGACTGACTGAATATACAAAATAAAGATGATCGTGCTATATACACATACTCTATGCTATCTTTAGCCTGACTGAACATACAAAATAAAGTTGATCATGCTATATACACATACTCTATGCTATCTTTAGACTGACTGAACATACAAAATAAAGCTGATCGTGCTATATACACAGACTCTATGCTATCTTTAGACTGACTGAACATACAAAATAAAGCTGATCGTGCTATATACACAGACTCTATGCTATCTTTAGACTGACTGAACATACAAAATAAAGTTGATCGTGCTATATACACATACTCTATGCTAGCTTTAGACTGACAGAACATACAAAATAAAGTTGATTGTGCTATATACACAGACTCTATGCTATCTTTAGACTGACTGAAAATACAAAATAAACATACAGAACATACAAAATAAAGTTGATCGTGCTATATACACATACTCTATGCTATCTTTAGACTGACTGAAAATACAAAATAAAGCTGATCATGCTATATACACATACTCTATGCTATCTTTAGACTGACTGAATATACAAAATAAAGTTGATCGTGCTATATACACATACTCTATGCTAGCTTTAGACTGACCGAACATGCAAAATAAAGTTGATCATGCTATATACAGATACTCTATGCTATCTTTAGACTGACTGAACATACAAAATAAAGTTGATCGTGCTATATACATATACTCTATGCTATCTTTAGACTGACTGAATATACAAAATAAAGATGATCGTGCTATATACACATACTCTATGCTATCTTTAGCCTGACTGAACATACAAAATAAAGTTGATCATGCTATATACACATACTCTATGCTATCTTTAGACTGACTGAACATACAAAATAAAGCTGATCGTGCTATATACACAGACTCTATGCTATCTTTAGACTGACTGAACATACAAAATAAAGCTGATCGTGCTATATACACAGACTCTATGCTATCTTTAGACTGACTGAACATACAAAATAAAGTTGATCGTGCTATATACACATACTCTATGCTAGCTTTAGACTGACAGAACATACAAAATAAAGTTGATTGTGCTATATACACAGACTCTATGCTATCTTTAGACTGACTGAAAATACAAAATAAACATACAGAACATACAAAATAAAGTTGATCGTGCTATATACACATACTCTATGCTATCTTTAGACTGACTGAAAATACAAAATAAAGCTGATCATGCTATATACACATACTCTATGCTATCTTTAGACTGACTGAATATACAAAATAAAGTTGATCGTGCTATATACACATACTCTATGCTAGCTTTAGACTGACCGAACATGCAAAATAAAGTTGATCATGCTATATACAGATACTCTATGCTATCTTTAGACTGACTGAACATACAAAATAAAGTTGATCGTGCTATATACATATACTCTATGCTATCTTTAGACTGACTGAATATACAAAATAAAGATGATCGTGCTATATACACATACTCTATGCTATCTTTAGCCTGACTGAACATACAAAATAAAGTTGATCATGCTATATACACATACTCTATGCTATCTTTAGACTGACTGAACATACAAAATAAAGCTGATCGTGCTATATACACACAGACTCTATGCTATCTTTAGACTGACTGAACATACAAAATAAAGCTGATCGTGCTATATACACAGACTCTATGCTATCTTTAGACTGACTGAACATACAAAATAAAGTTGATCGTGCTATATACACATACTCTATGCTAGCTTTAGACT
Organism: Chaetoderma sp. LZ-2023a; assembly: GCA_034401795.1. NCBI lineage: Eukaryota > Metazoa > Mollusca > Caudofoveata > Chaetodermatida > Chaetodermatidae > Chaetoderma > Chaetoderma sp. LZ-2023a. The sequence continues at coordinate 18,961,603 of CM067372.1, forward strand.
GACAGAACATACAAAATAAAGTTGATCGTGCTATCTACACATACTCTATGCTATCATTAGACTGACTGAATATACAAAATAAAGTTGATCGTGCTATATACACAGACTCTATGCTATCTTTAGACTGACTGAACATACAAAATAAAGTTGATCGTGCTATATACACATACTCTATGCTATCTTTAGACTGACTGAAAATACAAAATAAAGCTGATCATGCTATATACACATACTCTATGCTATCTTTAGACTGACTGAATATACAAAATAAAGTTGATCGTGCTATATACACATACTCTATGCTAGCTTTAGACTGACCGAACATGCAAAATAAAGTTGATCATGCTATATACACATACTCTATGCTATCTTTAGACTGACTGAACATACAAAATAAAGTTGATCGTGCTATATACACATACTCTATGCTATCTTTAGACTGACTGAATATACAAAATAAAGATGATCGTGCTATATACACATACTCTATGCTATCTTTAGACTGACTGAACATACAAAATAAAGTTGATCATGCTATATACACATACTCTATGCTATCTTTAGACTGACTGAACATACAAAATAAAGTTGATCATGCTATATACACATACTCTATGCTATCTTTAGTCTGGCTGGACATGCAAAATAAAGTTGATCATGCTATACACACAGACTCTATGCTATCTTTAGACTGACTGAATATACAAAATAAAGCTGATCATGCTATATACACATACTCTATGCTATCTTTAGACTGACTGAATATACAAAATAAAGTTGATCGTGCTATATACACATACTCTATGCTCTCTTTAGACTGACTGAACATACAAAATAAAGCTGATTGTGCTATATACACAGACTCTATGCTATCTTTAGACTGACTGAACATACAAAATAAAGCTGATCGTGCTATATACACATACTCTACGCTATCTTTAGACTGACTGAACATACAAAATAAAATTGATCGTGCTATATACACATACTCTATGCTATCTTTAGACTGACTGAACATACAAAATAAAGTTGATTGTGCTATATACACAGACTCTATGCTATCTTTAGACTGACTGAAAATACAAAATAAACATACAGAACATACAAAATAAAGTTGATCGTGCTATATACACATACTCTATGCTATCTTTAGACTGACTGAATATACAAAATAAAGTTGATCGTGCTATATACACAGACTCTATGCTATCTTTAGACTGACTGAACATACAAAATAAAGTTGATCGTGCTATATACACATACTCTATGCTATCTTTAGACTGACTGAAAATACAAAATAAAGCTGATCATGCTATATACACATACTCTATGCTATCTTTAGACTGACTGAATATACAAAATAAAGTTGATCGTGCTATATACACATACTCTATGCTAGCTTTAGACTGACCGAACATGCAAAATAAAGTTGATCATGCTATATACAGATACTCTATGCTATCTTTAGACTGACTGAACATACAAAATAAAGTTGATCGTGCTATATACATATACTCTATGCTATCTTTAGACTGACTGAATATACAAAATAAAGATGATCGTGCTATATACACATACTCTATGCTATCTTTAGCCTGACTGAACATACAAAATAAAGTTGATCATGCTATATACACATACTCTATGCTATCTTTAGACTGACTGAACATACAAAATAAAGCTGATCGTGCTATATACACAGACTCTATGCTATCTTTAGACTGACTGAACATACAAAATAAAGCTGATCGTGCTATATACACAGACTCTATGCTATCTTTAGACTGACTGAACATACAAAATAAAGTTGATCGTGCTATATACACATACTCTATGCTAGCTTTAGACTGACAGAACATACAAAATAAAGTTGATTGTGCTATATACACAGACTCTATGCTATCTTTAGACTGACTGAAAATACAAAATAAACATACAGAACATACAAAATAAAGTTGATCGTGCTATATACACATACTCTATGCTATCTTTAGACTGAATGAAAATACAAAATAAAGCTGATCATGCTATATACACATACTCTATGCTATCTTTAGACTGACTGAATATACAAAATAAAGTTGATCGTGCTATATACACATACTCTATGCTAGCTTTAGACTGACCGAACATGCAAAATAAAGTTGATCATGCTATATACAGATACTCTATGCTATCTTTAGACTGACTGAACATACAAAATAAAGTTGATCGTACTATATACATATACTCTATGCTATCTTTAGACTGACTGAATATACAAAATAAAGATGATCGTGCTATATACACATACTCTATGCTATCTTTAGACTGACTGAACATACAAAATAAAGTTGATCGTGCTATATACACATACTCTATGCTAGCTTTAGACTGACAGAACATACAAAATAAAGTTGATCGTGCTATCTACACATACTCTATGCTATCATTAGACTGACTGAATATACAAAATAAAGTTGATCGTGCTATATACACAGACTCTTTGCTATCTTTAGACTGACTGAACATACAAAATAAAGTTGATCGTGCTATATACACATACTCTATGCTATCTTTAGACTGACTGAAAATACAAAATAAAGCTGATCATGCTATATACACATACTCTATGCTATCTTTAGACTGACTGAATATACAAAATAAAGTTGATCGTGCTATATACACATACTCTATGCTAGCTTTAGACTGACCGAACATGCAAAATAAAGTTGATCATGCTATATACACATACTCTATGCTATCTTTAGACTGACTGAACATACAAAATAAAGTTGATCGTGCTATATACACATACTCTATGCTATCTTTAGACTGACTGAATATACAAAATAAAGATGATCGTGCTATATACACATACTCTATGCTATCTTTAGACTGACTGAACATACAAAATAAAGTTGATCATGCTATATACACATACTCTATGCTATCTTTAGACTGACTGAACATACAAAATAAAGTTGATCATGCTATATACACATACTCTATGCTATCTTTAGTCTGGCTGGACATGCAAAATAAAGTTGATCATGCTATACACACAGACTCTATGCTATCTTTAGACTGACTGAATATACAAAATAAAGCTGATCGTGCTATATACACAGACTCTATGCTATCTTTAGACTGACTGAACATACAAAATAAAGCTGATCGTGCTATATACACAGACTCTATGCTATCTTTAGACTGACTGAACATACAAAATAAAGTTGATCGTGCTATATACACATACTCTATGCTAGCTTTAGACTGACAGAACATACAAAATAAAGTTGATTGTGCTATATACACAGACTCTATGCTATCTTTAGACTGACTGAAAATACAAAATAAACATACAGAACATACAAAATAAAGTTGATCGTGCTATATACACATACTCTATGCTATCTTTAGACTGACTGAAAATACAAAATAAAGCTGATCATGCTATATACACATACTCTATGCTATCTTTAGACTGACTGAATATACAAAATAAAGTTGATCGTGCTATATACACATACTCTATGCTAGCTTTAGACTGACCGAACATGCAAAATAAAGTTGATCATGCTATATACAGATACTCTATGCTATCTTTAGACTGACTGAACATACAAAATAAAGTTGATCGTGCTATATACATATACTCTATGCTATCTTTAGACTGACTGAATATACAAAATAAAGATGATCGTGCTATATACACATACTCTATGCTATCTTTAGACTGACTGAACATACAAAATAAAGTTGATCGTGCTATATACACATACTCTATGCTAGCTTTAGACTGACAGAACATACAAAATAAAGTTGATCGTGCTATCTACACATACTCTATGCTATCATTAGACTGACTGAATATACAAAATAAAGTTGATCGTGCTATATACACAGACTCTTTGCTATCTTTAGACTGACTGAACATACAAAATAAAGTTGATCGTGCTATATACACATACTCTATGCTATCTTTAGACTGACTGAAAATACAAAATAAAGCTGATCATGCTATATACACATACTCTATGCTATCTTTAGACTGACTGAATATACAAAATAAAGTTGATCGTGCTATATACACATACTCTATGCTAGCTTTAGACTGACCGAACATGCAAAATAAAGTTGATCATGCTATATACACATACTCTATGCTATCTTTAGACTGACTGAACATACAAAATAAAGTTGATCGTGCTATATACACATACTCTATGCTATCTTTAGACTGACTGAATATACAAAATAAAGATGATCGTGCTATATACACATACTCTATGCTATCTTTAGACTGACTGAACATACAAAATAAAGTTGATCATGCTATATACACATACTCTATGCTATCTTTAGACTGACTGAACATACAAAATAAAGTTGATCATGCTATATACACATACTCTATGCTATCTTTAGTCTGGCTGGACATGCAAAATAAAGTTGATCATGCTATACACACAGACTCTATGCTATCTTTAGACTGACTGAATATACAAAATAAAGCTGATCATGCTATATACACATACTCTATGCTATCTTTAGACTGACTGAATATACAAAATAAAGTTGATCGTGCTATATACACATACTCTATGCTCTCTTTAGACTGACTGAACATACAAAATAAAGCTGATTGTGCTATATACACAGACTCTATGCTATCTTTAGACTGACTGAACATACAAAATAAAGCTGATCGTGCTATATACACATACTCTACGCTATCTTTAGACTGACTGAACATACAAAATAAAATTGATCGTGCTATATACACATACTCTATGCTATCTTTAGACTGACTGAACATACAAAATAAAGTTGATTGTGCTATATACACAGACTCTATGCTATCTTTAGACTGACTGAAAATACAAAATAAACATACAGAACATACAAAATAAAGTTGATCGTGCTATATACACATACTCTATGCTATCTTTAGACTGACTGAATATACAAAATAAAGTTGATCGTGCTATATACACAGACTCTATGCTATCTTTAGACTGACTGAACATACAAAATAAAGTTGATCGTGCTATATACACATACTCTATGCTATCTTTAGACTGATTGAAAATACAAAATAAAGCTGATCATGCTATATACACATACTCTATGCTATCTTTAGACTGACTGAATATACAAAATAAAGTTGATCGTGCTATATACACATACTCTATGCTAGCTTTAGACTGACCGAACATGCAAAATAAAGTTGATCATGCTATATACAGATACTCTATGCTATCTTTAGACTGACTGAACATACAAAATAAAGTTGATCGTGCTATATACATATACTCTATGCTATCTTTAGACTGACTGAATATACAAAATAAAGATGATCGTGCTATATACACATACTCTATGCTATCTTTAGCCTGACTGAACATACAAAATAAAGTTGATCATGCTATATACACATACTCTATGCTATCTTTAGACTGACTGAACATACAAAATAAAGCTGATCGTGCTATATACACAGACTCTATGCTATCTTTAGACTGACTGAACATACAAAATAAAGCTGATCGTGCTATATACACAGACTCTATGCTATCTTTAGACTGACTGAACATACAAAATAAAGTTGATCGTGCTATATACACATACTCTATGCTAGCTTTAGACTGACAGAACATACAAAATAAAGTTGATTGTGCTATATACACAGACTCTATGCTATCTTTAGACTGACTGAAAATACAAAATAAACATACAGAACATACAAAATAAAGTTGATCGTGCTATATACACATACTCTATGCTATCTTTAGACTGACTGAAAATACAAAATAAAGCTGATCATGCTATATACACATACTCTATGCTATCTTTAGACTGACTGAATATACAAAATAAAGTTGATCGTGCTATATACACATACTCTATGCTAGCTTTAGACTGACCGAACATGCAAAATAAAGTTGATCATGCTATATACAGATACTCTATGCTATCTTTAGACTGACTGAACATACAAAATAAAGTTGATCGTGCTATATACATATACTCTATGCTATCTTTAGACTGACTGAATATACAAAATAAAGATGATCGTGCTATATACACATACTCTATGCTATCTTTAGCCTGACTGAACATACAAAATAAAGTTGATCATGCTATATACACATACTCTATGCTATCTTTAGACTGACTGAACATACAAAATAAAGCTGATCGTGCTATATACACACAGACTCTATGCTATCTTTAGACTGACTGAACATACAAAATAAAGCTGATCGTGCTATATACACAGACTCTATGCTATCTTTAGACTGACTGAACATACAAAATAAAGTTGATCGTGCTATATACACATACTCTATGCTAGCTTTAGACTGACAGAACATACAAAATAAAGTTGATCGTGCTATCTACACAGACTCTATGCTATCATTAGACTGACTGAATATACAAAATAAAGTTGATCGTGCTATATACACATACTCTATGCTATCTTTAGACTGACTGAAAATACAAAATAAAGCTGATCATGCTATATACACATACTCTATGCTATCTTTAGACTGACTGAATATACAAAATAAAGTTGATCGTGCTATATACACATACTCTATGCTAGCTTTAGACTGACCGAACATGCAAAATAAAGTTGATCATGCTATATACACATACTCTATGCTATCTTTAGACTGACTGAACATACAAAATAAAGTTGATCGTGCTATATACACATACTCTATGCTATCTTTAGACTGACTGAATATACAAAATAAAGATGATCGTGCTATATACACATACTCTATGCTATCTTTAGACTGACTGAACATACAAAATAAAGTTGATCATGCTATATACACATACTCTATGCTATCTTTAGACTGACTGAACATACAAAATAAAGTTGATCATGCTATATACACATACTCTATGCTATCTTTAGTCTGGCTGGACATGCAAAATAAAGTTGATCATGCTATACACACAGACTCTATGCTATCTTTAGACTGACTGAATATACAAAATAAAGCTGATCATGCTATATACACATACTCTATGCTATCTTTAGACTGACTGAATATACAAAATAAAGTTGATCGTGCTATATACACATACTCTATGCTCTCTTTAGACTGACTGAACATACAAAATAAAGCTGATTGTGCTATATACACAGACTCTATGCTATCTTTAGACTGACTGAACATACAAAATAAAGCTGATCGTGCTATATACACATACTCTACGCTATCTTTAGACTGACTGAACATACAAAATAAAATTGATCGTGCTATATACACATACTCTATGCTATCTTTAGACTGACTGAACATACAAAATAAAGTTGATTGTGCTATATACACAGACTCTATGCTATCTTTAGACTGACTGAAAATACAAAATAAACATACAGAACATACAAAATAAAGTTGATCGTGCTATATACACATACTCTATGCTATCTTTAGACTGACTGAATATACAAAATAAAGTTGATCGTGCTATATACACAGACTCTATGCTATCTTTAGACTGACTGAACATACAAAATAAAGTTGATCGTGCTATATACACATACTCTATGCTATCTTTAGACTGACTGAAAATACAAAATAAAGCTGATCATGCTATATACACATACTCTATGCTATCTTTAGACTGACTGAATATACAAAATAAAGTTGATCGTGCTATATACACATACTCTATGCTAGCTTTAGACTGACCGAACATGCAAAATAAAGTTGATCATGCTATATACAGATACTCTATGCTATCTTTAGACTGACTGAACATACAAAATAAAGTTGATCGTGCTATATACACATACTCTATGCTATCTTTAGACTGACTGAATATACAAAATAAAGATGATCGTGCTATATACACATACTCTATGCTATCTTTAGCCTGACTGAACATACAAAATAAAGTTGATCGTGCTATATACACATACTCTATGCTATCTTTAGACTGACTGAACATACAAAATAAAGTTGATCATGCTATATACACATACTCTATGCTATCTTTAGTCTGGCTGGACATGCAAAATAAAGTTGATCATGCTATATACACAGACTCTATGCTATCTTTAGACTGACTGAATATACAAAATAAAGCTGATCATGCTATATACACATACTCTATGCTATCTTTAGACTGACTGAATATACAAAATAAAGTTGATCGTGCTATATACACATACTCTATGCTCTCTTTAGACTGACTGAACATACAAAATAAAGCTGATTGTGCTATATACACAGACTCTATGCTATCTTTAGACTGACTGAACATACAAAATAAAGCTGATCGTGCTATATACACATACTCTACGCTATCTTTAGACTGACTGAACATACAAAATAAAATTGATCGTGCTATATACACATACTCTATGCTATCTTTAGACTGACTGAACATACAAAATAAAGTTGATTGTGCTATATACACAGACTCTATGCTATCTTTAGACTGACTGAAAATACAAAATAAAGTTGATCGTGCTATATACACAGACTCTATGCTATCTTTAGTCTGGCTGGACATGCAAAATAAAGTTGATCATGCTATATACACAGACTCTATGCTATCTTTAGACTGACATAACATACAAAATAAAGCTGATCGTGCTATATACACAGACTCTATGCTATCTTTAGACTGACTGAACATACAAAATAAAGTTGATCGTGCTATATACACAGACTCTATGCTATCTTTCGACTGACAGAACATACAAAATAAAGTTGATCATGCTATAAACACAGACTCTATGCTATCTTTAGACCGACTGTACATACAAAATAAAGTTGATTGTGCTATATACACAGACTCTATGCTATCTTTAGACTGACTGAATACACAAAATAAAGTTGATCGTGCTATATACACATACTCTATGCTAGCTTTAGACTGACTGAACATACAAAATAAAATTGATCGTGCTATATACACATACTCTATGCTATCTTTAGACTGACTGAACATACAAAATAAAGTTGATCGTGCTATATACACAGACTCTATGCTATCTTTAGACTGACGGAATATACAAAATAAAGTTGATCGTGCTATATACACAGACTCTATGCTATCTTTAGACTGACAGAACATACAAAATAAAGTTGATCGTGCTATATACACAGACTCTATGCTATCTTTAGTCTGGCTGGACATGCAAAATAAAGTTGATCATGCTATATACACAGACTCTATGCTATCTTTAGACTGACATAACATACAAAATAAAGCTGATCGTGCTATATACACAGACTCTATGCTATCTTTCGACTGACAGAACATACAAAATAAAGTTGATCATGCTATATACACAGACTCTATGCTATCTTTAGACTGAATGAACATACAAAATAAAGTTGATTGTGCTATATACACAGACTCTATGCTAGCTTTAGACTGACTGAACATACAAATAAAGTTGATCGTGCTATATACACAGACTCTATGCTATCTTTAGTCTGGCTGGACTTGCATAATAAAGTCGATCAAACTACATACACACACTCTAAGCTATCTTTATCCTGGCTGGACATACAAAGTAAACAAGAGCAATCAGATATTGCAAACCTGCGCCCTGCTGTCTTTGTTACATTATAAAATTTATCTTTGGATTTTCCGGATTTTTATGATAATGTCCCAAGATGTGGAATCCTAGTGTACAGTCACACCGTTTCTTGCACTATGGTTTGAGTCAAATCGGGCTAGTAGTTACCCAGATATCCATAAATCCAGAATTCAATCCAATTCTAGCCAGGTCCTTTTATCCAGATCACGGCCAAAGCCTGGAATTCTTCATGCAGGTTAAGTTCATTCGCTGTGTTAAAATTTCAGCCAAATCGGATCAGCAGTTTTTGAGACACAGCTCCACACATACACAAACACAAACACACACACACACACACACACACACACACACACACACACACACACACACACACACACACATGATTAAAATACATATGAGTGAATCAGATAAAGTGCTACCTTCGTTTGACTGTCCATCTTCTGATAGCCAGACTCCAGTTTAACAGACTGTCTAAAGGGCGGTAATCCAATATTGCTCGTAACAGGCACTGATGACATCATCGTTGGCAATGGCTGTAAGCAGAGAATAAATGAATAAATTGAAATCCATGTCAGATATGTATAATATATCCTACAGTTAACCCTTTGGCAGTTACAGGCCAAAAATGTGAAATTAATTACGATGCAAGAAATATTCTGTTGAATATATTGAAACCAATTTGACTTGGAGCTTTTGCTTCCCATAGCAGTAACAGCTTTCCATTGACAAACTCAAAATATTCAACAGCTTTCTTGAATAGGTGTCTGGAAATTGAGATACTGGCATTTGAAGTGTTAAATGGTTTAAATAAGTTTGAAATCATAAATGCATGGCACGACAGGTGTATGATTGCATGGCACGACAGGTGTATGATTGCATGGCACGACAGGTGTATGATTGCATGGCACGACAGGTGTATGATTGCATGGCACGACAGGTGTATGATTGCATGGCACGACAGGTGTATGATTGCATGGCATGATAGGTGTATGACTGCATGGCACAACAGGTGTACCTCTGACATATCTAAATTACCATGAGAATAAGACAACTAATACTTTTCTATATGTTAGACATATTTCCAAGAAAAATAAAGAACATGAATTATTGGTTTTATTTCTAAGACTAAGCTAAGAAATGGTACTAAAACAGTAACCGAGTCAGTCATTCCAATGGTAAATTCTTAGTCTTTTGAAAATTGACATATATTGACCCCCCCCCCCCCCCCATCACCACCACCCCACACACACACACACCCGGCGGGCCGCCTACACACACACACACACACACCACCCTCCATCTCACTCCCAATCACAGATTCTTCCATGCTGTGAGGTATTATTATTGCTAGCATAAAAGCACTAAACAGATACATGCACACACACACGCACGCACACACGCACACGCACACGCACACACACACACACCTGTATTGGTTGCTGCGTGTACTGTTGCTGTATCTGTGACATCATCTGTTGTAGCTGCTGCTCCTGCTGAATGCGCTGAAACATGTACAGATTAATTGCCCATACATTATGTACAACATTAGAATAGCATAAATATAAGACCAATCGTTGTCACATGTGCAATGATTCATTTACAGAAAGATAAACGGGGGATGAATTTTGTGACCAAACTATGGATCTCACATTAGTTCCCAATACAGAACAATGCAAAAACCTGTCAAGATGAAGCACAAAATACAAAACATTCTACAGTCCAAATTTTTTAATAACCAAAATGCCTTTAACCTATTTACTTATTTGGGGTAATAATGTATCCAAGGTTTGTTCCCATAAGATAAGACAACCATGAATCAGACCAAGACCCAGAGATAAGTGTAAAGAAATCACATCTCAACTGTCACAGTCATCTGAAGATACAGATACACCTGTATCCTGTTTTCTGCATATCATACAGGAGAAAATCAAAGCTCTCAAGCACAGGTACCATCAGGTAAAGAAATGTTTGTTGCTTGTCTAAAACTAAAGGTGCAATAAATAGCTAAAATTGAGTAATACTCCATTCTCAGTCTCTATCTCTCTCTTTACCCGCCCCCTCACCCCTCCATACCCGCTCCCTCCCCCCACCCCCCCCCCCCTCCTCTCTCTGTAATTCACCTTTCCTGTTGCTGCCTAATTAGTTTCAAAATATTCAGCAACTTACATGTTTAGTTTTCTGGAAACTGATAGTCGGGTAGTTCAGAGATCGATTGATCCCAACATGAGCGGGGTGTGGGTGGAGCTTAGCTAGAGATTGGCGGGGAATAGCTAAAACTAGAAAGGTCCATTACCATCTGTTCCTGCGCCATCTCCATTTGTTGCTGAAGTTGTTGTATTCTTTGCTGTTCCAACAGTCTGTGTTGCTCTGTCTGCTGTTCCATCAGTCTGTGTTGCTCTGTCCGCTGCTCACGAGCCAACTGCTCCTGTGGCTCATATAGTTGCTGATTGTACCTGCTGAGTGTCACCTGCTCAGTGTCCAAACTCGACAAGCCAGCTTCGGACTGAAACTTACCAGTTCTTGACCCAGGTGCTTGTGTAGGTGCAGCAGAATCAACAATAACATTTTCTGATAATGACTCCAGGGGTTTTTCTAATCAGAATAGGAAGAATAAAATAGCTAAATATTCAATATTAAAATAACTACAGACCAGTACCTGTGCATGTCAAGCTATCGGGGTAATTTGAACAATTTTAACATTTACCTAATTCTTAGGCCAGACACCACAATAGATAGAATGTTTGACATCTTTGTAAAAATCATAAAAAGATTTGATTAAAAAACCCAGACATACACATCATACTAGCTGCAACTCGCTGACACGTTGTTTTCATCTGTCAGTCAAGTTCATAGTTAACCTGTATTTATTTATCAACTACATCAAGAAAAGCCCAAAGGAGTGGACATTTTCAGTTTATCCATCATATGACATCATAATGACCTATGTGACGTGTAGGATAATGTCATAATCAATTACAGCATGAATGACTCAGCAACAGCGTCCAGTCAAATTAGTTTCAAAATATTCAACAGCTTCCCTGTATAGTTTTCTGGAAATTGATAGTCAGGGAGTTCAGGAATCGATTGATCCCAACACAAGCGAGGTGTGGGTGAAGCTTAGCTAAAGATGGGCGGGGCATGGCTAAGACTGGAAATGTCTATTGCAATATGTTTTAACAGAATCTAAGCAAGAACTAGTAACAAAGATTAAAGTTTATCTATTATCAGTGAATTCGACCTATTTATTGTGTCCTACCTGCAGATCCATAATGCTGTCTTCTACCTGATGGCCGTTCAAAGGGAGACCTTAACACAAGAACATGTCATTAGGGCTTCACGATGTACCGATATTATATCGAATAACGGTATCATAGCTATACCGTTAGTCATACCGATATGATATCGAATAACGGTATCATCACTATAGCGTTAGTCATACCGATATGATTTTGCTGATACCGAAATATCCAGATATAAGATAAAACCGGTATAACATTTTGTTAGGCAGATAATCTGCTTCCCATTAGTAATATTTCAATAGTATATAGCTGTCTCGTGATATAAGCTACTGCTCTTCGTATGGGAAAATGATATTTTAACTGTATTTAACGATCATGCTTTTCTTATTTATCCAGAGCTGTCAAATTGTTGTTTTGAGGCTAGTGGTAGAGTAATTGATAAATTAACGATTACGGCTATGAAAGTTGTCTACTTCTCGCAAAAAAATTGAATAAAACTTATTTTAATTACCATCATAGGACATTGGACGGTTAAAAATGTCTAAAACCTATCTTTTCCTGCACTAATATTTTATTATTGTTTGCTAGAAAAATCATAATATAAAATGAATTTTATTTTATATAAATTACTACAGCCTGGTTAGTCAGCGATTTCCCAGAATTGTGTGCCTTTGTAGTGACCGCCCAACAGCCCAAGTAAAGAGGAACCCGACAATATGAGAAAAACTTCTCAATTCCCGCGAGCTTTATTCACTTCATTAGATGTTGATCGATACAAGCTACTCTAACGAGAGCGAGCTTAGGCATATGTATTCGCAGCATATGGTAGTCTATTTAGTATGTGTTATAATGGCTAAGTTGTACCCCTGCGCGGAGATTTCCACATTTCCTGGTGATTTCGTCCCATTGCAAATTCATCCTATAAGGCACAGGTCATCGTGGTAAGTTCATTTGTTATTCTAACATATACATCAATGCAGATAGCCAGGAAAATTAGTAAAACGTATGTTTACATTCAGGTTTGACTCATAACATTGATATTTGTTAGTCAAATATCAGCAGCTTTAGCTGTTCGCAGTTTCACTGGCCGAGTTTATATGGGATGAGATGGTCACGGTTACCGGTATCTCGTGATCTCGACAAATATTTGTAATTTCGTGGCAAATTCAAATCATTTGTAGGGATGATTTGGGGGAGTTTCAGCCGTTTTGGGATATGATTTAACTGAAGACAGTTAAAATTTAGCGTTTAATTTCAGGATTCGTGTAATTTCTTGGTTTTATTGTGGAAATTTGCAGCGCCTATTTAAGCAGCGCTGATATACGTTGAATATAGAATCATACTACTCAAGCCTCACTCCATTTTTCCCATCGGAATAATACCGGTATTAAAGGTATACCAGTGTGAAAATTTATATCGATACCGATATTCATTTTTCTAATAGCGTGAAGCTCTACATGTCACCGTAATAACAACGTTTCGCACTAAGTAAGTAAATTTACCAAATTTCTTTTTCACGAGTGAGATGACATACTTACCTCCCTAACACTCTTGATATACTAGTATATCGGCTCTAAATTCAATAATATTCAGAATTAAAAAAAGTTATGTGCCCCTAATGGGCAGGTGGAAGTACACAGTCATGCACATGACAAACACCACCCACTGCGCATGCGCACACCGGTACTTCCGTCACTAAATATTGGCTGACATAGAAGCAACTATTCAATAACCAAAGGACCAGGCCTCCATGGGGTGGCGAGGCCGGGATTCTGTTAGGGAGGTAAGTATGTCATCTCACTCGTGAAAAAGAAATTTGATAAATTTACTTATTTCACATCATGATAACATACTTACCGCCCTAACACTCTTGATAAAAACCAGAATTTTAAAGTAAATTTTGGTGGGAGGGAGGCAAGGTCCTGAAAACCAGCACACCCTCGAAGAGACTAGGCTCTTTGAATTCTCAAGAGATTTAAAACATCTGAAATTGTGACTGAAACCACAACCAGGAATAGAATTTTGCATCGGATAGCCACAAGAAACACGGTTGAATAGAAGCCCGGGCAATCCTGTGCTGGTTGAATTGCTTCCTTTAGAATTAGAGATTCTATCTCCTCTTCTATGCACAACCGCTTGTCTGGATCTCTTGGAATTTGAGTCCAGACCGGTACCAGAGACAGATGCAATGGCGGACCTCTTATCCATTCTGGACTGTATCCATGCGAAAGCCATTGCAAGACTAAGCGGTCCTGAATTAACCGCCCCCACTTCTGAATGTGGAAAGTCAAACGACCTCCCACTGGTGCACCTAGGGTTGACGGGGTGCCCATAAATTTTAGAAGTGGGAGTGTCTCTGGTATGAGTGCCAACACCTGAGTGGTACTTCTGGTAACCGGAAAAAATTTTCTTGCATCAGGCCCGGTTACCATGCGCCGCTCCACGCTGCGTGGGCTGCTGTCTGGCTGGCTGCGCTTGAGGCGCTGGCTGACGTACAACAGCACGCTGCTGCTGGCGTAGCCGACGCGGTCTCTGAAACTGGCCGGCCTGCTTGCCTCTGACACTGCCAGCACCGCCACGAGCGTACTGCTGTTGAGCAGCCGAGGGCTGAACACGCACGTGTTCTCTGCACAGCACTTCAAACTGTACGCGCAGCGCCCTCTGGTTGCTCACCAAAGTCACTGTCTCCTGGAGATGCCGACAACCTTCACCTCCAAAGAGCCCAGGGCC
Organism: Chaetoderma sp. LZ-2023a; assembly: GCA_034401795.1. NCBI lineage: Eukaryota > Metazoa > Mollusca > Caudofoveata > Chaetodermatida > Chaetodermatidae > Chaetoderma > Chaetoderma sp. LZ-2023a. The sequence continues at coordinate 18,977,134 of CM067372.1, forward strand.
CGCCATCGGCGCTTGCAACAAGCGCGACTTGAGCTCCTGAGACGGGCACAAATTGTCCACTGCAAAAGTGCGCCTCGTTCTCAGTGACTTTGTGACAGACCTAGTCAGACAGTCCAACGCCAGGTTGATGCCATCCTGGATGGCTTATTGGACTGTCACAGGACTAGGCTGTTGCTGCACCGACGCTGCTACCACCCCCGATAGCAGCTGAGAGACATGCGACAGCGCACCAAATGCCGCTCGCGAGCTCTCCTCGGTGTCGCGCAAGGAGGCATTCGCCGAGCGCCTAGCGCCCGTGCACAACGCTCCCATGTCAGCACGGGAACCCAGCCGCGTATCTTCCCCAAGAGCTCTCCGTGGACGAGACGGCCGCCGGTAACCCATCCGCCATCGGTCTGGGTGCTAGGCCATATCGAGCATACAGACTAGCAGTAACTCGACATCACCTAGCTACCTCGCGGGGGGCCTTCGCGAGGTGACCTCTCGGTCTGATCGACCCCTCTGCCGCCGAGAACATATCTAAGATATGCTCAGCATACGGCAGAGACAGAGTCGTGCTGGCCAACGGCTTCGCCTGTAACCATGCCCGAGGGTTACCGGCGGCCGTCTCGTCCACGGAGAGCTCTGGTCTAACAGCGAGGAGCCACGCACACGCTTCTGACCAGTCTTCATCCGTGGCTACCTGCGAATTGCCGACGAGCAGCAGGCCCTCGTAATCTTCAATGGCATTCGCAGGTATGGCCGAGGAGGAGGCTATAGACGAACCTGGCTGCCCAGGGAACGTATACGGGCCCGCGAGGGCTGGCATAGCATTCTCCATAGGCAAACCAGGCACCAAGGCCGCGCTTGTGTGAGGGGGTTCATGCACACCAGAGCGGCCCGGAACGTCCGTATGAGATTCCACATCCAAGCGTGGAATCATATACGGCCAGCCGTCTGCTCCAAACCGGGCCACAGGCTGAACCATGAAACCCGCTCCCGAGGGAACAGTGCCATAGGTGCGAGCGTTCACGCTCCCCATGAGAGGAGTGTAGACGTTCACATCCATGTCTTCATGGTCAACCTCTGGATGAGTGTACTCCGCGAGTGATCGTGGTCAGGCCCGCTGGTCGGGTCCCGCCTGATGTTTCTCGCGCCGCTGGAACACCAGGCGATGCAAACATCAAGCCTGGGTCCAAGACAGCCGCCCCTGGATCACTAAACACTTTGTCCGAGCTAGTAGGGCATGATCCAGGGACGGGGGCTACCTGCACTGAGGTCGATGCGCAGGAAGTTGAAACACCTGTGCCAGGCAACATGCCGCGAAGCATGTCAGGCATCAGGTCTTTCAAAGTCCTGCGCATCTCACTCACTAACTCAACCTTGAAGGCCTCGAGCCCACCCGTCTCAGAGGCCTTCTTCTTACCCTCCTTCTTAGATTTCTTGCCCTCCTCAGCCATCATCTTAGCCTGAAAAGAGAAGAATTCAGAGGTTAGATTCCACCCGCCCCCAACTCTTTACAAATGACACATTTGTTAGTTAGTCTACAAGCTGAACACAGATGGCAAGGGTGGGGGAAGAATCTAGCCTTCATAGGCGTCAGACAGGATGGACACTTCTGAAAGGGAAGGGATACGAAGACAATGAGTATGATAGTTTCAAAGCCTTGTTAATTGACTATTAGTAGAAACCAAAACAAACTCGAGAGAAGACATCCACTTTTATGACAGACAACCCTGACGGGACAGCTGACTTCTCTAGTTAATAAAAACCAATCACAACCAGCACCCTAAATTAAGAGAGAGAGAGAGAGAAAGATTATGACTATCTAGATATCTCTCCATCCTCCTAATAAAAAGGGAGATGAACACATCACAGACTTCTCTAAACTAAGATTATGACATCAAGGAAAGAGAAAAAACTCTGGTTGATTATGACATCAAACCTCAATGCAAAAGCTCCTTCAAGGAGAGGGGATGTCAGAAAGAATGCAAGAAATATCTAGATATTAAAGACATTCATACCTCCCGAATAATATAATATTAAATTATATATATTCGAGAACCCATGCACACGCAAGAGAGAATATAGTGCAATAGCAAAAGGCAGCAGAAAATTATGATTATTTTCAAATAATTATACGCCATAATTAATAAACTCCCTTAGCCTGAGCACAGGCAACCATCCTCTTGTGCATGAGAACACGTACATCCATCCGCCGAGACTCCTCTTCCAGAAGAACTGATGAGGGGGATGGGACAAAAGGAAGGAGATATTTCATCTATTAATTTAATATATCTCCAACCCGTAGACATATCACAATGATAAGTCAAACCCGGGACGTGAACAACCTTCGAGAGAAGAACAGGAATCCTTGTTCAGTCACAAGACAAACCTGTAAGCATAAAACACAAGAGATTAATAGCCCTAGGCGCTGGGAAAAAATTTACAAGGATTCCCAGCGCCTGAAAACGCGGTACCGCCGCGACGAAAACCGGTAACAAATAAAAGTTACAAGTCTTAAATAAATACAAGGAACAATGTCACCTTAGATGATGACGAGGACTCCTCCTCCAACAGTTTAGCATCAGCCATGATGGATAGGGATGATTTTGTTCTAGTAGAATTCAGAAAAGAGCCTGTGAAGATTTTCACATGTTGCTTCTCAGCCAATATATTAGAAAACGGAAGTACCGGTGCGCACATGCGCAGTGGGTGGTGTTTGTCATGTGCATGACTGTGTACTTCCACCTGCCCATTAGGGGCACCTAACTTTTTATAATTCTGAATATTATTGAATTTAGAGCCGATATACTAGTATATCAAGAGTGTTAGGGAGGTAAGTATGTTCTCATGATGTGAAAAGTGTTTGCTGTGTGCCTGACGCTCGTCTTCACTTGGTGAAGCACAAAGTCGGAATGATCTGAACATGGAATGTGCACCCCTTTTATACCCTTGGGGTATGCATGGTGGGGGTGGGGGTGGTGGCGGCTTGGTGGTGGTGGTTTTGGCGACTTGGTGAAGACAAGCATCAGGCACACAGCAAACACTTTTAGTGCTAAACATTGTTATTAAGATTTTATCACCAAAGGAGAATGGATACTGCTAGTACTTCCATGGGGGTGCCGGGAACAGAGATAGTTATACCGTCCATCTCTGGCCTGACCCTCGACTCAGTGGACATCGATCTATGGAAGGTACCTTCCACCCCTGATGTCACCAACACTAAAGCGGTGACACATGGTGAGAAACAGAAGGCCAGCAGCTCCCCACATATGTGGAGGCTCAGCCGCCATTACCAGCCAGGGACAGGAAAAGAAGTAGAATAGAAGGGTACAGAGACTCATCTCTTTCTACCAGCTGCCAATAAACTTTGGCAAAAACCCCTGCAAGGAGTATAGGGCCTCGACGCAGCATGAGAAATTGAATGATGCAATAAAAACCAACTCGTTTCCGAAGATGCTGAAGGCATCAGTGCCATTCATACCGGAAGAATCGGATTTTGTATTCACCGCAGAATGGCAGAATCGACACGATGACTTCAGCAAAAAGCTGACCAAACTTCTGGCATCATACACGGCCAACAAACTGGCCATGCCGTACTGTAAGATGACCGTTTACAAAACGGTTTTCGCCGAGGCCTGGATCCACCAACTCCACACCATGGAACCATCTGGGATTACTAATCTAGCAGGGTGAAAACCGCTTTTTCCTTCAGTCATCGGGCAACAACACCTGACAACTGAAAACATAGTTATAACAGCTCTACATGTTATACAATATGTAGAATAACATGACATTAACCATTTAGTGGTCAAACTTTCACACAAAAATTTTAATATTTGCTAATTGAATGTCCATTTACAGGCAAAGAAAAGTTATCGAGCCAGTCATTCCAGTGGTAAAGTTTTAAAGATTATATTCGCTTGGACTGAAAATGGGCATTCCACAAGATGAGAACAGAAGCCGGTATGAGCATTAAAGCAACACAGGAGCTCAAATATAAGAATGACAGAAGCTCCATCAAAGACAACAGAATAAACTGCTGGAGGAAATATATATGAAATTCATTTGTGCTCCCAAAGAATCGGACAAATTAATATCTGTTATGAAGGGCCTATTGGCAGATCACACTAAGATATACGGTAATTACGACTTGTGCAATTTCAGCTATGGTGATTTCACGACAAGCTCATGCACATACATATTCATACACACCCATACAACACAAATGCACGCACATGCAATACACCTGTCTCACATTGACATTATGATGACAGGACAGCTAAATGAATGCTCTGAGGTATACTGGACGAGCTGGGAATTAGATGATAAAATCATGGGCTGAACAGGCATGTACACACATACACGAGTGCTAACACATACAGATGTCAGTAGTGTCAATCATGGGCTGAACAGGCATGTACACACATACATGAGTGCTAACACATACAGATGTCAGTAGTGTCAATCATGGGCTGAACAGGCATGTACACACATACATGAGTGCTAACACATACAGATGTCAGCAGTGTCAATCATGGGCTGAACAGGCATGTACACACATACATGAGTGCTAACACATACACATGTCAGCAGTGTCAATCATGGGCTGAACAGGCATGTACACACATATATGAGTGCTAACACATCCAGATGTCAGCAGTGTCAATCATGGGCTGAACAGGCGTGTACACACATACATGAGTGCTAAGACATACAGATGTCTGCAGTGTCAATCATGGGCTGAACAGGCATGTACACACATACATGAGTGCTAACACATACACATGTCAGCGGTGTCACTCATGGGCTGAACAGGCATGTACACACATACATGAGTGCTAACACATACAGATGTCTGCAGTGTCAATCATGGGCTGAACAGGCATGTACACACATACATGAGTGCTAACACATACAGATATCAGCAGTGTCAATCATGGGCTGAACAGGCGTGTACACACATACATGAGTGCTAACACATACAGATGTCAGCAGTGTCAATCATGGGTTGAACAGGCATGTACACACATACATGATTGCTAACACATACAGATGTCAGCAGTGTCAATCATGGGCTGAACAGGCGTGTACACACATACATGAGTGCTAACACATACACATGTCAGCAGTGTCAATCATGGGCTGAACAGGCATGTACACACATACATGAATGCTAAAACATACAGATGTCTGCAGTGTCAATCATGGGCTGAACAGGCATGTACACACATACATGAGTGCTAACACATACAGATGTCAGCAGTGTCAATCCTTTAACCATTACAACGACAGCACCATCTTCCACCAAATTTGTTGAAAAATGAACACCAGCTCATCTTTTAATTTAATTTAAAAATGTAAGATTTTGACATCAGTAAGCGGTAAAGGTTAATGGTCAAGATTCATTAAGAAAATTTACATTTACACTTGCTAAATAGACCCTTAATGGCCAAGAAAAAAACTATGAAAATCTACGTCTGGGATGACCGGCTCGGGTAATGAGCCAGGAATTCTATTGGTAAATATAAGTCTTCGCTTGGCCTGCAAATTGGCACTCCACAAGACCACTGTATAGGGTGATTTGACCGGCTTGACCATTAAGCTGTTATAAATGTTTGAATAGATTTAATAAATTAAGCATACATCGAGCACACTCAGATCATGGCAAGTGTTAGTCGATGTAGACTCACTCACCTATGCTCTCTACTAGGCGGTGATGAAAACAGCTCATCTTGTAACGATTGACGTCTATGTGAGGCCGGCTCTGACACACCTCTAGCTATCACGGGCGAGTCAGGTTTACTCCTACAAAACATGTACATACATGACGAAACATAAGTATGAAGCGATAGAGTGATCTATTTCTAGCTATGCCCCGCCCATTTATAGCTAAGATCCGCCCACCTTTCACACATATTGGAAACAATTTATATACTTTGAATCCGGAATTCCCAGAATCCCAATTTCAAAGTAAGTATGTTTATTAAATAGTAAATCCAGCAGAGACATACACTGCAGGAAGAACTGCAGAAAACCACAGTTTTCATCTTGAGAACGGCTCTCCAAGTGTGATACCAGCGATCGAAAAGAAGAAGAAGAGACATACATTTCATACACTTGACGGACATTTTACCATTCGTGACAGACCTAGATACACCACTATGTATTGTACCATCAGCCTACATCACATGTGACTAAATAATCATAATATCATATATACTTGAGTGACAGATCCAATCCCTCGCTAACATAAGCACTGCAGACAAATCACCCACAAATACTACAAACACGGATTATGATGAAATGGATGGCACACAGGTTAACATTTCAATGGTCAAGCTAGCAAACACCAGCCTCTGCAATGGTCATGATAAATGACCGTAATAACTGAGCCAGAGATTTCAGAGGTAGATTAAAACAAACAATCTCTTGCTCTGCAAATGGACATTTTTAATAGGAAAATTGAATTTCTAAACTACTTTAAGGCTTATATATAGAGGATCTTAAATGAGTTGCGGGTTAATATTAAAATTATCAACCTACAGCACATCTCAGAAATAACTTAATATGTTTACAAACAAGTTATAACACAATGTAAGATATGTTTCTTCTTTTGAACTTAATTTGATTGGAAGCCATTTCTGCCTTAAGCAGCAATGGCTTCCAATCAAATTAAGTCCAAAATATTCAACAATACATTTTATTTCTAACCTGTACTGTAGTTTTAGTAAATATCATCTTGAGTATAAGTACACAACCAAACGGGTACATTTGGTGTAGCCAAAGGCTATAAAAGGAGCATGCAAACAGCACATCGGCATCCACACGCGTCAGGACAAACCAGAAGCAATGCATCAAGCTTTTAGAAAAATCATACGAGCAAATGATATTTATTACAGTAAATGAGGGAGTTATTATTTAGGGGGTGGCCGTGGGGGGTGAGTGGAGGTAGGAGAGCTTGTTTAGTATTTTATCTCAGACTTTTGCTGACAACATTGCATTACCTGATGGAGATCATAAAGCGTGACACTTGAGAAAATACTGTAAATTATGTCTCCAAAGTGTTTTATGGTTAAAAACTGTATCTTTTATTGATGTGGTGCATAGATTGCATAACTTTTCTTCTATTTGTGGCAAAAATGTTCCACTTAGTGCTTGATTCTTACATGAGCAAAGAGTCTAAATCAATGTCCTTTCCTAGTCCAAGATAGTCACTGGAAGCCGTCTCTTCTGCTATGGCTGGAGTCTGTGTATCTGGCGACTCAAAATCTCTTCTAACATTTTCGGAAAGTGGCAGCTGATAAAACATGGCAATAAAATACAGAGTAAGCAAAGAAATTTCACAAGAGCGTTAATCACCTATCATGACCTTTAACCCTGTGACCTCTAGGTTATTGACTTTATTATCAAGTTTATTAACCCTATGCTGGTCACATGCACCAAGTGAGGTGTACCAGGTTGAAGGTCAAATTTGAGGTGACCTTGACATATGTAAATTCAATTTGTCTAAGGTACGTGTAACTGCTTTAAAATGGCATTATAAACCTCAATGGATGAATCCAGTTTTAGCCATGCTCTGCCCATCTCTAGCTAAGCTCCACCCATGCTTCGCCCATGCTGGGATCAATCAATACCTACACTCTCTGAATCTCAATTTTCAGAAAACTATACAGGAAACCTGTTGAATATTTTGTAACTAATTTGACTGGGTGTTGTTGCTGCCTTAGTTTCAAAATATTCAACAGCATGTTTATTAAATAGTAATAATTTCGTACAACAACGCTTAGTCCGTCATCAATTAAGCGTTTGTGATGAACTTAGCTACGTCACTCTTGACGTAATTAATTATGATGTCAGCCTATATGTCACGCAGTTGATTATGACATCATATTATTGATGTATAAATTAGGCTTGCGCGATTATTGCTTTCAGTAATCACGATCGATTATTTAATAATAATCGCGATTACTCGATTAATCAGCTTGAGTACAAATTACCCAGTTATAACAGCAAAAAAGCATATCAATGACGAAAGCTGCAATGATGTTGAGAAAGGTCGATTTGCAGGCCAAGAGATTATTTTTGAAAATGCATCACTGGAATGACTGGCTCGATTCTCGAGCCAGTCATTCCAGTGATACATTTTCAAAAATATCCCTCTCTTGGCCTGCAAATGGGCATGTATTCGCTGAGCAAAATGTAAATTTCCGTGACCGATCGCAATAAAGAATAATTAAAAGGTAGGTTTTGAAATATTTTATGCTGTAGAATTATTCACGATTATTCGATTATTTAATTTTTAACCATATAAATTCACGATTTAAAACATAATCGCGATTTTCGATTTAATCGCGGAATCGCGCAAGCCTAGTATAAATGGCAACCCGCCATTATAGCAATGTTATAAACACAACCGTGTCTCTATCTAGCAGCTAAAGCATGCTATACTGCATCATGTTTAGTTTAAATTAGTTGAGAATCAGTCTAAAAAATGATCGGGTAAAATTGAAACTTAAAATATGAGTTAACCCGTTAACACTCAAGCTGGCCAAAAAATGGTTTCAGCAATGGTCTTGAGAAATGTCCATTTGCAGACCAAGAAAAAACTATTTTTGACAATTTACCACTGGACTGACCGGCTCGATAATCGAGCTATTCATTCCAGTGGTAAATTTTTAAAAATAGTCATCTCTTGGTCTGCAAATGGACATTTTATGAAAAATTTGAAATATTTTAAAACAAATTTGAGGGTTAAAGGGTTAATGATAGGACTGGTCTACAAATATATCTCTAATCAATGCTTAGGCACATTCACAAACCATGAGTCAATATACACATCATGCCGTACCGCATTACTACTCCTCGTTGTCGTGGGAGCTGCTTGTCTTGCCGTTCTTCCTGGAGGAAATGCTGGTTTTAGTATCCAGTCAATATCGACGTCACTCGGCTCTGAGAGTCCTAGCCAATCAGCTGGAGATGATTCTTTCTGTGCCAGTTTCACCACCTCAGGCTCCTTGTCGGAAGTAACAGTCAGTGCTTTGTCTGAAGGATTGTGTCCGGATGCGAGCTCCAGCCAGGAGAGACTATCCGGTTTGCTCGGCTTGGAGAATGGACGACTCCTCTCCTTAGTGGGGATAAACATGTCAGCTGGATCATCCTCAGACTGGAATCTAAAGTATATCCAATAAAATAACATGGTTACATAAACTATGTGTAAATATATGTTCCAGTGTGTGTGCGTGCGTGCGCGTGAGTATGTGCATGTATGGTGTATGTTTGTGCATGTGTATGTGAATTTGTGTACGTGCGACCGTGTGTGCGTGCGTGCATGTGTGCATGTTACTGTATTAATGTGGAATATGTAGACAGTACATGGACATGAGTCTCCTGTATGGGTCGTAATCTCTGATGATACACCATGCAAGGGTGCTGATGACCGAGCATGGTAGAGCCCACTGTAAGAATCAAATAAGCATCTATCGTGTTGCTGGCAGGATCGCCATGGTTTATAAGAGTACCTTGTACTGCTGATTGAGTAAGTATCAGCAAGATTTAGTCAAGATATCACCAAATCGAGAGGGTAGGATTAATATTCTTATAATGCACTAATTCACTGTTTCCAAATGCATGTAAATAGTGCTGCACATCACAAGGAAAGCATGTGACTACACACAATGTAGCACGTCACATGTTAGTCAGGTGATTACACACCAGCAGAGCTTATATCTTTAGTATAGTAAAGGGGAGTGGGGTGGAGTTGGTTGGGGTGGGATGAAACAGAGTAGAGAAGAGTGGAGTGAGGTGGAGTGGAGCGGGGTGGAGTGGAGTGGAGTGGAGTGGAGTGGAGTGGAGTGGAGTGGAGCGGGGCAGAGTGGAGTGAAGTGGAGTGGAGCGGGGTGGAGTGGAGTGAAGTGAAGTGGAGCGGGGTGGAGTGGAGTGAAGTGGAGTGGAGTGGAGTGGAGTGGAGTGGAGTGGAGTGGAGTGGAGTGGAGTGGAGTGGAGTGGAGTGGAGTGGAGTGGAGTAGATCATCGAGGCTACCATTTTGAATTAATGGAGAGATGTGGTCTGTCACTCAAGTATATGCCGTCATAATCAAATATGTCACATATAGGCGATGTTTGATGAATGACGTGTTTAGCTCTGTCATGAATATTTCTGTCTGTCAAGTGTACGAATTGAGGTCTTTGACAGACTTACTATTTACTAAACATTCTGTTGAATATTTTGAAACTTATTTGACGGGGAGCTTTTGCTGCCATAGGCAAGCTATAGGCAGCAACAGCAATCAGTCAAATTATTTTCAAAATATTCAACAGCTTACCCGTAGTTACCTAGAAATTTGGATTTTGTGACATCAGGGTTCAATGTACATAATTCGATCCCAACACACACTAAGCATGGGCTTAGATAGAAATGGGCGGGTCATAGCCAGAAATGGATCCCTCCATTAGAGTGGCTATGCTCATATGAACCCTGACATCTTTGGTCATACTTGAGCACCCTGAGCAGCTACAGAGTTACCACGTAAACTCTGGCTTTATACCACGTCACATGATTTCACACAATGCACTACATCACATGATCAGGGAAATTTGTAACAAGTTGCAGGGAGTAGGTACTCGAGTTATCCTTTTACAGTGCTAAGTTGACGAGGGTAAGTACTGATTGGCATCACTCTAGGATATCTAGTAATGAGTTAACAAGCTAATCTCATCCTATTAATTTACATCAGTAACACGATTAGAGCTACCCACAATGCACCACATCAAGGTTTCCTGGCTGGGATGTGTGTAGTTAACCCTTTAATACGTAAGACATCCAAAATCTGCTTTTGCAGTGATTTAGAGCGTTCATTTCCAGAGCAAGAAGCCTATTTTTGAAAATTACCACAATTATAGAAACATTCATCTGCTACATGAATGGAGCACACGAGATAATTAAATTCACTGCAAAAATCTCTCACGATCATGTGAGCTTTCTAGACACAAATATCACCATCATGGGAAAACATTCCATAAAATTTGACCCTTACACCAAACCAACAGACACACATGGCTATCTACACTACCAGTCAGCACACCCAGATTCCACGAAAGATGCCAGTTCATATGGTCAATTCCTCAGACTGAGAAGAATCTGCACCAACACATATGACTTTGAAAAACATGCCAGCGACACTATCATGCACTCTGAAAACAGGGGTTATCCAATAGAAGACTTTGAAGTTACAACAGAGCTTCAGTACAAGACAGACATGTACACTCCAAACACGTAAGGACAAAAACGTTCTGAATGACAGAATTACACTAACCAGTGACTTCCACTAGCATAGCACATCGCATAAGAAAACCAGCAACAGAGACTGGGATCTTCTAAAACGAGTGCCAAATGCAGAGAGACATTCACACAGAAACTTCAGCTTGGACATAGAAGAAAGCCCACAATCAATGACCAGCTAGTCAGAGCAGACTTCACCTTTTCAAATTAGAAATGATTCCAGGGCAGCACGATCCTGAATAAGATAGAAAATGTCAGAAACAAAACTGTACTTTTTGTTCCCACCAACAACAAGGGAAACTGCTTTCAAACTTCGCACACACGGCTGAAATACAAAAGCCGTGTACATGCATACTGCAGTACCAGAAATGCCATCTATCTCCTTATATGTTCCCTCTGCCAGAAACAATATGTCGGAGAAATCAAATGGGAATTCCAAATCAGAATCAAGGGACATTTTAGAGATGTTAAAAACAACAGAGACACACCAGTCTCCCAACACTAACCTCTTACAGCGCCTTCAATACAGAGCGATAGTACTCCCACACGATCCTGATAGCCGTAAAGCAACGTCGTCACGCAAGGAATGTGATTCTTATTGTCCACCAACTACATACCATGGATCTAGAACCCTATATGTTGTAAAACCATAATTTCAAAATATTCAACAGCTTTTCTGTTTGTTTACCGTGAGATAGAGATATTTATAGATGAAATGTTTAACATTCTATCTAATTCTCCCATCAGATGCTGCATGCCATTTGGATCGCTACATCAACCCATACCCCACTCTGTGTATGGCTCAACAAAATAATGACTATGTGATGATTATTTTCAATTACAATTAAACAAGACAATTAAATAGATGATATTCTATATATTTGAATTTTATTGTTTAAAAATAACACAAATTGAAAGCTGTTTACAAATTCTTAAAAAAATAAATGGTAATGTCAAAAGCACCACCTGACCAAATAAGAGAAAAAGTAACCACAGCGGATGGGAGGAGGGAACAAAGGAATAATATTCTACCAAAGTAACAAGATTGTCAAAGTTACATGATTATTGTATAAATGTGAACTGAGTAATAAAGATATATAATTATGCAATACATGACGCCAAAATGGCATGAATAGCCCTCCTGTTCTAGCTACAGGTGCTAGCGGTGGACAGTTATTATGTGTGTACACAATGTGGATGGTGGTAGCAGTGGACAGTTATTATGTGTGTACACAATGTGGATGGTGCTAGCGGTGGACAGTTATTACGTGTGTACACAATGTGGATGGTGGTAGCAGTGGACAGTTATTATGTGTGTACACAATGTGGATGGTGGTAGCAGTGGACAGTTATTATGTGTGTACACAATGTGGATGGTGGTAGCAGTGGACAGTTATTACGTGTGTACACAATGTGGATGGTGGTAGCAGTGGACAGTTATTATGTGTGTACACAATGTGGATGGTGGTAGCAGTGGACAGTTATTATGTGGGTACACAATGTGGATGGTGGTAGCAGTGGACAGTTATTACGTGTGTACACAATGTGGATGGTGGTAGCAGTGGACAGTTATTATGTGTGTACACAATGTGGATGGTGGTAGCAGTGGACAGTTATTATGTGTGTACACAATGTGGATGGTGGTAGCAGTGGACAGTTATTATGTGTGTACACAATGTGGATGGTGGTAGCAGTGGACAGTTATTATGTGTGTACACAATGTGGATGGTGGTAGCAGTGGACAGTTATTACGTGTGTACACAATGTGGATGGTGGTAGCAGTGGACAGTTATTATGTGTGTACACAATGTGGATGGTGGTAGCAGTGGACAGTTATTACGTGTGTACACAATGTGGATGGTGGTAGCAGTGGACAGTTATTATGTGTGTACACAATGTGGATGGTGCTAGCGGTGGACAGTTATTATGTGTGTACACAATGTGGATGGTGGTAGCAGTGGACAGTTATTACGTGTGTACACAATGTGGATGGTGCTAGCGGTGGACAGTTTTTACATGTGTACATAATGTGGATGGTGCTAGCGGTGGACAGTTATTATGTGTGTACACAATGTGGATGGTGGTAGCGGTGGACAGTTTTTACGTGTGTACACAATATGGATGGTGCTAGCGGTGGACAGTTATTATGTGTGTACACAATGTGGATGGTGGTAGCGGTGGACAGTTATTATGTGTGTACGTAATGGTGATAGAGGTGGACAGTTTTTACGTGTGTACACAATGTGGATGGTGCTAGCGTTGGACAGTTTTTGCGTGTGTACATAATGTGGATGGTGCTAGCGGTGGACAGTTTTCAGATGTGTATGTAATGTGGATGGTGCTAGCAGTGGACAGTTTTTACATGTGTACACAATGTGGATGGTGCTAGCGGTGGACAATTTTTACGTGTGTACACAATGTGGATGATGGTAGAGGTGGACAGTTTTTATGTGTGTACACAATGTGGATGGTGGGAACGGTGGACAGTTTTTACATGTGTACAATGTGGATGGTGGTAGCGGTGGACAGTTTTTACATGTGTACACAATGTGGATGGTGCTAGAGGTGGACAGTTTTTACATGTGTACACAATGTGGATGGTGGTAGTGGTGGACAGTTTTACATGTGTACACAATGTGGATGGTGCTAGCGGTGGACAGTTTTACGTGTGTACGTAATGTGCATGGTGCTAGCGGTGGACAGTTTTTACATGTGTACACAATGTGGATGGTGGTAGAGGTGGACAGTTTTTACATGTGTACACAATGTGAATGGTGGTAGCGGTGGACAGTTTTACGTGTGTACACAATGTGGATGGTGGTAGTGCTGGACAGTTTTTACATGTGTACACAATGTGGATGGTGGTTGTGGTGGACAGTTTTTACATGTGTACACAATGTGGATGGTGGTAGCGGTGGACAGTTTTTACGTGTGTACATAATGTGGATGGTGGTAGCGGTGGACAGTTTTTACATGTGTACACAATGTGGATGGTGGTAGCGGTGGACAGTTTTACGTGTGTACACAATGTGGATGGTGGTAGCGCTGGACAGTTTTTACATGTGTACACAATGTGGATGGTGCTAGCGGTGGACAGTTTTTACATGTGTACACAATGTGGATGGTGGTAGAGGTGGACAGTTTTTACATGTGTACACAATGTGTATGGTGGTAGCGGTGTATAGTTTTTACATGTGTACACAATGTGGATGGTGGTAGCGGTGGACAGTTTTACGTGTGTACACAATGTGGATGGTGGTAGCGCTGGACAGTTTTTACATGTGTACACAATGTGGATGGTGCTAGCGGTGGACAGTTTTTACATGTGTACACAATGTGGATGGTGCTAGCGGTGGACAGTTTTTACATGTGTACACAATGTGGATGGCGGTAGAGGTGGACAGTTTTACATGTGTACACAATGTGGATGGTGCTAGCGGTGGACAGTTTTTACATGTGTACAGAATGTGGATGGTGGTAGCGGTGGAGTTTTTACATGTGTACACAATGTGGATGGCGGTAGAGGTGGACAGTTTTACATGTGTACACAATGTGGATGGTGCTAGCGGTGGACAGTTTTTACATGTGTACACAATGTGGATGGTGGTAGCGGTGGAGTTTTTACATGTGTACACAATGTGGATGGTGGTAGAGGTGGACAGTTTTTACATGTGTACACAATGTGGATGGTGGTAGCGGTGGACAGTTTTTACATGTGTACACAATGTGGATGGTGGTTGCGGTGGACAGTTTTTACATGTGTACACAATGTGGATGGTGGTAGCGGTGGACAGTTTTTACGTGTGTACATAATGTGGATGGTGGTAGCGGTGGACAGTTTTTACATGTGTACACAATGTGGATGGTGGTAGCGGTGGACAGTTTTACGTGTGTACACAATGTGGATGGTGGTAGCGCTGGACAGTTTTTACATGTGTACACAATGTGGATGGTGCTAGCGGTGGACAGTTTTTACATGTGTACACAATGTGGATGGTGGTAGAGGTGGACAGTTTTTACATGTGTACACAATGTGTATGGTGGTAGCGGTGTATAGTTTTTACATGTGTACACAATGTGGATGGTGGTAGCGGTGGACAGTTTTACGTGTGTACACAATGTGGATGGTGGTAGCGCTGGACAGTTTTTACATGTGTACACAATGTGGATGGTGCTAGCGGTGGACAGTTTTTACATGTGTACACAATGTGGATGGTGCTAGCGGTGGACAGTTTTTACATGTGTACACAATGTGGATGGCGGTAGAGGTGGACAGTTTTACATGTGTACACAATGTGGATGGTGCTAGCGGTGGACAGTTTTTACATGTGTACAGAATGTGGATGGTGGTAGCGGTGGAGTTTTTACATGTGTACACAATGTGGATGGTGGTAGAGGTGGACAGTTTTTACATGTGTACACAATGTGGATGGTGGTAGCGGTGGACAGTTTTTACATGTGTACACAATGTGGATGGTGGTTGCGGTGGACAGTTTTTACATGTGTACACAATGTGGATGGTGGTAGCGGTGGACAGTTTTTACGTGTGTACATAATGTGGATGGTGGTAGCGGTGGACAGTTTTTACATGTGTACAATGTGGATGGTGCTAGCGGTGGACAGTTTTTACATGTGTACACAATGTGGATGGTGGTAGAGGTGAACAGTTTTTACATGTGTACACAATGTGGATGGTGGTAGCGGTGAACAGTTTTTACATGTGTACACAATGTGGATGGTGGTAGCGGTGGACAGTTTTACGTGTGTACACAATGTGGATGGTGGTAGCGGTGGACAGGTTTTACATGTGTACACAATGTGGATGGTGCTAGCGGTAGACAGTTTTACATGTGTACACAATGTGGATGGTGGTAGCGGTGGACAGTTTTTACGTGTGTACACAATGTGGATGGTGGTAGCGGTGGACAGTTTTTACGTGTACAATGTGGGTGGTGGTAGCGGTGGACAGTTTTACATGTGTACACAATGTCGATGGTGCTAGCGGTGGATAGTTTTTACGTGTGTACACAATGTGGATGGTGCTAGCGGGGGACAGTTTTACGTGTGTACACAATGTGGATGGTGGTAGCGGTGGACAGTTTTTACGTGTGTACACAATGTGGATGGTGCTAACGGTGGACAGTTTTCACGTGTGTACACAATGTGGATGGTGCTAGCGGTGGACAGTTTTACGTGTGTACACAATGTGGATGGTGCTAGCGGTGGACAGTTTTTACGTGTGTACGTAATGTGGATGGTGGTAGCGGTGGACAGTTTTTACGTGTGTACACAATGTGGATGGTGGTAGTGGTGGACAGTTTTACATGTGTACACAATGTGGATGGTGCTAGCGGTGGACAGTTTTACGTGTGTACGTAATGTGCATGGTGCTAGCGGTGGACAGTTTTTACATGTGTACACAATGTGGATGGTGCTAGAGGTGGACAGTTTTTACGTGTGTACACAATGTGGATGGTGGTAGTGGTGGACAGTTTTACATGTGTACACAATGTGGATGGTGCTAGCGGTGGACAGTTTTACGTGTGTACGTAGCGGTGGACAGTTTTTACATGTGTACACAATGTAAAGTTGGAAAGTCGGCTGAGCACGCAAGTGGAAGCAGACTATAAACCTGACCTATACCTATACCTATACGTAATGTGCATGGTGCTAGCGGTGGACAGTTTTTACATGTGTACACAATGTGGATGGTGGTAGCGGTGGACAGTTTTTACATGTGTACAATGTGGATGGTGCTAGCGGTGGACAGTTTTTACATGTGTACACAATGTGGATGGTGGTAGCGGTGGACAGTTTTTACATGTGTACACAATGTGGATGGTGGTAGCGGTGGACAGTTTTACGTGTGTACACAATGTGGATGGTGGTAGCGGTGGACAGTTTTGACATGTGTGCAATGTGGATGGTGCTATCGGTGGACAGTTTTTACATGTGTACAATGTGGATGGTGGTAGCGGTGGACAGTTTTTACATGTGTACACAATGTGGATGGTGCTAGCGGTGGACAGTTTTTACATGTGTACACAATGTGGATGGTGCTAGCGGTGGACAGTTTTTACATGTGTACGCAATGTGGATGGTCTCTTGAATATTTGCCACACACATGACACATCATTGACGGCTCAATGTTCTCATGAACTCGCTGATGAAGTTGCAAATACTTTGGCGTGGTAAATGTCTTTGAACACACACTGCATGGGAATTCCCTTAGTTTCATGCATGTAATGGTATGACGCTGCATGTCTGCCTTTAGCGTGAATGCTCGACTACACCTGCTACACTTGTGCGGCTTTTCACCTTCATGTCTGGCTATATGTGCTTCAAAGTTCGAACTATATCCAAACCCTTGCCCACAGACCGGACAAATGTATCTGGAAAATATAGAATGGATACACTGACTTAACAAGGCACATAAGAAACTCCTATAGAGAAAAGTTTTCTACAGTAGACTCCTATTAAACAAGAGGCCCAAGGCCCTATGACGCTCCCTGGACCGTAGCATTTCAACCATTTGCATTTAAATAGATTTGATGGATAATTTTTGGAAAATCCAAGCAGGCCACCAAAAAATTGACCAATCAAAAGTCTCATTTGACATGTTTAAAGCTTACCACCACGGCTCAGTTTCGTTGAAATCGGGCCAGTGATGAAGGAACAGCATTTTAAATGGTTTCGGAAATTTTTACAGATATTCCAAGATAGCTGTAAAAAAATTGACCAAATCAAGATTAGAAGTTCTCGAGATCTGTAAGATCTTTCAAGCCAAATTTGGTTAAATATCCACCAAGGAGTTAAATTGAGATGCGTTTTGACAATTTCCTGTAAATTTTTCCAAAAAATAAGATTTTCACCCAAAAATTTGACCAATGAAAATACTGAAGAGAAATTCTGGAGCCTGACACAATATGGCCTTTCTATCCAGATTTGTTTGAAATCTGTTAAGCGGCTAATAAAAAGATGAGTTTTGACAATTTCCAGTAAATTTTTCATAAAATTCAAAATTTTCATCACAAAACTAATAAAGCACAATTCTGAATGGTCCAGATCCTACCACCAGTGTTGCTCCGATTAATGGATCTGATCCATGATTGATTGGTTTGCATGTTCATTCTGAATGGTCCAATCCTACCACCAGTGCTGCTCCGATTGATGGATCTGATCCATGATTGATTGGTTTGCATGTTCATTCTGAATGGTCCAGATCCCACCACCAGTGCTGCTCCGATTGATGGCTCTGATCCATGATTGATTGGTTTGCATGTTCATTCTGAATGGTCCAATCCTACCACCAGTGCTGCTCCGATTGATGGATCTGATCCATGATTGATTGATTGGTTTGCATGTTCATTCTGAATGGTCCAGATCCCACCACCAGTGCTGCTCCGATTGATGGATCTGATCCATGATTGATTGGTTTGCATGTTCATTCTGAATGGTCCAGATCCTACCACCAGTGCTGCTCCGATTAATGGATCTGATCCATGATTGATTGGTTTGCATGTTCATTCTGAATGGTCCAATCCTACCACCAGAGCGGGCTCCGATTGATGGATCTGATCCATGATTGATTGGTTTGCATGTTCATTCTGAATGGTCCAGATCCTACCACCAGTGCTGCTCCGATTAATGGATCTGATCCATGATTGATTGGTTTGCATGTTCATTCTGAATGGTCCAGATCCTACCACCAGTGCTGCTCCGATTGATGGATCTGATCCATGATTGATTGGTTTGCATGTTCATTCTGAATGGTCCAGATCCCACCACCAGTGCTGCTCCGATTGATGGATCTGATCCATGATTGATTGGTTTGCATGTTCATTCTGAATGGTCCAGATCCCACCACCAGTGCTGCTCCGATTGATGGATCTGATCCATGATTGATTGGTTTGCATGTTCATTCTGAATGGTCCAGATCCTACCACTAGTGTTGCTCCGATTGATGGATCTGATCCATGATTGATTGGTTTGCATGTTTATTCTGAATGGTCCAGATCCCACCACCAGTGCTGCTCCGATTGATGGATCTGATCCATGATTGATTGGTTTGCATTTTCATTCTGAATGGTCCAGATCCCACCACCAGTGCTGCTCCGATTGATGGATCTGATCCATGATTGATTGGTTTGCATGTTCATTCTGAATGGTCCAGATCCTACCACTAGTGCTGCTCCGATTGATGGATCTGATCCATGATTGATTGGTTTGCATGTTCATTCTGAATGGTCCAGATCCCACCACCAGTGCTGCTCCGATTGATGGATCTGATCCATGATTGATTGGTTTGCATGTTCATTCTGAATGGTCCAGATCCTACCACTAGTGCTGCTCCGATTGATGGATCTGATCCATGATTGATTGGTTTGCATGTTCATTCTGAATGGTCCAAATCCCACCACCAGTGCTGCTCCGATTAATGGATCTGATCCATGATTGATTGGTTTGCATGTTCATTCTGAATGGTCCAGATCCTACCACCAGTGCTGCTCCGATTGATGGATCTGATCCATGATTGATTGGTTTGCATGTTCATTCTGAATGGTCCAGATCCTACCACCAGTGCTGCTCCGATTGATGGATCTGATCCATGATTGATTGGTTTGCATGTTCATTCTGAATGGTCCAGATCCCACCACCAGTACTGCTCCGATTGATGGATCTGATCCATGATTGATTGGTTTGCATGTTCATTCTGAATGGTCCAGATCCCACCACCAGTGCTGCTCCGATTGATGGATCTGATCTATGATTGATTGGTTTGCATGTTCATTCTGAATGGTCCAGATCCAACCACCAGTGCTGCTCCGATTGATGGATTTGATCCATGATTGATTGGTTTGCATGTTCATTCTGAATGGTCCAGATCCTACCACTAGTGTTGCTCCGATTGATGGATCTGATCCATGATTGATTGGTTTGCATGTTCATTCTGAATGGTCCAGATCCCACCACCAGTGCTGCTCCGATTGATGGATCTGATCCATGATTGATTGGTTTGCATGTTCATTCTGAATGGTCCAGATCCCACCATCAGTGCTGCTCCGATTGATGGATCTGATCCATGATTGATTGGTTTGCATGTTCATTCTGAATGGTCCAGATCCCACCACCAGTGCTGCTCCGATTGATGGATCTGATCCATGATTGATTGGTTTGCATGTTCATTCTGAATGGTCCAGATCCTACCACTAGTGCTGCTCCGATTGATGGATCTGATCCATGATTGATTGGTTTGCATGTTCATTCTGAATGGTCCAGATCCTACCACTAGTGCTGTTCCGATTGATGGATCTGATCCATGATTGATTGGTTTGCATGTTCATTCTGAATGGTCCAGATCCTACCACTAGTGCTGCTCCGATTGATGGATCTGATCCATAATTGATTGGTTTGCATGTTCATTCTGAATGGTCCAGATCCCACCACCAGTGCTGCTCCGATTGATGGATCTGATCCATGATGTATTGGTTTGCATGTTCATTCTGAATGGTCCAGATCCTACCACTAGTGCTGCTCCGATTGATGGATCTGATCCATGATTGATTGGTTTGCATGTGCATTCTGAATGGTCCAGATCCCACCACCAGTGCTGCTCCGATTGATGGATCTGATCCATGATGTATTGGTTTGCATGTTCATTCTGAATGGTCCAGATCCTACCACTAGTGCTGCTCCGATTAATGGATCTGATCCATGATTGATTGGTTTGCATGTTCATTCTGAATGGTCCAGATCCTACCACCAGTGCTGCTCCGATTGATGGATCTGATCCATGATTGATTGGTTTGCATGTTCATTCTGAATGGTCCAGATCCCACCACTAGTGCTGCTCCGATTAATGGATCTGATCCATGATTGATTGGTTTGCATGTTCATTCTGAATGGTCCAGATCCCACCACCAGTACTGCTCCGATTAATGGATCTGATCCATGATTGATTGGTTTGCATGTTCATTCTGAATGGTCCAGATCCTACCACTAGTGCTGCTCCGATTAATGGATCTGATCCATGATTGATTGGTTTGCATGTTCATTCTGAATGGTCCAGATCCTACCACCAGTGCTGCTCCGATTAATGGATCTGATCCATGATTGATTGGTTTGCATGTTCATTCTGAATGGTCCAGATCCTACCACCAGTGCTGCTCCGATTAATGGATCTGATCCATGATTGATTGGTTTGCATGTTCATTCTGAATGGTCCAGATCCTACCACTAGTGCTGCTCCGATTAATGGATCTGATCCATGATTGATTGGTTTGCATGTTCATTCTGAATGGTCCAGATCCTACCACCAGTGCTGCTCCGATTAATGGATCTGATCCATGATTGATTGGTTTGCATGTTCATTCTGAATGGTCCAGATCCTACCACTAGTGCTGCTCCGATTGATGGATCTGATCCATGATTGATTGGTTTGCATGTTCATTCTGAATGGTCCAGATCCTACCACCAGTGCTGCTCCGATTAATGGATCTGATCCATGATTGATTGGTTTGCATGTTCATTCTGAATGGTCCAGATCCTACCACCAGTGCTGCTCCGATTGATGGATCTGATCCATGATTGATTGGTTTGCATGTTCATTCTGAATGGTCCAGATCCTACCACCAGTGCTGCTCCGATTGATGGATCTGATCCATGATTGATTGGTTTGCATGTTCATTCTGAATGGTCCAGATCCCACCACTAGTGCTGCTCCGATTGATGGATCTGATCCATGATTGATTGGTTTGCATGTTCATTCTGAATGGTCCAGATCCTACCACCAGTGCTGCTCCGATTAATGGATCTGATCCATGATTGATTGGTTTGCATGTTCATTCTGAATGGTCCAGATCCCACCACCAGTGCTGCTCCGATTAATGGATCTGATCCATGATTGATTGGTTTGCATGTTCATTCTGAATGGTCCAGATCCTACCACCAGTGCTGCTCCGATTAATGGATCTGATCCATGATTGATTGGTTTGCATGTTCATTCTGAATGGTCCAGATCCTACCACCAGTGCTGCTCCGATTGATGGATCTGATCCATGATTGATTGGTTTGCATGTTCATTCTGAATGGTCCAGATCCTACCACTAGTGCTGCTCCGATTGATGGATCTGATCCATGATTGATTGGTTTGCATGTTCATTCTGAATGGTCCAGATCCTACCACCAGTGCTGCTCCGATTAATGGATCTGATCCATGATTGATTGGTTTGCATGTTCATTCTGAATGGTCCAGATCCTACCACCAGTGCTGCTCCGATTGATGGATCTGATCCATGATTGATTGGTTTGCATGTTCATTCTGAATGGTCCAGATCCCACCACCAGTGCTGCTCCGATTGATGGATCTGATCCATGATTGATTGGTTTGCATGTTCATTCTGAATGGTCCAGATCCTACCACTAGTGCTGTTCCGATTGATGGATCTGATCCATGATTGATTGGTTTGCATGTTCATTCTGAATGGTCCAGATCCTACCACTAGTGCTGCTCCGATTGATGGATCTGATCCATAATTGATTGGTTTGCATGTTCATTCTGAATGGTCCAGATCCCACCACCAGTGCTGCTCCGATTGATGGATCTGATCCATGATGTATTGGTTTGCATGTTCATTCTGAATGGTCCAGATCCTACCACTAGTGCTGCTCCGATTGATGGATCTGATCCATGATTGATTGGTTTGCATGTTCATTCTGAATGGTCCAGATACCACCACCAGTGCTGCTCCGATTGATGGATCTGATCCATGATGTATTGGTTTGCATGTTCATTCTGAATGGTCCAGATCCTACCACTAGTGCTGCTCCGATTAATGGATCTGATCCATGATTGATTGGTTTGCATGTTCATTCTGAATGGTCCAGATCCGACCACCAGTGCTGCTCCGATTGATGGATCTGATCCATGATTGATTGGTTTGCATGTTCATTCTGAATGGTCCAGATCCCACCACTAGTGCTGCTCCGATTAATGGATCTGATCCATGATTGATTGGTTTGCATGTTCATTCTGAATGGTCCAGATCCCACCACCAGTACTGCTCCGATTAATGGATCTGATCCATGATTGATTGGTTTGCATGTTCATTCTGAATGGTCCAGATCCTACCACTAGTGCTGCTCCGATTAATGGATCTGATCCATGATTGATTGGTTTGCATGTTCATTCTGAATGGTCCAGATCCTACCACCAGTGCTGCTCCGATTAATGGATCTGATCCATGATTGATTGGTTTGCATGTTCATTCTGAATGGTCCAGATCCTACCACCAGTGCTGCTCCGATTAATGGATCTGATCCATGATTGATTGGTTTGCATGTTCATTCTGAATGGTCCAGATCCTACCACCAGTGCTGCTCCGATTAATGGATCTGATCCATGATTGATTGGTTTGCATGTTCATTCTGAATGGTCCAGATCCTACCACCAGTGCTGCTCCGATTAATGGATCTGATCCATGATTGATTGGTTTGCATGTTCATTCTGAATGGTCCAGATCCTACCACTAGTGTTGCTCCGATTGATGGATCTGATCCATGATTGATTGGTTTGCATGTTCATTCTGAATGGTCCAGATCCTACCACCAGTGCTGCTCCGATTAATGGATCTCATCCATGATTGATTGGTTTGCATGTTCATTCTGAATGGTCCAGATCCTACCACTAGTGTTGCTCCGATTGATGGATCTGATCCATGATTGATTGGTTTGCATGTTCATTCTGAATGGTCCAGATCCCACCACTAGTGCTGCTCCGATTGATGGATCTGATCCATGATTGATTGGTTTGCATGTTCATTCTGAATGGTCCAGATCCTACCACCAGTGCTGCTCCGATTAATGGATCTGATCCATGATTGATTGGTTTGCATGTTCATTCTGAATGGTCCAGATCCCACCACCAGTGCTGCTCCGATTAATGGATCTGATCCATGATTGATTGGTTTGCATGTTCATTCTGAATGGTCCAGATCCTACCACCAGTGCTGCTCCGATTAATGGATCTGATCCATGATTGATTGGTTTGCATGTTCATTCTGAATGGTCCAGATCCTACCACCAGTGCTGCTCCGATTGATGGATCTGATCCATGATGTATTGGTTTGCATGTTCATTCTGAATGGTCCAGATCCTACCACTAGTGCTGCTCCGATTAATGGATCTGATCCATGATTGATTGGTTTGCATGTTCATTCTGAATGGTCCAGATCCTACCACCAGTGCTGCTCCGATTAATGGATCTGATCCATGATTGATTGGTTTGCATGTTCATTCTGAATGGTCCAGATCCTACCACTAGTGCTGCTCCGATTAATGGATCTGATCCATGATTGATTGGTTTGCATGTTCATTCTGAATGGTCCAGATCCTACCACCAGTGCTGCTCCGATTGATGGATCTGATCCATGATTGATTGGTTTGCATGTTCATTCTGAATGGTCCAGATCCCACCACTAGTGCTGCTCCGATTAATGGATCTGATCCATGATTGATTGGTTTGCATGTTCATTCTGAATGGTCCAGATCCCACCACCAGTACTGCTCCGATTAATGGATCTGATCCATGATTGATTGGTTTGCATGTTCATTCTGAATGGTCCAGATCCTACCACTAGTGCTGCTCCGATTAATGGATCTGATCCATGATTGATTGGTTTGCATGTTCATTCTGAATGATCCAGATCCTACCACCAGTGCTGCTCCGATTAATGGATCTGATCCATGATTGATTGGTTTGCATGTTCATTCTGAATGGTCCAGATCCTACCACCAGTGCTGCTCCGATTAATGGATCTGATCCATGATTGATTGGTTTGCATGTTCATTCTGAATGGTCCAGATCCTACCACTAGTGTTGCTCCGATTGATGGATCTGATCCATGATTGATTGGTTTGCATGTTCATTCTGAATGGTCCAGATCCTACCACCAGTGCTGCTCCGATTAATGGATCTGATCCATGATTGATTGGTTTGCATGTTCATTCTGAATAGTCCAGATCCTACCACTAGTGTTGCTCCGATTGATGGATCTGATCCATGATTGATTGGTTTGCATGTTCATTCTGAATGGTCCAGATCCCACCACTAGTGCTGCTCCGATTGATGGATCTGATCCATGATTGATTGGTTTGCATGTTCATTCTGAATGGTCCAGATCCTACCACCAGTGCTGCTCCGATTAATGGATCTGATCCATGATTGATTGGTTTGCATGTTCATTCTGAATGGTCCAGATCCCACCACCAGTGCTGCTCCGATTAATGGATCTGATCCATGATTGATTGGTTTGCATGTTCATTCTGAATGGTCCAGATCCTACCACCAGTGCTGCTCCGATTGATGGATCTGATCCATGATTGATTGGTTTGCATGTTCAACCAACTGATCGATCATGATTTCAGAAATCAATTTGATAGTTATTAAATTGACTTTATTAATATATTTTAACTGGTCAAGCTAGAAAACTAATACTTTTTGGAAGAATTTAAATTTAATCGTTACAACTATAGTATTACTCCTTAGTCTAAGACATTAATTCTTTCAGCACTGAAATAGTATGTTAATTTCAAAGCTACCGTACCAATAACATGTTGAATATTTTGACAATTATTTGACTGTCGCTGTTGCGGCAGCAACAGCTTCCAGCCAAATTAGTTTCAAAGTATTCAATAGATTATTTCTTAAACTATTAAGAATCTGTCATACCTGCGACTTGGTTTGAAAGGGGTAATTATTCTTGAACACGCTATAATTACTGCATTCAAAATGGGTAAAAAATGAGAACCTGTCATGATCAATCATTAATTGATCATCGCTTAGTATATAAAACCAATCATTGATCCCAAAAATAGTACCAATTCCCAACACTATCCATCACAATATGATCATTTGGCCAAATTTGGTTGAAATTCTGTATTCTGAAGCTGTTAAGAAGCGATTTGACAATTTCCAGAAAATCTTTCATAAAATACATGTAAGATTTTCACCCAAACATTTGACAAACCAAAATTCTGAATGGATGTTCTAGAGCCTATCACCATAGAATCCTTTCACCCCAATTTGGATGAAATCAGTCAAAATAGTAAGGAGAAGAAGCAATTGGACAATTTCTGGTAAATATGTAATAAAATCTAAGATTTTCACCCAAAAAACTGACGAATCAAAATTCTGAATGAAAATTCTAGAACCGATAAACATCGGATTCTTTCAGCCAACTTTGGTTGCAATCAGTCAATATCGTAAAGAGAACAAGCAATTTGACAATTTCTGGTTAATTTCTCATAACATCTAAGATTTTCACCTAAAAAATTAATCAATCAAAATCTGAATATATGTTCTGGAGCCTTATCATCATAGGATCATTCCAGACAAGTTGGGTAGAAATCTATCAAATCGTTAAGAAGAAGTGATTTGACAGATGTACGATGGACAGATGAACGACAGACGGATGGCTGCCATAGCACAAGCTCACTTGGCCCTGCAGGCCAGGTGAGCTAATAAATACCCCCAGACAGAGGGAATTATGCAAACATTGAAGTGCCAATCATTCCAGTTGTATATTAAAAAAAATAGTTATCACTTGGCCTGTAAATGAACATTAACTATTAATTAAAAATGACAATTATCTTGACTAATCAAGGCCATTACTGGGTTAATGTTGATAACATGTATGTGTGAAAGCTCATCAAAATAAACAGAGTAACATGTATGTGTGAAAGCTCATCAAAATTGAGTCAGTTTTAAAGCATAAGTACTGTCTTTGAATCATGCCATCGTTGTTATCAGGTTAACTTAGTCAATATTCCAGTCAATGCAAAGGAGGCATACTCAAATATCTGCCATAATCAAAATATGTCCCTTGATAGCTGACGTCACAATCAATTGCCTATGGCAGTCAGAGCTCCCAGTCAAATTAGTTTCAAAATAATAAACATCTTACATGTATTATTACCCCGAAATTGTGATTCTGTGAAAAGGGGGTTTAAAGTGCTAAAAGTTATTCAAACATGCAGACAAAGTTGGCAGCTACCTTAGCTAGAAATGTATCCCCATATTTAAAGATCATGAATGAGAAGTAGCTTCCAATAAAAACTGCCAAAAATAAAAGTTTATATCATATTTTATGAATTATAAAGAATTTGACAAAATTATACAAACTCTATCACTGTTAAAATTTCACTTAGTCATGAATATTAACATCTAGGCATGCGCGATTATTGCTTTGAGTGATCGCGATCGATTATTTAAGAATAATCGTGATTACTCGATTAATCAGCTCTGGGTACTAATTACCGAGACATAATAACAAAGGTATATATGAATGACGAACGCTGCAATGGTATTTAGAAATGCCCATTTGCAGGCCAAGAGAAAACAATTTTGAAAATGTATCACTGGAATGCCTGGCTCGATACTCGAGCCAGTCATTACAGTGATACATTTTCAAAAATATTTCTGAGCAAAATGACAATGTTCGGGAGAGATCGCATTAAAGAGTAATTAAATTGCAGGTTTTGAAATATTTTATGCAGTAGATATTATTCACGATTATTCGATTATTTAAATTTTAATCATATAAATTAACGATTTAAAGAATAATCGTGATTTTCGATTTAATCGCGTAATCGCGCAAGCCTATTAACACCCCAATTAATTCATACTATGACATCATCACATTACGATTAATCGTCAACCACAAGGATTCGAATTATGCCACACCTGTTTTCGGAACAGACGAAATGCTAGTATTTTTCTTGCATTTCAGTAACATGATGGTAACTGTGTATGAATGAGCTGTTGTGAGCTATCAGTGATCAACAGCAAAATATTATTCACACAATGTCGTCATACCACAACACTCATTCCTGTGATGACGTCACTGTGATTCTCATGGGAAAATTGAAGAAAATGACTTTCCGCGGCACCATTTACTATTTAGGAAATCAAAACTATGCCAAGAACATATTTTAGGCAAATTATACAAAACGCATCATTTGGCACGCTTTGATCCGGCTCTGTGCGTTTCCCTTTATAATATGCTGCCCATCTAATTTCTGTTCATCTATTAGCATACGTGTCAATAATTAGTCAGTCATTAGATCAATGGTAGCATTATTCCGCACAAAACTAGAATGTAGATCCTTATATTACTAGTCTATGTATTATTACTCCTATCCTGGAGCGGCATCAGGTGCATGCATGGACATGAAACAAACCTGGATTGAGCGTCGAAACAAACCCGGATTGAGTGTCATTGCCGGTAAATGTCCCATGCCTCTTACCCATGTCGACATGTGAACAGTTAAACCTACCTTATGTTGCCACCTTATGGAGCATCAGTGGTGCATAAAGATAAGATGGATGCCATTTTGATAGTTAACTCGAGACATCCCTAGCTCCAGCGTGGCTCAACAAAACTAGCCTTCTCTTAGCTTGCAAATGGAGATTGACTAAGCGAATATGAATACTCTCTGAACAAGTAAAGGGGTGACCATCAGTCTTTGTGCATAGTACATTGTTACTCACATGCAATAGCTGAACCATTTAATGATCATCTGATCAAGAAAATATTATCTTCTTTCACAAAAATCTTTCTTTTCAGACCAAGAAGCTATTTTGGAAAATTTACCACTGGAATAACTGGCTGGATTATCGAGACAGATTTTCCCATTCTAATTTTCAAAAATAGTCTTCTTTTGACTTGGACTGCACATTTGTCAAAACCACTGCAGCGGCCAATTTTGCCCAGCTTTATCAATAAATGGTTATGGCTGGTTCTGTGTTACTTACCTGAATGATTCTCGATGGGCCTGTATATGTCTTGCTAGTCCTTGGTCAGTTTTAAATACGTGCTCACATTCTTGGCATGGGTACAACTTCCTTCCATCGCTTCCATGCACATTTTCAATGTGTTTCTTAAGGTTATATTCATCCGTATACGTGTTATTGCATCTAAGGCATAGGAATTTGGAATTGTTGTGCATTCGTATGTGTCGAGACAAATTCTGTGTCCTAGAGAATACCTTGCTACACACATCACACATGAATCGTTTGCCTACTTGAAGCGCTGGGATGTCCAGCGATGTTTCATCTTGATCCTTTTTCGCTGACTCATCTTTGTTCTTTGTATGAATTTTTTCATTTTCAATATGTTTCGTCATAGTATACTTATCACTAAACATTTTATTGCATATCGTGCAGGCAAATCCTGAGTTTGTGTGCATTCTCATGTGCCGTGCCAGACTAGGTGCTGTGGACAACACTTTGGCACACACTTCACATTGAAATCTGTTGCTTCGCTGTACAGGTGAGCCGCCGTCCAATGGGGACTCATCTGTGTCACCTGTATGGACATTTTCAACATGTTTCTTAAGGCTGTATTTATCAGTATACGTGCTATTACAGATCAAGCACTGGAATTTGGAATTGTTATGCATTCGCATGTGACGAGACACATTCAGTAACCTAGAAAACATCTTGTTACATACAGCACATTTGAATCTTTTGCCTGCTTGATGTTTCGGGCTGCTGTCCAGCGGTGGCCTATCTGTGGCGTTTGTCGGGGACTCATCTAGATATTTTGTATGGGTATCCTCAATATGGTTGTTGAGGGTATACCTATCGCTAAACATGCTATTGCATATCAAACAAGTAACTTTGAGGGAGTTTGTGTGCATTCTCATGTGTCGGGCCAGTATATATTTTGTTGTCAACATTTTGCCACATATATCACATGTGAATGTTTTATCTGGTTGTAGTGGTGTGCTGCTGTCCAATGAGGACCTATCTTGGTCAATATCTGAATGCCTATTGCTAGCTTTTGCTGACAGGGAAGATGTATGCTTATTGCTTGGCTCTGATGTCAGTGAAGATGTGGTGTTGACTTTTGATTCGTCATGACTGACGGCCATTTCTAAGTGGCAATCATCAGGCATAGTTTTACTAGACGCAGACGTGATAGCCATCATTTTGGTCAACCTAAAAGGTAAACAAATACAATTATTAATCTGGACAGTGAAGTCTGTGTATCTCTTGTTACTCTGCATGTATACTATTATTATTTGAATCATTTTAAATGCCATAGTTGTGACACACAGTACTGCTCAGAAATAATGTTAAATGCTTTCAAAACAAAATAAAAATGTACTGTTGAATATTTTGAACATAATTGGATTGGATGACATTGCTGCTGGGCAGCAATGTCTTCCAATCCAATTATGTTCAAAATATTCAACAGAACATTTTGCACATTGTGTTAAAAATTTATGTTATCTGAGATGTACTGTAGGTAGCATTGTCAGAACTGTCAAACAATTCGACAATTGAAATGATTGACCGACCGACCGAGACAGACAGGCAGACAGACAGTCTGTGAAATTGTTGACGAGTCTGACAAAGCTGACTAGATCACAAGTATAGCACAGCTTATAACATGTTAAGTTAGTACAATTTTGAAAAGTATGTAAGAAGTGTTTTGTTGAATATTTTGGAGATCATTTTATTGGGAGCAAGATATCAGATAATACCATACATGCGCAGCTCCTCCGTATATCTTTTCGCAGGACGCTGTCTGCTATCGGGACTCACATGGACTAACGAATCAGTGAAAACATATATGAAAAATTATGTATATATATATATATATATATATATATATATATATATATACACCTGTGCAAAAGTTAAGCACCACCCTATTTTTACGCACATGCGAGGGTATATTCATGTGCTATGAAGAAAGCAATAGCATAAACATTTATGTACCCATCCATCTTAGTGCAAGAGGTAATAATGCAACTAGAGGAATGCTGATTATGATGGTGGGGAAACACTGTATGTTTTTGTTTGAACTTGAAAACGAGGCCTGAATATGGTTACGTTGACACAACTGACAACTATTGCCCTACAGTTGACACACGTGGCTAGATTGTCATTAATGGTGTCTGAAAACGAAGTTTAACATCTGTGCACGAGTTTGAGACTGTCATTATTAATACCGGGTATATCCACCTTGTGCCTGGATGACGGCCTGGACACGACGTCTCATGCTGGTCACCAACCGACTGATACGCCATTGTGGTATTCGTTGCCATTCAAGATGGCGCGCGTCTGTTAATTCCTGTAGGTTCTGCACAGGAGGATCCCTCCTTCTCACCATGTTTCCCAGAATGTCCCAGATATGCTCAATAGGGTTCATGTCAGGGCTCCTTGCTAGCCATGGTAGGGTTTCGATGGCATTCTGGTGGAGGTATTCATGCACAGCTCTAGCACGATGTGGTCGGGCGTTGTCATCCATGAATATAGGGTGGGTTCCAGGTGCATGATTTACAAAATGAGGGACCACAACTCTATCCAGTATGGAATCTTGATATCTTTGTCCATTTAGTGTTCCAGGTACAGTCAACAGATCCAGCTTACAATCAAATGAGATGCACCCCCATATCATAACGGAACCTCCACCAAATGGAACTTCTTCCATGATGTTACGTTGGTCGTACGCCGTGCGTCTGGACCTCCATACACGAGTTCGACCATCTGTGGCATGAAGCAGGAACCGACTTTCATCGGACCAGTGTACCCGTCTCCAGGATCTCATGTTCCAGTGTCTTCTTTCGTTGCACCACCTCAGACGCTCCTCTTTGTGGTGTGCAGTGAGGAGAGGACATCTGACAGGTCTCCTAGCTTTCATGCCAGCAGCATACAGTCTCCTTTTGACGGTAGACATTGACACTCTATTGCGCGTTTCCCATTGCTGGCTGAGCACTCTGCCGTTGGTGAATGGAGATCTCCTAACAAGGCGTACTAGGGCTCGATCATCACAGGCAGTAGTCTTCTTCGGTCTTCCAGATCCAGGCCTGTCCTTCACCTCGTTAGTTTGCCCATGTTTTGCAATCAAACGACTGATTACAGTATGGTTAATGTTCAGCTGTCTGCCAATCTCTCTGCATGACATACCAGTGGTATGCATGCCTATGATTTGCCATTTCACACGATCACTTAACCTTCGTCTTGCCATAGCGGTTCACAATCAAGAGCTAATTCTCTCTGTACAAATAAACCACGGTCATGAACACAAAATTCCTAATCTTGTCGCCTAAATCTGTATGTAATGTTCTACACCTCAAACTGGACTTTTACATAACTGAACACGTGTGCTGTTTCCCGCCACGCACGGACATCAAGCGGCGTGAAGTCATGCATGCATGTGCATTTCGTACTTGGAATTATGTCAGCTAACGCGGGGACAAAAAGTATGGCAGCCTAGTTGTACCATCATGTTTCTACGTTCTATTGTATATATGATGGCTCACTGGATACAGTCTCATTTTGAACAATCAAAATACCCTTGCTATATATACACCTGTGCAAAAGTTAAGCACCAGCAAAAACAATAGAACGTAGAAACATGATGGTACAACTAGGCTGCCATACACATGCTTTGAACTCGATTTACATTTGAACTATTTGCATATAGTGTAGACTTACTGGGCCAGTAGTCATTGTACTGCAGGTTACCTCCAAGCAGCTAGACTCACTGGATACAGTCTCATTTTGAACAATCAAAATACCCTTGCTATTACCCAACAGGGAAGTAAGCTTCAAGACTGAACCATAAAGTCTAGCTGCTTGGAGGTAACCTGCAGTACAATGACTACTGGCCCAGTAAGTCTACACTATATGCAAATAGTTCAAATGTAAATCGAGTTCAAAGCATGAAAGCTAGAACAATTTTCAAAATCAATAACGCTATGATGTAGGGTTTATAAAGGCGAGCTAAAACATAGTAGAATGCACAGTTGATAGCACGACATATGCAAAACCAAATATCTTCCCAAACTTTGTCCCCCCCCTCCCCCCCCCCCAAACCCCACGGAAGGAACCGAACATTAATGTCATGGGTAACCTAAATTAGTTTCGGAAGAGAGATTGATGGATGAAATCTTTATAATCAACCTTTTGAACCTTCCCGTTGGTGCATACAAGGGGGATGGGAGGGGGGGGGATGGGGGGGGGGGGAAGAAGAGGAGCAGATACCAAATCTAAATCTCATCTAACAAACTGTAATCATTTGGGTCACTCACAAATTGCTGGTTTGATTACCTTTCAGAGGCTAAATTTGAATGAATTTTTTTTTTGCTTTTGACACCCGGCGGAATCAAATAGAAACATTGTCTTGCATTCTGCAATCACATGGGTAACTCACATAAACAATTTGGCTCAAATTCGACAAACGATGGCAGCAACAGCGCCCAGTCAAATTAATTTCAAAATATTCAACATAAATGTCATCCCACAATATATCATATGGGTAATCAAACAGTTTCAGAAGAAACAGCATGATGGATGATATTTATATATTTAACATTTTGAACCTCGCCCGTAGCGAATGTTTTATTGATTCTAATCAAACAAGGGAGGTAACTCTCAAGACCATGATAATATCGGCCATGATGTGTTACCACCTTTGAGTCATCATATAATACACAAACATTTAAGAGCAATATGAAAATCTTGTCTGGGTTTGCTGTGAATCTGTCCAGAAATAATAAAATGTGCCACCATTGTTTACGCATGACAGATATACTGAGTGACAGACACACGGATGGGTGGCTAGCTATGGGGGTGGGGGATGGATCAGTTCTTCCAAGTTGGGTTGAAATCAACCTGTGGTTAATTATAAGGTGTCTTTTAAATGTTTCCTGACCATAATGGGATGTCTAAATAGTTGAGTTCTTCAAGCCATCTTTAGCAAAAATCTTGGTATTTTAAATTAGATATGATATGAAAGATCTCCCAAAAATCCAAGATGGCTGGTTGAGAAATTGACCAATCAACTGTCGGTTTAGTTTGCACAACTGTAGGGCTTTGGATAAAATCTGTTTCAGAGATAAGGTTGATGGCCAACTTACAAATGAGCCAATAATATATTACTCAGTCATTAACCCTTTCAATGACAAATCCTAAAAAGTATAAATTCTTTATGACATGTATAATGTATAGCATATTCAGTTGAATATTTTGAAATTAATATGAGTGGAAGCCATTGATGCCTAAGGAAACAATGGCTTCCAGTTACATTAATTTCAAAATATTCAACAGCTTTCATGTTTTTTGTCCCAAGATTGAGATACGGGGAATTTATCGGTGAAAGGGTTAACTGAATGACTTTGTTCCTGCTACTACTAAGGCTTAGCATGTTGACAGCTAGCCTTATTAGCCTAGTCATTGAGGGGTGTGAACCGTGACAAAATTCCCACCTAAGGTTTTGTAGTGTCATTCGAAGCAGACATTAATCCTGAATCGCATACTAAAAATCCCCATTGATCTCATTTGGGCGGAATTTTTTACACTGGCTTTAATTTGAGGACCATTTTTACATCATGTGTGAAATCTGATAAGGTGCCATGGCAGCGGAAAACAGCGTCGTTTGATATTTTCCAACAAAACACCACACTCTACAATCTGAAATAATACAAAAGTGAAAAAATAAAATATATTCCTTGTCACACAACGGCTGAAATGCACAGGTGTCGGCGAAAAAGGAAACAAGTTTATCACTGAGGATAGTATAGAGATGCTCATTAACACAGGCTTTGAGGTCGGGATGTACCCTGCGATGACATAAGTCTAAACCATCATTTTCTTCATCAATAGTTATCAGGTGGTTGATGTTGCAGCAACATTGTGAAGCTGTCAGTGTCCTCAGCAACAACTATGACTGGCTGACCATCTCTAGCATAGTCAAGTGCTGTTGATACTATCAGTGTATCTGCATCTCCAGTATTTATCTTCGTGGCATGGCTCAGCGATTGAAGATGACTTGACATAAGGCTAATTAACTGGGTCTTGTTTCGTTTATTCGAGAGGAATGCCTCCTGGTCAGCATGAGTCTTCACTGTGACGTTCACCAATATATCAGCATAGATCTTGCCTATTTGCCATCGAACTTGTTCATAGTCCTTGGTTGAAAGAACATCCTCCTATCTATCAAACACAATGCAACTCATTCTGTACTTGTGTTCAAGATATGAACTGTACTGTTCAAGCACCTGAGCATGCATTGTATTTTTTAGCCATCTTATACAATGTATCCAAAGTAAATCTATCATGAGACACCTTAATAATGTATTATTAAGGGTAATACGACAAATGAGATATTAGATATGATTTTAAAGAAACTAGATTTAAGACATCTATAAAAGTGGTTTGAGAAGAAAATAAAAACATACTCAAAATTCAAACCCTCGCCAAAAATTCTGCCCAAAAGGGATCGATGGGGATTTTTAGTATGTGATTCTGGGTGACCTTACAAATCGATTGACACAAAAGACTTAGGTGGGAATTTTGTCTACATTGACCCACTGGCTCCTACGACTAGAATATGTGTTTATGCTTGGTAGCACATTATAAACCTCACAGAGTATTATCTCTGTTCGATACCGGATGTCATTATACTGAAACACTAATGACTGGCTATATTTCTAACCATGCCCGCTCTTATCTAGCTAAGCTCCACCCACTTTTTGCATGTGTTGGAATTCAATTTATATATTTTGAAGCTTGATATCCTGAAATCCTAATTTAAAGGTAATTATACAGGTAATCTGTCGCAACAGCTCCACGTCAAATTAGTTTCAAAATATTCAACAGAATGCTTATTAACCCCTTAACACTCATATCCGCCAAAAATGCTTTCTGCACTGGTCTTCAGATATGTCCATTTGCAGATCAAGAGAAGACTATTTAAAAAAATTTACCACTGTAATGACTGGCATGATAACCGAGCCAGTCATTCCAGTGATAAATTTTCACTAAATTAGTCTTACCTTGGTCTGCAAATGGACATTTTCTATGAGACAATTGAAATTTTCTTGAACAAATTTTAGGGTTCAACGGTTAAATTGTATATTCATCAAAGACATGCAACTCGTACATTTTGTGACCGACTTTCTGATTAAGACGAGCTCATTATAATTATGATGTCAGTTAACATGTGAGAGACTTTCTGATTGAGACTAGCTCATTATAATTATGATGTCAGCTACATGTGACAGACTTTCTGATTGAGACTAGCTCATTATAATTATGATGTCAGCTAACATGTGAGAGACTTTCTGATTGAGACTAGCTCATTATAATTATGATGTCAGCTACATGTGACAGACTTTCAGATTGAGACTAGCTCATTATAATTATGATGTCAGCTAACATGTGACAGACTTTCTGATTGAGACTAGCTCCTTATAATTATGATGTCATCTACATGTGACAGACTTTCTGATTAAGACTAGCTCATTATAATTATGTCAGCTACATGTGACAGACTTTCTGATTGAGACTAGCTCATTATAATTATGTCAGCTACATGTGACAGACTTTCTGATTGAGACTAGCTCATTATAATTATGATGTCAGCTAACATGTGACAGACTTTCTGATTGAGACTAGCTCATTATAATTATGTCAGCTACATGTGACAGACTTTCAGATTGAGACTAGCTCATTATAATTATGATGTCAGCTAACATGTGACCGACTTTCTGATTGAGACTAGCTCATTATAATTATGATGTCAGCTACATGTGACAGACTTTCTGATTGAGACTAGCTCATTATAATTATGATGTCATCTACATGTGACAGACTTTCTGATTGAGACTAGCTCATTATAACTATGATGTCAGCTACATGTGACAGACTTTCTGATTGAGATTAGCTCATTATAATTATGATGTCAGCTACATGTGACAGACTTTCTGATTGAGACTAGCTCATTATAATTATGATGTCAGCTAACATCTGACATACTTGATGGCATTAAATACTTGAGTGATAGACTGGATTATTAACCTGGCTTCCTAGTTCTCTGAGAAGAGCATGTAGCTGACATACAGTTGA
The DNA here is from genome assembly GCA_034401795.1 of Chaetoderma sp. LZ-2023a. Taxonomy (NCBI): domain Eukaryota; kingdom Metazoa; phylum Mollusca; class Caudofoveata; order Chaetodermatida; family Chaetodermatidae; genus Chaetoderma; species Chaetoderma sp. LZ-2023a. Next base: position 19,014,318 of record CM067372.1, read on the forward strand.
TTGTAACTTTATTACACAGCAGTTACCTGAATGAATGGTCATGGCGACGCATATGTAAAGCCAGGTTTTGTTTTGTTTTGAGCACCTTCTCACACTTCTGGCACGGGTACCTGTTTCCGACACCCTGATGATTACACTCGATATGTCTCTTTAATTCGTATTGAGTAACATAAGTCTTAGTGCATTCTGTGCAAGGAAACTTAGAGTTGGTATGCATGCGCATATGCCTGGCCAGATTGTTTCGCCTGGAGAAAATCTTTCTACATGTAAAACATTTAAAGCGCTTGGTGATGCGGTACAGTGGTTGTTTGACTCGGTCAGTACTTGTTCGGGTATCCTCTGTTGCCAAGGAAGCGGTGTCGGTGGTGATCAGTTTAGCATTAGACATGTCACAAGATAAAGGTCCAGTAGCAGATGTTTTATTAATACTGAAAAACATTAAAACATAATTCGTGATTCTTATGATGAATGAACCTAATGACAGTTCAATCAGTCGTTTTGGAAAAACTAATACTGACATCCCACCAGCCCCCAACACACACATACCATTCTTTCAACAGGTAACCTTTTAAAAGTCAAGAGTTGCTAAGAGAATTGAAATATTTGTCTAAAGGAATTTCAGCTTGCAAGTTGAGAAGAGTACAATTTTTGAAATTTTACCAATGGAATGACTGGCTTATTTATCAGCCAGTAATTCCAATGCTAACTTTTCAAAAATGCTCTTCTCTTTGCATGCAAATGGACATTCCTCGCGTCCACCGCAGATGCTGGTTTGGTCAGCGTGACCATTAAGCTCTTAACTGTTTATCTCTAATGGCCTTTTTGACATTTCATAATACAACTAGACGATATAAATCAAATAATCCCCCACCCCCGCAATGGCAGCCATGTTCGTGGGATGACATAATCCCACTAGTTATCGAATGAAAAATCCAAAACTTACACAGATGGACAGAAATTCAGAGACAAATGTATAGACGGACAGGCTGACTGACCCACAAAATAATGTACATCTCCCTAGTACCATAGCCAACGTTCCCATGAAGTTTTGTCACAATACTCCAAGCAAAAATAAAGTTATTGAACGAAAACCCAAAATTTGCATGGACGGACAGACCCAAATTCAGAGACAAAGGTATTGATGGATGGAGGGATGAGCTGACTGACTCACAAAACAATGTAAATTTCCCTAGATACATAGCCAATTTTCCCATGAAGTGTCGTCACAATACACCAAGAAAAAATAAAGTTAATGAATGAAAGCCCACAATTTGCACGGACGGACTGACACAAATTCAGAGACAAAGGGATGGATGGACGGAGGGATGGGCTGACTGACCCGCAAAATAATTTACATTTCTCTAGTACCATAGCCAATGTTCCCATGAAGTTTCCTCACAATACCCCAAGCAAAGATAAAGTTATTGAATGAAAACCCAAAATTTGCATGGACGGACTGACACAAATTCAGAAACAAAGGGATGGATAGACGGAGGGATGGGCTGACTGACCCACAAAATAATGTATATTTCCCTAGTACCATAGCCAATGTTCCCATGAAGTTTCCTCACAATACTCCAAGCAAAGATAATTATTGTACAAAAACCCAAAATTTGCACGGATGGATGGATGGACACAAATTCAGGGACAAAGGGATGGATGGACAGAGGGACGAGCTGACTGACCCTCAAACTAAGGTGCATTTCCCTACTACCATAGCCAACCTTCCCATGAAGTTTCGTCACAATACTCCAAGCAAAGATAAAGTTATTGAACGAAAACCCAAAATTTGCACGGATGGACACAAATTCATAGACAAAGGGATGGATGGACAGAGGGACGGGCTGACTGACCCTCAAACTAAGGTGCATTTGCCTACTACCATAGCCAACCTTCCCATGAAGTGTTGTCACAATATTCCAAGCTAAAGTAAAGTTATCGAAAGAAAACCTGTGTGTGACGGACGGACAGATGGATGAATGGAAGGTGCATGCACGGACGGATGGAAGTGAAAATATAATCCACCCACCCCCGCTTTTTGCTAAAGCAGGGAGATAATAAAGTCTCTACAAGTCTTTACAATACATGCCATATAACTTGACTAATGTTTAATAAGAAACTGGGTGAAATTTTTATTTCAAAACCCAAGACTGGACATTCTGATTTTTTATACTGGAATCTGGATTTTTCCGCAGCCTAATTAGCAATTAGGAGAAACAATTCTCAGCTAAAAGCCTACATTCACATGAAATTGCTTGAAAAAAAAATTGTTAAAACAGTATACTTTTAGAAGATTAAGTTGTTCGAAAAATATTAAACATATGATGATTTCATCCTGTATAAATTCATATATATTTTTTGGTTGTGAAGTTGAATTAGGGATATATGTCTCTAATTCAATTTCACAACTAAAAATAAAATTAATTATCATATGTTAAGATTTATTTTGTTTCATTACATTTAGGTACATAAGTACACAAACAGAAAACGGTCAATGCATGCCAAATGATGCTTTTGAATAATTCAGATAAAATAAAAACTATTATTTGCATATTTTTGAATTCCTAAATATTACATTTCACCACAGAAAGTAATTTTCTTCCATTTCCCATCAGAATCATAGATTGAAGTCATCGCGTGAATGATTGTTGCGGTATAACGTTATTACGTGAATGATCGTTGCGGTATAACGTCATTGCGTGGATAGTATTTTGCCGTTATCATTGATACCTCACAACAGTTCATTCAGACACGATCAAGTTAACAAGATGCAAGACATATACTAGCATTTGATCAACAAGAACATGAATTGGAGCTGATGTCAAAACTTTGCAGCTGTATTAGACATGAGTTTCTTATAATCTGAAACCACATGGTTGACGAGGGATAGAGTTTGTGAAAATTTGTCAAATTCTTCGAAATCCCAAAGCACTCCGATTAACAGGAGCAGCGTGCACAGACACAGTTCTCTGCCTTACAAACTGCAACTTTATCCTGCAAAAGCGCCACAGTGGCATTTACAACAACCAGATAACCACTGTCCTAATGCAGGAACTTAACACACTGGGAAGATGACCACTGTGCTAATGCAGGAACTTAACACACTGGGAAGATAACCACTGTGCTAACGCAAGAACTTAACACACTGGGCAGATAACCACTGTCCTAACACAGGAACTTAACACGCTGGGCAGATAACCACTGTCCTAACGCAGGAACTTAACACACTGGGCAGATAACCACTGTCCTAACACAGGAACTTAACACACTGGGCAGATAACCATTGTCCTAACGCAGGAACTTAACACGCTGGGCAGATAACCATTGTCCTAACGCAGGAACTTAACACACTGGGCAGATAACCACTGTCCTAACACAGGAACTTAACACACTGGGCAGATAACCACTGTCTTAACACAGGAACTTAACACACTGGGCAGATAACCACTAGTGTGGTAAGGGTTCACAAGATGCAAGACATATACCAGCATTTGATCAACAAGAACTTGAATTGGAGCTGATGTCAAAATCGAAAGCATGTGTGGCATATTCTGAATCCACATGGTTGATGAGAGATAGAGTTTGTGAAAATTTGTCAAATTCTTTCTAAGTCGATTAATATGATAACTTTTATTGTTGCAGTTTTATTGAAATCTAATTCTAGTTTGTGATCTCCTTTAAGCCTACTTGAAACTGCCAAAGCACTCCGATCAACAGGAGCAGCATGCACAGACACAGTTCTCTCCCTTACAAACAGCAAGCTTATCCTGCAAAAGCTCAAGAGTGGCATTTACAACGACCAAATAACCACTGTGCTAAGACAGGACCGTAACATGCTGGGAAGACACAGACAAGTAGTCTTACAGCGGATTCCATCACACTGCAGCATAGGAGGCGATGAACAGGCAGACACACTAGCAAAGATTGGAAGCGAAATGAAACAAAGCAGGCATGCCATATCATATCAGGAGCCCCAAGCCCTTATCAAGCCTGAGTTTAAATACAGATGGGAGAAGCATGTCAGCATCATCACAGAGACACGAGGAGCCGGCATCCACTCGCTTGATAGACAGAAGCAAGTGATCGTCTTCAGACTCTGGTCAGGCCACTGCAGACTGAACAGGGTTACGGTTACTCTCGACAGCTTCCTGTCCATGTGGCACATCCTCTCAAACAGTGGAGCATATACTACAAGTGTCCTCTCTTAGATGAGCTGCGTAGAACGACATGGGCACAGCCTCTAGCTTTAAATGAAAAACTCTGGGGCCTTGACAAACCACCAAAACCACCGATTTCATCATAGAAACAAATATGCAATTGTGATTGCAAAGCCAATAATATTTGAATGCGGAAGAAGCCTATAAAAGTATACAATGTTACCAATTTTATTTTCAAGCACCTTGGTGTGAATGTGAGCCTTTAATAACTATACGGTAATATATTATTACAGATGGCTATAATCAAGTGGATGCTTTTCATAATAACTTTGCCAGTAGTAGTGTAGTACTGAGCTATAATGCATCATCGGCACACCAATGAACATTGCCAATGATTACCGAGTGACGCCATCAAGCGCCTCTCGAGACGACCAAGCCAGACAATATCTGAATGGCCTAGTATATGCATGTGCTTCCAAACAGCTGCATCCAGGCCAAGGTATGTCTCATTGTAATAGAATTATCTGTAGTCCACAAGCACTACAGTAGAATACAGTTTTAAACAAATAACCTAGACCCAGAAGCAACATAAATGGTGTGCCACCACAAATCCCCACCATTTCACCAGCACTGACCTTTGACCCTGCCCTCAATATAAATGTGATATGGTTAACTTAAATAACAAATCTTGTTGAATTCCACCAATGAGTTCTGGACAAGATTATGATAGGATGAGGGACAGAATTCTTATCTCTACCGCCAAACCCTGCACATCCCCAGTTCCCTCAGCGTGTTATTGCAAATCATCACACTGTCAGCAACGTTGACCTTTTGATCCAGTCCCTTGACCCCCTGGGATGGAGCAAACTATAAATGTCATCTTACAATCAGAAATATTTCTTAGGTTTTATTGCAAATATATAGAAATATTATTATTTTAGCCAACAAATATTTCAATGCTTGTCACCAAAATTAAGATTGTAGTCACTCTTTTATTTCATTTATTTCAAGTCAGTCAGATTTCATAAAATTATAGCTTCTTACAGCATTAAGAGACGCTAACAAATGACCTGGACAATTCTGTAAAATGTACAGACAGAAATTGTGAGAAATGACCAATACTAAATGGTGATCAAAACAGTTCTTTTGTGAAATACATTCGTGATTAGAATTTCACTGCAATATTTCTAAGAACAAGAAATCTGAGGAGTTAAATGTCTCGCCTTCTCTCCTCATTGCAGATAATCCTCAGAGGTGGGTGACCTTGACCATGTGACCTCAATGTTATCATGCCGATTCATAACAACCATGTGTCCAAGCTTAGTTCCAATAACGTCACCCAATCCTGAAATATAAGCTGAGAAGATTTGCTAAGTGTAAAAACTGGACGTTGAAAAGACAGAGTTTTGTACCAAGGTCACACTGCGTTTGATCATGTGACCTCAATGTTATCAGGTAGATTTCTAACAGGATAGACAACCATGTCTCCAAGTTTCATTCTGATAGGCTTATCAAAAACTGAGATATAAGCCAAAGTGATTTGCCATTGTTAAATGCAAAACTTAGCCGTGACACAGACATGTTGGAACAGCGATACCTATAGATGGCTCACGTCTTATTGGCCGAGAAAGAAATATGATTATATATTTCTGAGATTTGTTTAGCCATTTTCTTAATATTAATTAAATAGATTCATCATCATATCATTTTGCGATATGAGCAATATCTTACAAATTCTTAGGGAATGTGTGAGAGCATGCTATTTCCCAGACTCTGATTAAGTTATGCCAGGAAACAAAAACAGCTATTTCACAGCTGTGCATCTGCAAGCAAATGAGCCAACAGCTAATCGCGCATAGCAAAAATGAATCCATGTGGTGCATTGTGCATGGTCATATCTGACAGATATATCTATACTGCCCACTCCACTCCACGCACACCAACACACATACGTCCACACTACAATTACTGACATTTGACTACAAATTGAATTAAACCCTGAATAAAATATAAGTATTTATCTTACCTTCTCGCTTTGCTGTAATTCCTCCTAGAAAACTGTGCTGATTCACAAAATGTACTGATTCAGAAAATGTGCCGATTCACAAAATGTGCTGATTAACAAAATGTGCTGATTCAGAAAATGTGCTGATAGTGTATATGTTGATCTCGAGAAATTGCACGCCAAAACTAGGGACCCACGTAAAAATGTCTGAAAGCGTCTAGTTTGATTGGTTGTTCTAGTTCAGTGTCGCTTCATATATCGATGGAGATTAGTGAACAGATGTCTCTGATTGTGCACTATAGCTGCTATTCCATTTTTAACATTAGCTTAAAATCCGGTCAGCAATTAATGATGAGTTATCTCTTAAAGAGAAAGTTGGATGAGTGGTCACTGTAGCATAAGCTTATTTTGCGCATCAGCACATGCAACTGAATGGAGAATTCCAGTTTCCCAGTCAATCATATGATGTCATAATCAGCTACGTGTAGGATGATGTCACAATCAATTGTCATGAATGAGGTAGCTAATTTGTCACAGACACTTATTTGATGACAGACTAAGTGTTGTTATATGAATTGTATGTCTTTACTATTTAATATACATGCTGTTGAATATTTTGAAACTAATTTGACTGGCCGCTATTGCTGCCACAGGCAAATTAGTTTCAAAATATTCAACAGCTTACTTGTATAGTTTTTCTGGAACTTGCTAGTCAATTCAGGGGTCGATTGATGGGCAGGGCATAGCTAAAACTGGATTCATCCATTGAAGTGCATTGTGGACACTTAGATCAGTTACGCACACTGGGATACTGAAAGAATATGACGTGAAAATGGTATTTTCCAAATATGTGTTCCACACACATTCATATGTGTTGTGGAGAAATGAGAAACTTGTTTGACATACAACAATCACATAAATAAACACGTACATGAAAACAGAAAGATGTTTGATGGATTACGCAAGGCAAATGCACAATGGATAATGGATGAAATATTATGCGCACACGGAACCTCAGCCTAACTCAACAGCCAATCATACAGCTAGGTAAATTAACCATCTCAATGCTAAAGTAGACGTCTTGCTTGCCCCATATGCAGGCTATCCATGCAGCTACAAGTACGAGTTATCTTATTGACCGAAGCCTACAGGGATGGATAGAATGGTTAGCAAGATATATAGACAGATGCACAGACAGACTGACCACAAAAAACATTTGAGTCAGAGCAAAGAAATAGCTGTTTTTTCCATATAATAATAAATACTATGGAAATAGGTTCTCACACATTTCACAATCAATACTTTTAACATATTGCTCTCATAAAGGTGATATGATGAGGAGTTGCAGAGAAATGAAAGGGGATTTCAATTCTTGAATGGGTTAATACATTAAATTATTCTTGAAGATATTTTTAAAAAGAATTAAAAAAACCCCAATAATTCAGCAAAATGAAATGTCTGTCTTTATTGGCCATGGAAAGCTTTGATAAATGCAAAACCGTAACATGTGACAGAAGCAAGAGAACAGAATCGCATAATAATCTCAGAAAACTGTTGTGGGGTGGGGGAGGTGGTGGGGGTGGGGAGGGAAGCGGGGTGGTGGGTGGGAGGGGAGGAGGGGGGCGGCTCTAGAATTTTATGCACTTTTAGATTGGATGTAAGATTTTAATCCCACATGATTCAGACGGCCCTGTAATGGTAAATGTAACAAGACATCTCAAATTCCTACAACGAAAGCACACAATTAATCGCATACAATTAAACAAATTTATTTTCAGGCATCTTGGTGTGAATATGCACCTTTAACAAAATTATGTAGAACTATTTATAAATAAGACTTTATATATTATACACCAAAGTAACAAGCATTTTACTGGTTGAGAAAATTTGTTCTACTAATCATGATTTGGCTTGTAATTATGCAGGCTTGCAGTCTACATTAGTTAATTGATGAGGATGATTGAGTACAGCTCAGAAATAAAATTAGCGTAACATGTTTCCAAAACAAAGAGAAAAACGTTTGTTAGCAAGAGAGGGTTTGTTGAATGTTTTGAACATAATTCGATTTGAAGACATTTCTGCTTTAGGCAATAATCGAATTATGTTCAAAATATTCAACAGACCATCTCTTGCTAACGAGGTGTTTTAGACAGCGATGTCTTATTATTTATAAGTTATTTCTGAGCTGTACTGTACATTTGCATCACCAGATTATGTTTTTATGTAAGCACTGTCAATGGAGGTCAACAAGGTAACGACACAAAACATGTGAATGTGTAGTGGCCGTCATGGCAACTTGTCTGTAGAGGTAACGCTGGTTTTAGGACATGTGGACAATACTTATGGTAAGCTCTTTGTAGATGTAATGCTGGTTTTAGGACAGGTGGACGATACGTATGGTAAGCTCTTTGTAGAGGTAATGCTGGGTTTAGGACAGGTGGACGATACTTATGGCAACCTGTCTGTACAGGTAATGCTGGTTTTAGGACAGGTGGACGATACTTATGGTAAGCTCTTTGTAGAGGTAATGCTGATTTTAGGACACGTGGACGATACTTATGGTAAGCTCTTTGCAGAGGTAATGCTGGTTTTAGGACAGGTGGATGATACTCATGGTAAGCTCTTTGTAGATGTAATGCTGGTTTTAGGACATGTGGACGATACTTATGGCAAGCTCTTTGTAGAGGTAATGCTGGTTTTAGAACATGTGGATGATATTTATGGCAAGCTCTTTGTAGATGTAATGCTGGTTTTAGGACATGTGGACGATACGTATGGTAAGCTCTTGTCCATCATGTGCTGTCAAACAGATATTTCTTATGGTATTTCACTTGTATAAACAGACCATCTGTCTAATGACTAGTCCTTAAGAGAGACGATAATACATACGTGCAAATTATATCAGAAGTAAATGAAGCGTTCTATGTTTATACCTGACTGACATTCTCGATGCTGGCTTCACTGTTGTACCTGATGATGAGGGTGTGTAGGCAGCAAACCCTAGATCGTCATCCTCTGAAATACACAGCAGTCAAATAGTGCAAACGCTAACTAGAGATGGTAAAAACAGGCCTCAAATTTAGTACCTTTTAACTTAGTTTATTTTGACGAGCTTTCGCGCATAAATGTGCTTCATCAGGTGAATTCATCAGGTGATGAAGCACATTTATATGTGAAAGCCCGTCAAAATAAACTAAGTTAGTCTTAACCCTTTAATTATTTCAAGAAAATTTAAATTTTCTCAAAGAAAATGTCAATTTGCAGACCAAGAGACTATTTTTGAAAATTGACCACTGGAATGACTGGCTCGTTTATCGAGCCAGTTATTCCAATGGTAAATTTTCAAAAATAGTCTTCTCTTAGTCCTCAAATTGACATTTCTCAAGACCACTGCAGAAGCCATTTTTGACTGATATGAGTGTTAAAGAGTTAGAAAGTACTACTTGTTTTGGTGTTACTGTGTAAACAAAGTAACATGGCTATCTAACATACTCTTAAGCTAGAGGTGGTGAGGAGTGTACTACATTAGGCTGTTCCATTCATTCTATTAGGACTATGCAGATAGCAAAACAATGCTGTATTCTTACCATTGATGACACTCCTCTATGGAGGAACACAAAATGTTTGCATGCAAAACCTAATATTAAATCGGCTCTCCAATGCCTATACTATGTTAATTGCCAAAAACTTATTTCGCATCATAGAAAATAAATGAAATAAATTTTACTTCAATACTAAAATAGCATTCTTTGTAAAAAGAACCATGGGTGGCTGGACTGAGGGCAGTAGTTTGAAGGCTCAGTATGCAACCGGAAAGCTTACAGTGATTTAGAAGCAACTGCTTGTAGGTCTCTAACTTAAGAACTATCATATCATCATAGGTGATTGGATGAATATTATTGACCAGTATAGCAATGTGCACACAAGTATCATATCATCTACTACAGTATAGCAATGTGCACACAAGTATCATATCATCTACTACAGTATAGCAATGTGCACACAAGTATCATATCATCTACTACAGTATATTACTAAAGTAAAAGCAATAAGCAAGCTAACCATATAACCCTTGAAATTATTCAATAATATTTAAATTTCCTCATAGAAAATGTTCATTTGCAGACCAAGAGAAGACTATTTTTGAAAATTTACCACTGGAATGACTGGCTCGGTTATCGAACCAGTCATTTCATTCCAGTGGTAAATTAAAAAAAATAGTCATCTTTTGGTCTGCAAATTGATATTTCTAAAGACCATTGCAGAAGTCATTTTTGGCTGATATGAGTGTTAAAGGGTTATATATGCCACTCAAGAAAGGATGCAGCCAAAGCCTCTGACTATGAAATGTGGCTAAAAGATGGAATATTGTTAAGGACCACCATCCTGTGACCGCATTGGAAGGGTACTTGTTATGGCAACCACAGACTGTACTGAAAGACTACTTGTGTTTATCGATCGCAATTTTGGTGCTGAGCTCCGGTGAAACTCATAAATAACTTAAAATAAGTTAACATCTCATAAACAAACTAGATGATATAAATCAAATAATCCCCCCGCAACGCCAGCCATGTTCGTCGGATGACATAATCCCACTGATTCGGATAGACATATGGATGGATACACAGACAAATGGGATCTAATATCCAAAACTTACACGGATGGACAGAAATTCAGAGACAAATGTATAGATGGACAGGCTGACTGACCCACAAAATAATGAACATTTCCCTAGTACCATAGCCAATGTTCCCATGAAGTTTCCTCACAATACTCCAAGCAAAAATAGAGTTATTGAACGAAAACCCAAAATTTGCATGGACGGACAGACACAAATTCAGAGACAAAGGTATGGATGGACGGAGGGATGAGCTGACTGACCCACAAAATAATGTACATTTCCCTAGAAACATAGCCAATCTTCCCATGAAGTTTCGTCACAATACTTCAAGAAAATATAACGTTGTTGAATGAAAGTCCGAGACAAAGGGATGGATGGACGTAGGGATGGACTGACCCACAAAACTGTACATTTCCCTAGTACCATAGCCAATGTTCCCATGAAGTTTCATCACAATACTCCAAGCAAAGATAAAGTTATTGAACGAAAACCCCAAATTTGCATGGATGGACAGACACAAATTCAGAGACAAAGGGATGGATGGATGCATGGATGGATGGAGGGACGAGCTGACTGACCCTCAAACTAAGGTGCATTTCCCTAGTACCCTACTACCATAGCCAACCTTCCCATGAAGGTTCGTCACAATACTCCAAGCAAACATAAAGTTATTGAACGAAAACCCAAAATTTGCACGGATGGATGGACGGACACAAATTCAGAGACAAAGGGATGGACAGACGGAGGGATGGGCTGACTGACCCTCAAACTAAGGTGCATTTGCCTACTACCATAGCCAACCTTCCCATGAAGTGTTGTCACAATATTCCAAGCAAAAGTAAAGTTATCGAAAGACAATCTGTGTGTGTGTGTGTGTGTGCGTGTGTGTGGTGTGTGCGTGTACGTGCGCGCGCGTGTGTGTGTGTGTGTGATGGATGCACGGATGGACAGATGGACAGATGGACGCACACACGGACGGAAGCGAAAACATAATCACCCCGCTTTTTGCTAAGGCGGGGGATAAAAACAGAAACATATTAGTTAGTACATGATGCATGATTAAGAAATGTTCCCTCAAATATATTTGAGCTTAATTTTATTGGAAGCCATTGCTGCCCTGGCCAGTACATTTTATTTAGTTTTGGAAACATGTAACATTATTGCTGAGCTGTACTGTAGTTGCTTTAAACCTTTAACACTCATACCAGCTAAAACAGCTTCTGCAGTGGGCTTGAGAAATGTTCATTTGCAGCTAAGAGAAGACTATTTTTGAAAACTTACCACTGGAATCACTGGCTCGATAACTGAGCCACTTATTCCAGTGGTAAATTGCTCAAAAATACACTTCTCTTGGTTTGCAAATGGATATTTTCTTTGAGAAAATTGAAATAAATTCGAGAGTTAGAGGGTTAATGGTCAGTCTTAGAATCTAAATTTCTCCTTAGTGAATGTCCATTTGCAGGACAAGAGAATGGTCATTTCTCAGGACCATTGCAGAATCTGTTTGGGGTGTTTTAACCATTTAACTCTTCCAATGACAAATCCCCCAAAATCTTCAACAGTTTTCCTATAGAGTAGCATTGAAAATGAGACATGGACAAAATGACATATCTACGGGGAATTCATCAGTGGAAGAGTTAACTGTCAATTGCATGAGAGAAACTCACTAGACTCTTTATTCTGGTATTTCTTATCCAACACAAACTCTTTCTTGCTAATCGCCAGTGGTTGAGTCTCCACAAGGGCACTGGAAGAACCGAGACCTAATAATTCATCCATGAATGATGCCTTAGAAGGACTGGTGTTTTGCTGAATGGGGACATCAGGTTTTGCAGTAGCAGTTGGTTGCTGTTGTGGAGTTGCAGGTTTGTGTATATCTTCCAGTCCAAACAACATGTCCTCATCATCGCTGAAGACTATATCATCCTTCTTTTTTGGTGTGACTGAAGCTGTACAAAACACATACAATACTTTATATTTGTGACCTATGCACGGGCAGATCTGATAGAAAAGTAAAACATTTGACAGGCAGACTAACTAAAAATAAATATTAATTCTTTCACCATAGGCATTCCACTGTCATAATTTCAATCTAATAAGTGAGGTATTTTAACTATAAAGTCAGATACATGAGGGACAGATCCAGTCACTAAAACTATCATCAAATGAAGAAAGTGTGACGTATGCTACATATATAGATAGAGATTTCTCACAATTTACCACTAGAATGGAATTCTCTTGGTCACGGCTCGCAAATGGACATTTATCAAGACCGATGGAGAGGTCATTCTTGTCCGGCTTGACCATTAATGGGTTAAGTTAATGCCATTAGAAATGAATGCATTCTTCACACACCATAGACTCACCCACTGCATGACTAGTTTCAAGCAAAAAAGGTCAAAACTAGTTAAGCACTGGATGAGTCAATTGTATGTAAATAATTCACTAATATTATAAAGTTGTGATTTAGCACATGCAATGGAGGAACTCCAGTTTTAGCTATGCGCCACCCATCTCCAGCTAAGCTCCATGCGCCACCCATCTCCAGCTAAGCTCCATGCGCCACCCATCTCCAGCTAAGCTCCATGCGCCACCCATCTCCAGCTAAGCTCCATGCGCCACCCATCTCCAGCTAAGCTCCATGCGCCACCCATCTCCAGCTAAGCTCCATGCGCCACCCATCTCCAGCTAAGCTCCATGCGCCACCCATCTCCAGCTAAGCTCCATGCGCCACCCATCTCCAGCTAAGCTCCATGCGCCACCCATCTCCAGCTAAGCTCCATGCGCCACCCATCTCCAGCTAAGCTCCATGCGCCACCCATCTCCAGCTAAGCTCCATGCGCCACCCATCTCCAGCTAAGCTCCATGCGCCACCCATCTCCAGCTAAGCTCCATGCGCCACCCATCTCCAGCTAAGCTCCATCCACACATTGCCCGTGTTGGTATCAATCGAGCCCTACACTCTCCGAATCGCAATTTCCAGAAAACTATACAGGTAAGCTCTTGAATATTGGCAGCAACAGGGCCCAGTTAAATTAGTTTCATAATATTCAGCAGAATGTTTATTAAATATCAGACAAAATTCATAAAACGTATAGTCCGTCATCAATTAAGTATTCGAGACGAACTTATATACATCATTCATGACGTAATTGATTATGATGCCATCTTACATGTCACATAGTTGATTATATGATGTCATATGATTGATGGATAAACTGGATGGTCCACTGCTTTATCCAATATAAAGTGTCTTGTGCTGGACATACAATACGCTTCGACCACTTATCGAAAAAAACACTGGTCCCAGAAGTTAAGCAGTCTCTTCATGAACAGGCTTCAGGTAGCAATGTATGTGATTAAGCGGTAAAAGCATGAACTCAATTCAATATTGTTCTATAATTGCTCTAATTATTATTATTTCGTACATTTCCTTGCTGGTCGCCTCACAGAGTCAGTCATGTTCAGATCAGTCAGCTGTCCCGGAGGTGGAGATGTTGCTACAATCAATGAATATCAACTCAATATTAATTATGCGCATATCAAAATCAATTTTTAATTTACTCTCGGAATTACCATACCATTAATTCTTTCATTGCTCCATTAATTAACAGTTATACTATCCAACGTATGCTGTCATTGTATTTTTAATCCACAGTTGTACTATACCTCTAATCCTTTCATTGTGTCCTTAATTCACAGTCGTACTATACCGCTAATTCATAAATATTTCATTGTTCTCTTAATTCACAGTCATATTATTTATACAACTAATTCTTTCATTGTTCCATTAATTCATAGTCATATTATCCAGATAATTCTCTAATTGTTCTATTAATTCAGTCGTACTATACAGATAATTCTCTCATTGTTCTCTTAATTCAGTCGTACTATACATATAATTCTCTCATTGTTCTATTAATTCAGTTGTACTATGCAGATAATTCTCTCATTGTTCTCTTAATTCAGTCGTACTATACAGATAATTCTCTCATTGTTCTCTTAATTCAGTCGTACTATGCAGATAATTCTCTCATTGTTCTATTAATTCAGTCGTACTATACAGATAATTCTCTCATTGTTCTATTAATTCAGTCGTACTATACAGATAATTCTCTCATTGTTCTATTAATTCAGTCGTACTATGCGGATAATTCTCTCATTGTTCTATTAATTCAGTCGTACTATACAGATAATTCTCTCATTGTTCTATTAATTCAGTCCTACTATGCAGATAATTCTCTCATTGTTCTATTAATTCAGTCGTACTATGCAGATAATTCTCTCATTGTTCTATTAATTCAGTCGTACTATACAGATAATTCTCTCATTGTTCTATTAATTCAGTCGTACTATACAGATAATTCTCTCATTGTTCTATTAATTCAGTCGTACTATACAGATAATTCTCTCATTGTTCTATTAATTCAGTCGTACTATACAGATCCTTCTCTCATTGTTCTATTAATTCAGTCGTACTATACAGATAATTCTCTCATTGTTCTATTAATTCAGTCGTACTATACAGATACGTCTCTCATTGTTCTATTAATTCAGTCGTACTATACAGATAATTCTCTCATTGTTCTATTATTTCAGTCGTACTATACAGATCCTTCTCTCATTGTTCTATTAATTCAGTCGTACTATACAGATAATTCTCTCATTGTTCTATTAATTCAGTCGTACTATACAGATACTTCTCTCATTGTTCTATTAATTCAGTCGTACTATACAGATAATTCTCTCATTGTTCTATTAATTCAGTCGTACTATGCAGATAATTCTCTCATTGTTCTATTAATTCACTCACACTATACCACTAGTTCACTCATGGTTCCATTAATTCAGTCACACTATACCACTAGTTCGCTCATGGTTCCATTAATTCAGTCACACTATACCACTAGTTCACTCATGGTTCCATTAATTCACTCACACTATACCACTAGTTCACTCATGGTTCCATTAATTCAGTCACACTATACCATTAGATCGCTCATGGTTCCGTTAATTCACTCACACTATACCGCTAATTCTTTCATTCCTGAAAGATCAATATATGCTGTTCAAACAAACCATACAGTAATTTGCCTGGATGAATTTGCTCTGAAAATATCCAACATATTTCTTTAATGGGAAAGAATTTATCATATCAGGTCTCTAGTGTTGAAACATCTGATCAAAGCAAAGCACAGTATCTGTGTGACAGTCTGTGGAAATTGTAAACATACATTTCACATGGCTGCATCTCCATGCTCACCATATCCAGGTAAGCATAGTACAGCTCAGAAATAATACAATGTTTCCAAAACAAAACAAAATGTACTACTGAGTGTTGAATATTTTGAACATAACTGGATTGGATGACATTGCTGCCTGACTACTGAGTGTTGAATATTTTGAACATAACTGGATTGGAAGACATTGCTGCCTGACTACTGAGTGTTGAATATTTTGAACATAACTGGATTGGAAGACATTGCTGCCTGACTACTGAGTGTTGAATATTTTGAACATAACTGGATTGGAAGACATTGCTGCCTGACTACTGAGTGTTGAATATTTTGAACATAACTGGATTGGAAGACATTGCTGCCTGACTACTGAGTGTTGAATATTTTGAACATAACTGGATTGGAAGACATTGCTGCCTGACTACTGAGTGTTGAATATTTTGAACATAACTGGATTGGAAGACATTGCTGCCTGACTACTGAGTGTTGAATATTTTGAACATAACTGGATTGGAAGACATTGCTGCCTGACTACTGAGTGTTGAATATTTTGAGCATAACTGGATTGGAAGACATTGCTGCCTCAGGCAGCAATGTCTTCCAATCCAGTTATGTTCAAAATATTCAACAAAACATTTCTTACATCGCGTTCAAAATTAAACTAACGAACATGAGGCAGCAATGTCTTCCAATCCAGTTATGTTCAAAATATTCAACAAAACATTTCTTACATCGTGTTCAAAATTAAACTAACGAACATGTTTCTGTTTTTGTTTTGGAATCTTGTCACGTTACTTCTGAGCTGTACTCTCTATGAATTACAGAATGGCAAAGACCAGATTATCAAAATTCCTCTTTATGAAGCATTGTGGGTGCAAAATACCTGGACATAGACCCCTGCCCCAAGAAATGCTAGTGTGTGTCAATATGGATCTCAGGAGTGTGTGGAAACTTTTACGAGATGCATGAATGACCAAACATCTGCATCCGAAAGTCTTAGTGTGCGCGCATACTAACCAGAATGCGAGTCTCTTTCTGGTGAGGAGTGTCTCTCACTATCAATAGATGCCCTCATTAGATGTGGCTGGTTAACTCTCGTGAACGCAGGGCTTTCACTTCCCTTCTGCTCAACCATACTTTGACTTCTTGTTGGCTCCCCGAGACTTTGGTTGGTATTCTGCTGCCCTGCACTCTGAGATTCTGTAGACGGTTTAGATATGGGTTTTGTGATCGTCTTCTTCCCACTCCATTTTGAATCAAGATCCTCATCATCTGACAGGAGACCCGCCAGAGGATCGTCTTCATCAAACTCTGAATGCAAACACAAAACAAAACGATAATGAAAGCAGATGATAGTGATTGCAACCACACCGATACATCAGACAAACAGACAAAAGGACAAATGGACAAATGGACAAACAGACAAACGGAACCAATTCATATATTGGCGAAAATTTTAATTTTTGCCAATAATAAGTTTCAGTAATATTGTGGATATATGCCCCTCCCCCGGTCAGAAGAAGTTGTCCATTATTTGGATCTCAAAGGTCAAAGTCACGTTTGCTTGTAATTGAAACTTAATTTCCACGCTCTACCTAATTCTCTAGCAATGTGTTTATAATAGCAGTGTTTGTCTGTACGTACTGTCGGCATCCAATTCTGATTAAGGTTTTTGTTTAGCTCAACTTAGTCTTATATCCCAGGATTGGTTCACCCGATTGCGACCACACTTGTAGACATGCTTCCCTATATTGAAGGGATGCAGTGCAGGGAATTTGAGGTCATGAGGTCAAAGGTCAAGGTCACTGTGAAGTGGGAACTTTGAAACTCTGTTTTTGGGTTAAATTTCTAGCTTAGCTCAACATATCATCCTAAATCTCCCGATTGGTTCATCCGATTGGGACCATACTTGGATGCATGCTTCCCTATATCGACAAGGTGGAGCACAGTGTGATGGAGGTCATGAGGTCAACGTCCCTTACAAGTACAATGCACATTTAATTCCGAACATACAACAGCAGTTCAGAATCCATCTAGTTCATGTGGAAAACAGCTGCTGGATTTACAAAAATACATTGTAACGTGCAACTAAATCAAGTGACTATAATTCTGCGGCACACTACTCTAAACAAGATGTTTCACAACACCGGACTGAAGAAATATATCATCTATAATAATAATAATAATAATAATAAAAATAATATCTTTATTTATAGAGGGTACAGTAAACTCGATCAGTACAAATAACTGTTCTTACCCGAGGCCCTCAACTATTTACAGTTTGAATATATTTACAATCAGATATATAAACTATCTAGTATACAAGAGTATGATACAGGTATATACAACAACTAGACGATGTACATTACGTGTTCCCCCACCCACCCACCCACCGAGGGCATGTCATCAGGTTCTACGATTGTGATTCGCATAACTAATCAGAGAGTGGTAAGTTTAATTATCACAAATTTTCACCTGTACTTGTACATGTGTGTATAGCTATGCTAACATTCTGACGGAAATCCAGGTTAGCACATTAAACATAAGCAATCTACATCATAGCATAAGGTTGCAAGTCCATTACGTGTTCAAAGACAGACAAGTACTCTGAGCATTCATAATGTCAAAATGTTAAAGAAGGTAAAAATACCGAAATTTTCGTCTATATCATCAGTGTAACGCTGATTTCTTGTTTATATATTATTGTAGTCAATCTAACAAAAGCATAGACCTTTTGGTCTAACAAAGGGAATATGTAAAGCAGATGTTTTGACATCAGCTTAGGAAAAATACATGTGGCTATCATGATAAGTTAAGATTGTTTATTGTATTTAGTAATAGGCAGTCATCTTTTCACATCCAAGATATTAAACTCTTTCCTATGAGTACTAGGAAGCGACACGTCAAAACTGGTTTGATGGAAATTGAGGCTTGTGCAGAAATTACTATTTTTAACATTATGGATCTTGATTTCTCAGATCAACTATCTTTCCAACGAAGTTCACGTGCCACCTTCATTCCTACTCAACCACACACATCTATCACGCAACAGTCAAATACTACAGTAGGCTTTCATCCGCTGGCATGTCTGGACAACGGAAAGACGCATAGCAAAATTATAACTCTTAAATGGTCAAACCTGACAAAAGTGGCTTCAACAGTGGTCTTGCGAAATAAATTTGGAAATTATATTCTGATCATCATTTCTCTTTCTTACTCAGCAGATCGACGCACAGGTTTGACCCATTTTTACTAAGCTATATTGCTTTATCACTTTGATGCAAACAAATAGGACGTTTGAAACTTGAACACACATACAAAGCTTACCTCCAAAGTCAAATTTCTTTGATTTTCTTTTTCCTATGTCTGTCTTGTTTTGTTGAGGTCTGGAATCCTTTGATGCTGTTTCTGAGAACAAAATTAGGCAGGAAATATTTCTCATTAATTGTTCAATGTGTAGGAGACGGGAGACGGGAGTCGGGAGATGGGAGAGGGATATTGCATGATTATATCAATTTTTAGGCCCATCTATCATTTATATATCCACTATTAATGCAAATATTTTTCAGCAGTAACGATGAACAAGAGCATAATAAATTTATATAAAATCCAACATTTTTTGACAAAATGCCAAGTAGTGAGAGTGCAAAACAACAGGACAGAATCCTAGTGTGGCATCAACTTTCAATCAAACTGGTAATAAGATATTCACAGTTAGCGGCTTTGAAACTGTGAAATTCAGAATGAATAAACTAAAAATGTTTAATTATTTAAACTTGAACCTGCTTACAGTTAAATCAGTCTCTACTCAGCAGCTTAGCAGTATGAATGCACTGCATTTTAATTATTTAACTGCTGACACGAATGAAGTTTATCAAACAATACATACAAACAAACCTCCACATGTATGGAGATACTGAACATGATCAAAGAAAGAACAACATGAGCCAATATGTATTATGTGTGCACATTAGTGCATAAACCTTTGAAATACATTCTTAATGGCCAAGCCAGCCAAAACTGACATCTACAATGATCTTGAGGAATGTTCATTTTCAGAAAAGAGAAAACAATTATTTTAATTTTACGACTGAAATGACTCGCTTGCTAACTTGGCCAGTCAATGACAATCATTCCAGAGGTAAAATTTCAAAAATAGTCTTCTCTTAACTTGCAAAAGAGCATTCACTAAGTAAAAATGTAATTGTAATTTTTGTTGAGCAAACGTGACCATTAAAATGTTAATAGGGCCACACAACTTTCTCATGTATCGTGATGAAATTAAATAAGATCGCATTTTTAATTATCCTAAACAGGAAAAGATGAAAATAAAAACAAATTGACTGTATTGTTGAATAGTTTCTACCCTATTTATTGTGCTATTGTTTAGGGGAAGATTGCGCATAGCTAACCTGGCCTTATTTCCTGTTCACCAGACAGTCTCCGGCTTCTCTCTTCAGAGGTACTCGGCGGTGATAAACTCCGTGCTGATGATCCAGATTTATTCTTCAAGCTGTTACTCCGTGGTGTGCGTGGTGTACGGCCAGACCGACGTGGTGTTGACTGACCAGTAGACTTCTGCTTAGTCACATGACCAGTAGAACTGAACAAATCTGCATCCATATCATCCAAGTCCTGGAAAACAAGAGACCTATCATCAACATTTTCTCTGGAAAACAAAAGAACTATCATCAACATTTTCTCTGGAAAACAAAAGAACTATCATCAACATTTTCTCTGGAAAACAAAAGAACTATCATCAACATTTTCTCTGGAAAACAAGAGAACTATCATCAACATCTGGAAAACAAGAGAACTATCATCAACATCTGGAAAACAAGAGCCCTATCATCAACATTTTCTCTGGAAAACAAAAGAACTATCATCAACATTTTCTCTGGAAAACAAGAGAACTATTATCAACATCTGGAAAACAAGAGAACTATCATCAACATCTGGAAAACAAGAGAACTATCATCAACATTTTCTCTGGAAAACAAGAGAACTATCATCAACGTTTTCTCTGGGAAACAAGAGAACTATCATCAACATCTGGAAAACAAGAGAACTATCATCAACATTTTCTCTGGAAAACAAGAGAACTATCATCAACATTTTCTCTGGAAAACAAGAGAACTATCATCAACATTTTCTCTGGAAAACAAGAGACCTATCATCAAGATCTGGAAAACAAGAGGACTATCATCAACATTTTCTCTGGAAAACAAGAGACCTATCATCAAGATCTGGAAAACAAGAGAACTATCATCAAGATCTGGAAAACAAGAGAACTATCATCAACATCTGGAAAACAAGAGAACTATCATCAACATCTGGAAAACAAGAGAACTATCATCAACATTTTCTCTGGAAAACAAGAGAACTATCATCAATATTTTTTCTGGAATCCAAGAGAACTATTATCAACATTTTCTCTGGAAATAAACTAAATCACGGATTTCTTTTTTCACGAGAGAGTTGATACTTACCTCCCTAATACTCTTTGATATTGCTAATGCGCCGACTAGTACTTCGTCTGACTAATTTATTGGCTGACACACATGCAACGTAATAAGAGCCTGAAGACCAAGCCTCAGTGGGGCGGAGAGGTCGGGTCCGTATTAGGGAGGTAAGTATCAACTCTCTCGTGAAAAAAGAAATCCGTGATTTCGTTTATTTCACTTCAGGAGTATACTTACCTCCCTAATACTCTTTAATATTGCCAGAATTCGTCAGTGAATTCGGCGGGAGGGAGGCGAGGTCAAAAGACCAACTCTTCCCTATGCGCTTTTCTGCGATTAAGGCACTTAAACTTCTGAAATTGTGTGGAAACACAATCAGGAATAGATAGGAAAACATCGGCTAACACAAACCGATGGCTGAGAGATGATCAAAAGTCATAAGCGCACCCCCCATCCTCTTTGGAGGAAGACTGAATGACCTCAATGTCCCATACGCTCTACGTACAAGTGCCATGTACTATAGGACATTAAACGAAAAGGCTACATTTTCGTTTACTCTCAATAATGAACCACATAAAACACGTACCATCACCATATTAATAATGAAGGGTCACGTGACATTACAAAAAACCATGGACAACACACACAAGACTGACCTTGTGGAAGATTGGCGCTGTCATCATCTCCCTTATGATCATGTCGATAGACACTTAGGACTGGCGGTATGATCAGCGAACGAAAAGAAGAAGAAGATCATCTCCCCATTGGTGAAGACTGATGCAGCCCATAAAGTAGATGTTTCCATTGATTAAATGTGAAATATATAAAAAATGAGGATACCTCATCAAAATATGTATACCTAGATTAGCTTTTCAAAAGGCGAGAGGATTCAAGGTGTCACGGAGATAATGGTCGGTAAAACTTGACTCACAGTGCCACTGATCTACTGACATAATGTCATCCACAGGTACCCCGTTAAACAGGGCAGTGGAAGCCACTACACCTCGGACACTGTGAGCCTTGGCCATGTCAACTTGTTTACCTGTGGCGGATTTATGGCAAAATTGAATACACTCTACAATCCACCTGGAAATGGTGTCCTTTGACGCCCTGCCATGGGGCTCAATATATGACAACCATAACGCTGTTGGGTCCGTCCGCCAATCTTGAGTACGTTGTTTGTACCGGATTAATGCTCGGACTGGACACCATAGTTTTGAATTAGGATCAAACCTAGTCAAAGCTGGTAAAATTATCGGTTGACCCGGATATTTCAGACTGGTTTTTCGCCATGAAATTTATCCTGGGTAGAAGCCTAAGGCCTTCCCCTGTAACCACAAAACGGTCTGCCTCGGCTGACAAGGCATGAATCTCACTCCTACACCTAGCCGAGGCCGCAGCAATTAAAAATACAGTTTTAAGTGTCAACATTTTCATGGAAATGGAGCTTAGTGGTTCAAACCGCCTATCAGCTAGC
The DNA here is from genome assembly GCA_034401795.1 of Chaetoderma sp. LZ-2023a. Lineage (NCBI taxonomy): Eukaryota > Metazoa > Mollusca > Caudofoveata > Chaetodermatida > Chaetodermatidae > Chaetoderma > Chaetoderma sp. LZ-2023a. The sequence goes on from CM067372.1 coordinate 19,037,277, forward strand.
ACCTGAAGCACTAGTGATAAACTCCAAGACGGAATCACTGGGGGATTCCTTGGTCTTAGATTGCCCATGCCTTTGATTAAAGTATTTAATGTATTTACTTCATCACTTCCCCTATTAGCCAAGCAAGGAATAACTGACATTAAAGCTGACTTATAGCCAGCAATAGAGTTAGGCTTGAGGCTATAGGCATCATACAGGTGACAGAGGAAATTGGCTACTACCTGAATAGATGAATCCATTGGATTAATACATCTTTTTGAGCACCATTCTGCAAATCTGTTGATTTTATAATTATATGCTCTGGAGGTTGACCCCCTCCTGGCTTTAGCCATGAACATGGCTGCTTGCTCAGAAAAGCCCTCCTTAATTCTAGATTCCTTGACAACATCCACACAGTCAATTGGAACATTGACGGATTGTTGTCTGATCGAATTAGAACACTCTTGCCCTGAACTTACTGTAAGAAATGTTCCAGGCCCAGGACTACTGCTCGTAATTCCAGTAGATTGATATGTTCCTTTGACTGTTCCAGATTCCAAAGCCCTGATATCGTGGATTCTTCCAGGCAAGCTCCCAACCTCTCCATCGATGCATCTGTATACATCGTTAACTGAGGGTGAGGAGGGGTTAACATTACCCCCGCCAGGAGATTCTCTGTCTTCAACCACCATTGAAGGTGATGAATTAGAGGCTCCAACACTGACACGCTCGAGTTCAGTGAACCTGTACTCTGGGTCCATTGTGTCATGAGAAATAACTGGATCGGCCGCCTGCGTAAGGCCGCCTGAGGAATGACTGGTTCCAGAGAAACCATCAATCCCAGCATTCTCAGATAAACCCGTGCCAGGACATGATGACTGTTGCACACTGACTGTATTACTGAGATGAGTATCTGTACCCTCTCCTGAGTAGGATAAACATATCCTATCTCCAGATCGAAGAACATTCCCAGGTAAACAAACCTCTGGGATGGAGTCAGCTCTGATTTTTGAAAATTTATTATCCAGCCTAAATCTGTGAGAGTTTTCAAAACTATCTCCAGATTTGCTGATAAACTTTCCTGGGTGTGTGCTTTTAACAGCCAGTGGTCTATGTACGTGTGGACTGCTATGCTTCTCCTGCGGAGGTATGCTGTTATCACAAGAACCACCCTGGTGAAGACCCGAGGAGCCGTAGAAATTCCGAAGGGTAACACCCTGAATTCCTACTGTCTGCCCTGGAATGCAAATCTCAGGAAGCGACGGAAACTCCTCGCTATTGGAATGTGGAAATAAGCATCTTTCAAATCTATTGAAGCTGTCCACATTCCCCTCTCCAACCCTGCCAACACCGATCTCACAGTTTCCATTTTGAAACTGGGTGTGTCTATGAACTTGTTCAATGGCTTGAGGTTGAGAATTGGTCTCCACCCTCCAGTGCTTTTCGTTACCAAGAACACGGTTGAATAGAAGCCCGGGCAATTTTGTGCCGGTTGAATTGCTTCCTTGAATATGAGGGAATTTATTTCCTCCTCTATACACAACCGCTGATCTGGATCTCTTGGAATTTGAGTCCAGACCGGCACCAGAGACAGTCGTGCTGGTGGGCCTGTTATCCAGTCGGGATGATACCCGACTGAAAGCCATCGCAAGACTAAACGGTCCCGAGTCAACCGTTCCCACTCTTGCATGTGGTTGGCCAATCGGCCTCCGACTGGTCCACCTGGAGCGCAAGAGTGGCACTGTCTCCTGGTGCAGATGCACTGGGGTAGCTCTTACTGTGGTAATCACCCTGTCAGGTACGATTACCATGACCAGATCCTTGCGCACCACGGCCCGCACTGCGTGCACTTCGGTGCGCGGGCGGCTGCCTGGCTGGCTGCGCCGGAGGAGCCTGCGCCCCCCCTCGCTGCTGGCCGAAGCGCACGTGGCCGTTGCCGACACTGCGCTGGTGGCTGGCCTCTGACATGGCCACCGCCACCTCGAGCCTGCAGGGGATGATACGCAGGGGGAACCGCGCGAATGCGCTCACTACGGAGCACTTCAAATTGCTCACGTAATGCCCTCTGGTTATTGACCAGGGTAACCGTCTCCTGGAGATGCTTACATCCCTCACCTCCAAAGAGACCAGGACCTGTCATAGGCGTACGCAGCAGCCTATTATACAAATCCTGGGACGGGCACAAGTTATCAAGAGCAAACGTGCGCCTCGCCCGGACACTCCTGGTTACAGACCGGGTTAAACAGTCCAAAGCCAAGTTAATTCCATCTTGGATGGCTCTCTGGACAGTCACCGGACTAGGCTGACGTAATGCGGATGCCGTTACTACCCCTTGTAACAACTGTGAGACATGTGAAAGCGCTGAAATAGACGCCCTCGAACTCTCTTCCGCATCACGTAACGCGGTGTTAGCCGAAAGCAAAACGTTCGAACACAGTGCTCCCGTGTCAGACCGGGAACCTGGCCGCTTATCTGCACCCAGCGCAGCACGGCCATCCATGCTTGGCTTTGGTACTACACCGTATAGCTGATATTGATCAGCTGTAATACGGCACCGCTTTGCTACTTCACGGGGGGGGGGGGGGGGGGGGGCTTCGCTAAACGTCCATGTGCCTTAATGGACGTCTCCGCCGCAGTGAACATATCAACAATATGATCAGCTAACGGCAAAGATGGCATAGCGGTAACAGTCGGTTTTCCTGCCAGTCACGGGCGCTTGTCCCGTTGACTGGCCGACTGAACAACGGCAAGATCTGGTCTGACGTTGATTAGCCACTGACAAGCGTCAGACCAGTCTTCCTCCATGGCCACCTGCGAATGCTCTACAAAACGAGGGCCTTCGTCATCCTCCTGAGCAATCACAAGTGTGTATGTGGCTGGAGGAACTGATACGCCTGGCAAGCCAGAGGAAGCATGCGGGCCTGAAAGAACAGGCATGCCAAACTGACTGGCTTGACCAGGAGCAGGCGCCGTGGTATTGCGTGGGGAAAATTTCGCCACACCACGGCCCTGGCCAGCACCTGCTACACCATCGGCAAGCCGAGGTATGCGGGAAAACTGGCCATCAGATCCAGCCCGGGCTACCTTCTGCGCCGTGAACGCTACTCTTTAATTGTCCTCTTCATCTCTCCCATCATCTCAATACGGAAGGCCTCCATATCCATAGCGGACGAGGCCTTCCTCTTACCCGTCTTACCAGAAGCCTCCTTCTTAATTTTCCTCTCCTCCTCTGGAGCCTTCTCCCTGGCCTGCAATGATAAAAATTCAGACATTAGTTCCCCCGCCCCCCACACTTTTTACAGATCTCACATTTAAGCAATGGCCCACATGGGCTGCACTGGGAGCATAAATGGGGGAAGAATTTATCCAGGATAAACCTTCCACATGAAGGACAACCAGGCCTCTGAAACACAGCAGAGGACGAAGACAATGAGTATTACAGAAATTGAATTAGAACTCAACACGAAATAAACAAGGAGGAAGGGGCTATAAAGACCAGAGCTAATAATAATAATAATAATAAATCAGCGTTGGAAAGACCCAAGCTAATAATAATAATAAATCAGCGTTGGACAAAACTTTTAACTGATAGTAAGGCGCAAGGCTGATTACGACGTCATAACTTCAAAAATAAGAAGTTAAATCGATCCGAAACAAAACCTCCAGGTGTAAGGACGAATTGTAATCATATCCAGAACATGCTAACTCGACAGGATAGTTTATTCAGACTATACAAACATCAGATAAACAATGATAAATGGCAGTAAGATTTTATAAATATTGTCAAATATAATTGAAATGCCTCATATCATAACTAGAGTACCTGAGTCTCTAGCATAGACAAACCATCTGATCTGATGAACCGGACGCTCCACCAACCTTATGACCTCTTAACTCTCTCCACCTTAAAGGGGAAGGAAGTGGACTAAGAGGACAAAGTGAGAAGACCTTCATCCGAGGCCTCCAACTCACTGGGAAAAGATTTTTGGTTAGATAACCTAACAATATTAGTAGGAAATGGAACCTTGGTGGAGAGAAAAACAAACTCTCTGAAGATGTGATGTCCTAACACTCCTAGGTAGATACCTATGGACATAAACACAAAGAGAGATTAGTATTTCATAGCGCCATTTTGAAATAAACTAGTTATTTTATGCGCTTATCATGATAAACGCGAGTCCTGGAAACACATTACAACGGGATAAACTCGCTAAAATATACTAGAAGTCACCTGATGGCTAGGTCCTGGGCGCTCCTCCAGCGAATTAATACGCTCTGCCATATCCCACAGGTTGTATAACACTCCTAATATATGATTTAACGACTTAAATAGCTCAGAAAAGCTTTAAGCATGAAAGCATGTGTGAACCCTTTGCCAATAAATTAGCAAAGAGGAAGTACTAGTCGGCGCATGCTCGGTGGTGGGGCTGGCATCCGCCTGACTGACTTCTGACTACCTGTCCAGTAGGGGCACCTTTCTTTTTTAATCTGAGTGTTTTATTAAGTGAAAGCCGATATTTAGCAATATCAAAGAGTATTAGGGAGGTAAGTATACTCTTGAACTGAAATAAAGATGTGCAGAAACATTCGAGCAACAGGACATTGTTTTCATTTCGAGTTCGCACCAGTTTCGTTGATGCGTATTTACTAAATTACATTCAAAATATTTTTCCCTAGCTGGACCAAAATTTAAAAAGTGCCAATACATGTGTTTGTGATCAAATTTTAGGCTCGTTTATCTTTTTGTTCCAGCGCTTTTAATGTAAAGTTGGTTTCAAGCAGTACTGTAGAGGTTTGACCTTTTCCCGCGTATCAAGCCCTTTAGGTTTTCTGCATATCACACATCATGTAGGGCATGATATCTTAAAATAGTCTACCCCCCTTGACAAATCCAATGTCTATTTGAAAGTCCAAACAATGTAAAAACACTTCTAATTCTGGAGTTAAGCAAGATATAAATCACACAAAAACAAACCCGGTAAAAATCAGGAAAAAATCAGAAAATCATATTTATTGTCATGTAGACTAAATGCACCATATGGTATTAAACAAAACTGCAAAGTTTTAATGGGATTGGATAAATCCTTCATTGATTAAATGTCAAGTGAAAAACTTTAACATTCTTCTAATTCTTGGCTTAAGCAAGATATAAATCACACACAAATATTCTAAACCATGGCCAAACACCGGAAAAGTATGGAAAACATTTGTAAATCACAATCATTATGATGGAGACTGGATGTAATGATAGTGCAGAACAAATCTGTAAAGTTTTCTTGATATAGGGTGTAAGATCTTGATGAATTAAATGTACAATGTAAACATTTTAACACTTTAACATTTACATAATTCTTGGTGTACAATAAGAAACGTCCAAACCTCGAAAGAAAAAATGGAGAAAATTTGAAAAACATTTGAATTATGATGGAGACTAGTTGCAATGATGGTATAGATCACATCTGTAACATCGGATAAGTCATTGATGACGTAAATGTTCATTAAAAACCCTTAAAGCGATGCTAATCTCATCTCAAATGTTATACTGCACCGATAGATTATGGTTTATAGATTCTAGATAATTCATATCCTGTCACATTCCCGTTTCTGTATCACAATTATCTGCTTTGTAATATCGCGTAAATGTTGAACAATGATCGCCACCATTTTGTCTCCTCAAGCCATAGTATGTGATGTCATGTGAGTGCCAATGCATTACATTCTTTATTATGTAATATTCATCTCGTTGAATATTTTGAAACTAATTTGATTGGAAGTTGTTGCTGCCTATGGCAGCAACAACTTCCAGTCAAATTAGTTTCAAAATATTCAACCGCTTACCTGTATGATTGCTTTTATACCACACTGCCAAACTATAGCTGGCGCCTCTATGACTGAGCTATATCCGGAGGCAGGCCCGCTAAGATTTTTCTGATTGGTTGAAAAGTAAATCATGACAGAAATCATTGGCTGTAGAATATGTTTTAACGTTTAGCTACTAAAGCCTGAATATCTTTCTTTAGTGGCTTGATGAAAAGATTAACATTATCTGCATAGCTTATGACTGGCATATTAGATCACCTGAATAGCTTATGACTGGCATATTAGATCACCTGAATAGCTTATGACTGGCATATTAGATCACCTGAATAGCTGGCATATTAGATCACCTGAATAGCTGGCATATTAGATCACCTGAATAGCTGGCATATTAGATCACCTGAATAGCTATCAAGAGTTCAGATTAGTTATCCTTTAACATTTACCTAATTCTTGTCACTCCGGATGTCATTTGGATCACTATGTCGAGATCCTCCGCTTCGCTATGAGCTCGGAAAAATTATGAGATTCCTCATTCCCCCAACCCCATGGTAATATGCAGGGCAAGGTTGGTGAATATTGGTTCAGTAGAACTTGATTTATCATCCAGAAATGCAGCCAAATTTCCTTAATTGGGGCACCATGATATTGATTTTTCGACCCTGAAATGAATACGGTTCTTCGACTCCCAATGACATCACACAAGCAAACCGTGATGATGATCCCTTCATTAGAACTTAGTTATCGCATTAAAATGAAAGCCTGGATGGACAAATAGATTAACAACCAAGCAAACTAACTAATCCAAGGTCTAAGCAAATGCTATATAAAACTCACCTGTAATATCAGTCATATAATTAGCATATGAAAGCAACTTCACTAGGCTTCATGCTCATTGTTATGCAAATAAGCACATTCACAGCTTTAATGTCTGATAAGTGTATTCAAAATGGCAACAATCAGGTTACTTACCATACATGTAGATACATGTAGATATATAATATACATACATATCACCACATACACAATATCACAATTCCTCCTCACTGGCTCATTGTTATACAAATTAAATACTTACCGCCAGTTTTTGTGCCATTTGGCTGACATCTGCTTCAGACACATCCGTCTCATCTTGCTCATCAACAGTGGCTGCTAACTTAGTGTAGAAATCATCACTGGGAACAGGAAACAAGAACCAATAGTGAACAAACACATCAACATCAATCTCAGTCAACCGTCTACAAATAAAATACAACCTAAATATGATTAGACATTTTAAACGCCTCAAAGCTAATTTATTAATTCACTTGAAATATTTTGCCCAGATCACCTGCATTTCATCAGCACAAGCTGACCATGAACACAGACCAGGGACTGAACCCCATTGAATGTACTCTCCTGATTCTGCATGATCTTGTATCACTCATCTATGATTGTCTCTGTCTGTGTAATTAACATGCCAATAATAAACTGTCTAGTATCTAACTTCAAACTGATGCATTACAATGAGAAGTTAGTAGAACATTATATACTATGCAACCCTCAGAATGCATGTTACGGAACTGGTATTAGTCAATTACCATGGCCGGGTATTTGCCTAGTACCGGCCCTCTAAACTGCATTATTAGGGAAAAATCCTACCTTGTTTCATCGTCTTTCTTCTTCAGAGGCTGATTCTGAAATAAATAAACATATTAAATATAAAGTCAACATTCAAAACAGATCTCAGTTACCCTAAATGTGCAGGATTCAAAGGTAGTAGTGTTTATTGAACTGTGACAAGCCTGCGCAGATAGATGTGCTTGATGGAGCACATATTGTGACAATCCCGCACACATAAACTTGATGCTTGATAGAGACAATCCCACACATACACTTGATGCTTGATGGAGACAATCCCGCACACATAAACTTGATGCTTGATGGAGACAATCCCGCACACATATACTTGATGCTTGATGGAGACAAGCCCACACACATACACTTGATGCTTGATGGAGACAAGCCCACACACATACACTTGATGCTTGATGGAGACAATCCCGCACACATACACTTGATGCTTGATGGAGACAATCCCGCACACATACACTTGATGGAGACAATCCCGCACACATACACTTGATGCTTGATGGAGACAATCCCGCACACATACACTTGATGGAGACAATCCCGCACACATACACTTGATGGAGACAATCGTGCACACATGTAAACATGTGCTTGATGGAGACAAGCCTGCACATATACACACGATGCTTGATGGAGACAAGCCTGCACATATACACATGATGCTTGATGGAGACAAGCCTGCACATATACACACGATGCTTGATGGAGACAATCCCGCACACATACACATGTGTTTGATGGAGACAAGCCTGCACATATACACACGATGCTTGATGGAGACAAGCCTGCACACATACACTTGATGGAGACAATCCCGCACACATACACTTGATACTTGATGGAGACAAGCCCACACACATACACTTGATTCTTGATGGAGACAATCCCGTACACATACACATGTGTTTGATGGAGACAAGCCTGCACATATACACACGATGCTTGATGGAGACAAGCCTGCACACATACACATGTGTTTGATGGAGACAAGCCTGCACATATGCACACGATGCTTGATGGAGACAAGCCCACACACATACACACAATGCTTGATGGAGACAAGCCTGCACACATACACATGTGCTTGATGGAGACAAGCCTGCACACATACACATGTGCTTGATGGAGACAAGCCCACACACATACACATGTGCTTGATGGAGACAAGCCTGCACTCATACACATGTGTTTGATAAGAACAAGCCTGCACTCATACACATGTACTTCATGGAGACAAGCCTGCACACATACACATGTGCTTGATGGAGACAAGTCTGCACACATACACACGATGCTTGATGGAGACAAGCCCACACACATACACATGATGCTTGATGGAGACAAGCCTGCACACATACACATGCTGCTTGATGGAGACAAGCCTGCACACATACACATGTGCTTGATGGAGACAAGCCTGCACACATACATATGTGCTTGATGGAGACAAGCCTGCACACATACACATGTGCTTGATGGAGACAAGCCTGCTCACATACACACGATGCTTGATGGACACAAGTCCACACACATACACATGTGCTTGATGGAGACAAGTCTACACACATACACATGTGCTTGATGGAGACAAGCCTGCACACATACACATGTGCTTGATGAAGACACGACTGCACGCACGCACGTACACACACACACATACTTGATGGAGACAAGTCTGCACTCATACACATGTGCTTGATGGAGACAAGCCTGCACACACACACACACATGTGCTTGATGGAGACAAGTCTGCACTCATACACATGATGCTTGATGGAGACAAGCCCACACACATACACATGTGCTTGATGGAGACAAGTCTGCACTCATACACATGATGCTTCATGGAGACAAGCCTGCACACATACACATGTGCTTGATGGAGACAAGTCTGCACTCATACACATGATGCTTCATGGAGACAAGCCTGCACACATACACATGTGCTTGATGGAGACAAGTCTGCACTCATACACATGATGCTTCATGGAGACAAGCCTGCACACATACACATGAGTTTCATGGAGACAAGCCTGTACTAACACACATCCATGAGCTTGATGGAGCACATATGTATGTATGTGAAAGATTCCCACAATGGACCTTTCCAACTTTATCCATCGATCACGTGACGTAATATGACGTCATAATCAACTATGTGATGTGTAAGATGACATCGTAATCATGACGTTATGAATGACTCGATATAGTCCATCTTTAACGCTTAATAGTCTGACATGTTGTACAAATTGTATGTCTTTACCATTTAATTAACATTCTGTTGAATATTTTGAAACTAATTTGACTGGATGCTGTTGCCGTAGGCAGCAAAAGCGCGTAGAAAATTAGTTTCAAAATATTTAACAGCTTACCTGTATAGTTTTCTGGAAATTGATAGTTAGGGAGTTCAGAGATCGATCTATCCCAACACCGATGAGGTGTGGGTAGCGCTTAGAGAGATGGGCGGGGCATAGCTAAAACTGGGAAGGTTCATTGACAAAGGTCCTCATAAAATCCTAGCTTTCAATTGGTCATAATTAATCCATTAACCTTCAAATTTTCAATTTTCTCATAGAAAATATCCATTTGCAGATTAAGAAGATTATGTTTTAATATGCATCACTGGAATGATTGGCTCGGTTATCAAGCCAGTCATTTCAGTGATAAATTTTCAAAAATAGTCTCCTGTTCTGCAAATGGGCATTTCTCAAGACCATTGCAGAAGCCATTTTTGTCCGGTTTGAGCTTTAAAGGGTTAATACAAGACAAACACAAAAAGCGTCATAAAAACTGATCATTGATTTCTGTTGACAATAGTTATCTCCCTTGTCATAAAAACTGATCATTGATTTGTTGACAATAGTTATCTCCCGTGTCATAAAAACTGATCATTGATTTCTGTTGGCAATAGTTATTTCCCTTGTTATAGTAAAGATATAAAGAAATCTCTGATGGTAATACAGGTTTCTTCACTGTACACTTGAATGATATAAGTACATTTCAAACCAAATACAACTATCTAATATAACATGCAAGCATAGAATTGGATAATAACTAACAGCATGTGTTTGTTTGCCAAACAGTGATCTTCAAAGCAATACTAAACCTGGGCTTGTCTAGGTGAAGCAGACTTTCTTCTAGGAGATGTCAGCTTTTTAGCGGGTGTTGCTGTATCTGAAATAGATTATCATTAAATAATTATTACCTTCATCATGTAAGGGTAGTGTTTGTGCGTGCGTGTGTGTGTGTGTGCGTGCGTGCGTGCGTGTGCATCTGTCATCCACTGTATCTCAGAAACCACTGATCTGATTTGGCTCAAATCTTAACAACACAAGTTTTTACCATAAACTAGATCCTGAATATATTGGTCATGAAGCAGATTACACACTCAAGACTAAGTAAACTAGGAAATTCCATCTGTGGGTGAATGTTGATAACGGTTTATATTTATCTGGAAATAAAGGCAACACAATTTGAAGACAATAAAATAGAAGTGAGATGTTTCTGATAGACGTATTATGCCCATGGGCTTTGAAAAAGCAAAGGGATATTGTAATGTCGTTGATCTGTCTGTACGTCCATCTCCTCTGAAACAGTTTGGTGGGAGTCAATAGAATTTGATAAATGTGACTATCACCTATGATTCGGGAATACAAGACAACATTTACATTAGTCTCCACCCGCATGGTGAGGTGGGGCCAGGGTGGAGGTGGGAGTTGCGGGTGGGGGAAGGAGCAGAAAGTCAAAGTTGGCAGAATATAACCAAATTTGTTGGTAGTTACAAATATGATTGCGGAATGAGAGCCAGTGTTTATATTAGGCACCATGCAATTCATGACCACTTTAAGCCATACAATTACAGTGTCTCACTATCTGGCTAATCCGCTAATCCATTAATTCTGTCGTACTATATTACTAATTCTTTCAGCGCTCCATTAATTCTGTCGTACTATACCACTAATTCTTTCAGTGTTCCATTAATTCAGTCGTACTATATTACTAATTCTTTCAGTGTTCCATTAATCCAGTCGTACTATACCACTAATTCTTTGATTATTCCATTAATTCAGTCATACTATACCACTAATTATTTCAGTGTTCCATTAATTCAGTCGTACTATACCACTAATTCTTTCAGTGTTCCATTAATTCAGTCATACTATACCACTAATTATTTCAGTGTTCCATTAATTCAGTCGTACTATACCACTAATTCTTTCAGCGCTCCATTAATTCAGTCGTACTATATTACTAATTATTTCAGTGTTCCATTAATTCAGTCGTACTATACCACTAATTCTTTCAGTGTTCCATTAATTCAGTCGTACTATATTACTAATTATTTCAGTGTTCCATTAATTCAGTCGTACTATACCACTAATTCTTTCAGCGCTCCATTAATTCAGTCGTACTATATTACTAATTATTTCAGTGTTCCATTAATTCAGTCGTACTATACCACTAATTCTTTCAGTGTTCCATTAATTCAATCGTACTATATTACTAATTCTTTCAGTGTTCCATTAATTCAGTCGTACTATACCACTAATTATTTCAGTGTTCCATTAATTCAGTCGTACTATACCACTAATTCTTTCAGTGTTCCATTAATTCAGTCGTACTATATTACTAATTATTTCAGTGTTCCATTAATTCAGTCGTACTATACCACTAATTCTTTCAGCGCTCCATTAATTCAGTCGTACTATATTACTAATTATTTCAGTGTTCCATTAATTCAGTCGTACTATACCACTAATTCTTTCAGTGTTCCATTAATTCAATCGTACTATATTACTAATTCTTTCAGTGTTCCATTAATTCAGTCGTACTATACCACTAATTCTTTCAGTGTTCCATTAATTCAGTCGTACTATACCACTAATTCTTTCAGTGTTCCATTAATTCAGTCGTACTATATTACTAATTCTTTCAGTGTTCCATTAATTCAATCGTACTATATTACTAATTCTTTCAGTGTTCCATTAATTCAGTCGTACTATATTACTAATTCTTTCAGTGTTCCATTAATCCAGTCGTACTATACCACTAATTCTTTGATTATTCCATTAATTCAGTCATACTATACCACTAATTATTTCAGTGTTCCATTAATTCAGTCGTACTATACCACTAATTATTTCAGTGTTCCATTAATTCAGTCGTACTATACCACTAATTCTTTCAGTGTTCCATTAATTCAGTCGTACTATACCACTAATTATTTCAGTGTTCCATTAATTCAGTCGCACTATACCACTAATTCTTTCAGTGTTCTATTAATTCACAGTCGTACTATACCACTAATTCTAGGTTACTTTCGCTTCACAGAATATTCCTTACATCAAAAAGAATTTGTTGGTTCTGATCTGTAAGGTTTAAAGGGTTAATATCATCAAATTCAGCATACAATATTGTTACAGTTCATAAGTTAACATGTTTCCAAAAAGAACCCAGAACCAGGAGGTAACAAATGTTCTGTTGAATACTTTGAATATAAATGGACTGGAAGACACTGCTGCCAAAAACACCCAAGTGCTTGAAAATTAAATTGTTAAAATTGTATAATTTTAGAGGCTTAAACCGTGTACTTCAATGCAATGAAAGGAATAAATCTTAACATACAATGATTTCAGTACACAGGGCATAATTTATCTGGTATGGCATCTCAATTTGCTACACATATTTAAGCAGTTGCTATGCATTCTGCAACATGCATAGCTGGATCTGCTATGCAAAATTTGTACGCGATTGCAATTTATCATTGATTTTCAAAATTCTATCATTAACCCTTTTAAGAACAAATCCCTGAAAAAGTACATTCTTTACAATGTATACCATATTTTGTTGAATATTTTGAAATTAATATGACTGGAAGCCATTGCTGCCTAAGGCAGCAATGGCTTCCAGTCATATTAATTTCAAAATATTCAACAACTTTCCTATTTGTTTGCTCTGAGTTTGAGATACAGGGAATTTATCGATGAAAGAGTTGATTGCTATACATTTTTGCTGATAGCTTTACAATTTATAGTTTGCATAGCGATACATGCTACGCAAATATCAAATTCTATGCCCTGGTACATATAAATACATTTTTTTTTTTTGTTCTGAATTTGAAATATCGACTTGCATCTCTAATTCAATTTTCCAACTTAAAAAAATTATATTAATTGATACGTAATTAAATCATTATACGCTAAGATTTATTTCATTTCATTATAATGAGGTACACAATTTAAGCCTCTAAAAGTATACAATTTTAACAATTTTATTTTTGACGCACTTTGATGTGAATCTGACCTTTAAGTCCAAAATATTCAACAGTTAGCTTTATTAAATTGTAAACATGTTTAGAGTTATTTCTGAGCTGTACTGTACACACAGTGGCGTAGGATATAGCATACGATGACATGCATGTAGAATGATCAGTATAATTACCCTGTGACAGGAGACTACCCAAAGCATCATCAATACTCCTCTGACCTGCACAAAGAAAAGATAGTTATAAAACAACATTGGAAAATATTGTAGGCCCCAGAATAAAATAAGTGACTTAACACACGGTCATGTTTCTTCTATGATTGTTTAATCATTTAACACTTATAACAGGCTTCTGCAGTGGTCTTGATAAATTGTAATGGAAGACCAAGAGAAGACTATTTTTGGACAATTTACCACTGGAATGACTGGCTCAATAACAGAGCCAGTCAGATAATTTTCAAAAATAATCTCTTGATCTGCAAATGGAAATTTCTTTCTTGAACAACTTTGAGGGTTAAAGGGTTAATTCTTTAATCATCAAATTTGTTCAAAAAAATTAAAATTTTGTCATGTAGAAAGATTTTTTTGAAAATTTACAACTGGAATGACTGGCTCGATAACTGAGCCAGTGAGGCTCGATAACTGAGCAAGTCATTCTAGTTATAAATTTTCAAAAATAATCTTCTCTCGGTCAGCAACTGGACATTTCTCAAGGCCACTGTAGAAGTCGTTTTTGGCCGGCTTGAGTTTTAAAGGTTAAGTTGGCTTTAAACGTGTTAGACTTTACAGGGTGTATTGACTTGCTGCTTTCTGAGGTGTGATAAATACACACAGCAATACAACAGTATACTGCTACTTATACTGGAAAAACCTGCTCAAGGATCCACCTGTCATAAAGAACCACAATATTTGGCTAAAGAAGGGAAATAACCTATAACAAGTGACTTGTGATAAGACCACCTGTCTATAGCAACTGTCTATGTGCATGTTCTATTTAAGGTGGTCACATTAGACAGGTGTTACTGAATCATGTAGCTATTCCTATTGTTTGTACATGATGATACATTGCTTTAATCCAGACATAATACACACAGGTTGTTCACGTCTTACCCTGGAAAATGGTGAGATCTGATCTGTCACTTAAGTGCTGATGTCATAATCAAATATGTCACTTGTTAGTTGACGTACAGTTAAAGCGAAGTAGCTCTGTCATGAAGGACAGAATGTCTGTCATGAAAATATATGAATTGAATGTCTTTGGTGAATTAAAAATTTAGTAAACATTTTGTTGAATATTTTGAAACTAATATGAATGGGAGCTGAAAATCGTGAATAATTTGCATCGCTAAATTGAATATTTTGAAATTACATGTACTTTTTTAACTGGAAGCTGTTGCCGCCTTAGTAATTTAAAAATATTCAGTTCAGCATGACACTGACTTTCTCATTGACTCTATACACCACGTGTGAATGTGACCAGACCTACGCCACCCAACTACGAAGAGGTCTTCCAATATTGTGACAGATGATATGCACAATTTACCATGATATTGCTCACAATGACCGTGAATGATTACTTTCACAGAAGATTCATGGTCAGTTAGAGTTAGGGCTGGGCGGTTTGACCTAAAAGAAAACCGGTGACGGTATCACTAATTAAACCGGTATTAACGAAATACCGGTTTAGGGCGTTAGAATGAGTGAAAGTAATTTGAAATATGAAAATATGCCGTTTTCATTAGCTACAGTACATGTATTTTGCGATTTGACAACTGAAGTAAATTGCCACGAAATTAGAACTGTAACTACGTACGACTGCTCACTTCGACGCTATCTATCTCAAAATAGTAGTTAATATAAATAAAATAAATAAAGTCTGGTTCATGTGATATCGTGAAAATAACACTCTAACTACTAAAATGTTGATTTTCAATACTGTTATTAGGTAACTATTTTCGAAAGCGTAGTAAAATCTAACGCGTGTAAGTAGAAACCCGGATATGAGAGGGAGTTTAGGCTCCTAGTAGAGTACCGCACATATGGTTAGAGTTTGTATACCCACCTACAGTATGATCTAGTCTAGTAAGTCATGTGTTTGTATTCGAGTACTCAGTATTTAGTAATACTCCTCAATAAACTGTCGTTCAAGCGGGTGACCTAAAGAGTAGTCATTTCCCAGAAATCGCGCCTCAAGAATTTTCACAAAAAATGTGTTTGACTATTTTTCGAGGTTCATATGTCATATAATAAACAGATTATGATAATTTGACAACATAAACGCAATGATTCGTGAATCTAACTTAAATCTACTTAAATCAACACTCCGTACTTGAAGATATACGAAGACGAAAAAGACTGGGCCGTAAAACAAAACGATGTGATTCTAACGCCTATCGAGCAGAAAAGTCACGTGATAAAAATACTATGAATTTCATTCATAAAATCGATAATAGTGAATACCCCAGCGGAAGTATTTGTTAACAACCAATCACATTACGCCTGCTCGTATTTGAGAGGCTAAGAGGTGTATTTTTACTTGTAACTACTCCGCCAATGTAAGAAGCGACTTAATCGTTTTCATTTCTCTGGCATTCAAGTAATTTGTCTTAGTCCGTGATAGATCATTTTATGTTTGTCGAAATCTAAGGGAAATAATGATTTGTTTGGATTGGGAGTTCATTGTATAGCGTTGTTGTTTTCGCAGCGCGTTTCTTGATTATTTTTTTTTGTATCGTGTCACATTTGGAATCTTAATTAAACATAGTACAAACTCGAATTGAAAAAAGGATTATTTGTGCAAAGAAGAAATTTAGATTTTCAAATTATTCAATCTTACATTGAACCCGCAGAGCTTACATCATGTCAAATTCATTGCTGGCAAATCAAATCATATTTGCCGAGGGTCGTCCTCAGCCGATTTGTTGGGATTTCACCAACACCCTTGCTTTCCCACGGCTAATAGTTATAGATGACTGTATTTTATGTTCTAGTAGCAAATGGTTACACTAGATGATAACATTAAACTGCAAGTGAAGAACAAACTAGTTTAGGACACCCACCAGATTTTGCGCAATGGCGATCTTACGGACGGTTTTTCATTTTTTTATTTTCGTAATGGTTTTAAACCGTCGCCATAAAAAACCGTCAGACGGTGTGAAACCGGTATACCGCCCAGCCCTAGTTTGAGTATCAACACTAAACATACATGTAGGTCAAATTTTATCTTTCTGAAACAATCATGGCTGAATGAAGGTGACTATTTGCAAAAAGCATATTTTTGAAATATTCGACATGCTTAGTACTGTGGCATGTAAAGCTGGGTTTGTGGACTTAATGCATGTACATGATATACATGATATAGAGCAGAGGACATTGTTTACATGTATAATTACATTACATTACATGTGTAGTTGTGTCTCCAACTAGTATGTAAGGTTGGATCAATCCCCAGTGTCAACCCGCTTGGGAATAGTATAAACAGTGACAAGTGTTTTGGCATCAGGAGGTGGTGGCTTGGTGTAGTGGATAGTACTCAGGACGACTTAACCGGAGAACCCTATTCGCAACTGAGCCGTGCGCTATCTCGGCGATGTTTAAATACCTACCACCGTACCTCACCAGTGTAAAAACTGGGGAAGTTAGCCGTAATGATGTAATGGACTGAAAATAAATGGCCCAAGGGCCATAGTGCTCACTTGGTAGATGAGGAACTGTAAACATGTTTACAATAATTAATACACAGCAAGAACCATTCATCAATCGGGCAAGAAATAACTGTTGCCATAGACCAATGTGGCAATGGTCCTTATCATTATAAGTCGGTAATACAAAAAATTGGTGTCCTTGAAACTATTGTATATGACCAATGGGAAAAGTACCAACCATTGAATGGGGCAGCAACCCATGACACCACTGACCAATGGTTCAAGTATCCCAACAGATGACATTTACAAATGGGACAATGGTACAGTAAAGAATTTGGAAATGGTGGATTCATGGAAATCCATACTGTCATCCCTGACAAACGTCCAACGGCAAAAGTACCATTGATCAATGGGCCAGCCATCAATGACACTATCGTCTATTGACACATGTCTCAAGTTTACCACCCTATGCAAAAATTTGAGTTGGAAATGTAATTTATTGACTGATGGCAAAGGTACCATTGACCAATGGGGCAGCTATCCCTGACACTACTGACCAATGGTTCAAGTCTCCCAACACTGACATTACCAAAAAGGTAATGGTCACAGTAAAGAATTTGATGAGGAAATGCAATTTGGACAATGAGGACATTATTGATTGATCAACAGGAAAAGTAACATCAACTGATCAATGCGGCAATCATCCGTGCCACTATTGTCAAATGGTTAAAGTGTACTACATGTAGAAGAACATTTCTGCAAAATCTTGTTTTAACCCTTTAACCCGTGAATTTGGTCATGAAAATTTCAATTTTCTCATAGGAAATGTCCATTTGCAGACCAAGAGAGGACTATTTTTGAAAGTTTCCCACTGGAATGACTGGCTCGGTTTTCGAGCCAGTCATTCCAGTGGTAAATTTTCAAAAATAGACCTCTCTTGGTCTGCAAATGGACATTTCTCAGGACCACTGCAGAAGCCATTTTTGGCGGATATGAGTGTTAAAGGGTTAAGTCATTATAAATTGACAAAACGTGCCACAGATCTACATGTAATTGCTCCATAGGTGTCATTACTTAAAAATGACTTAAATGACTAATTTGTCTGGGCGTAGGCAGTAACAGCACCCAGTCAAATTAGTTTCAAAATAGTCACCCGCTTACCTGTTTATTTTTCCAGAAATTTAGATTCATGGAGTTCAGGGATCGATCGCTCCCAACACGGACAAAACGCAGGTGGAGCTTTGCAAGAGATGGGTGGGTTTAATTTTCTGACAACACCGACAAGTTCTGTCTACAAGCATTCAACATGCTGATGCACGTGCGCACACACACACACACATGCTACACCGTATACTAGAGCTGGGTGGTTTTACGGTAGTACCGTGAGGACCGCGGTATACCGTGACCCGATACCGTGACCGTTGACATTTCAAAATACTGTGAATACCGTCCATAATGTTTGAGCAATATTTGAGAAATAGGTCCATAAAATCTGACTTGACCAAGGGTAAATAGGTGCTAATAGTGCCAAAAATATAGGCATCCCTAACTATTAGCCGAGTTGAGGTGAAAGGGTCGTTGTAAAAACAAACATCAAGACGTCAATTACAAAAGAATTGTATATCAAACGTACGTCTTGAAAGTCTCACGGTAAAATTGCTTTATTTAAAACATCTAAACTCATTCTCTGGCGGTCCGCCGGTAGTAATTACACTATAAGATATTCCCTATTCCCGTTTCTATTATTTGTAATTTATTACTCCAAGCATTTTGTCACCGAACAAACACACTAGAATAACAAAACAACATACAAACTGCGTGCTATTCAAACACAACAGCAATCTCGCAGACGTATCTGATTGGTTGTTCATGAACTAGCCCGTGGGAAAATACATTACTATGCTGAATTTATCAATGAAAATGTACTAAAACGTAGTATTTGTTCGCGCCATTTTGATCACCCGCTAATTTATTAACAACGAGCATCTTTGAAGTCGTTATTTTCTATTTTTCTGGCTTGTTTTAAGAAATTTCTTTAAGGATTAAATCCAGTTTAAGTAACGACACCTAAAAATTACAGTGTTTTAGTTTTTGTAATTCATTTTTCAACTGGCTACACGTCGGAAGTTCGCGGAAATAGCTTTTTACATGCATTGTTCACGTGAAGCATGGCGAGTAACGAGTCTTCAAATCGGGTAATTGGTAATTATCAGAAGCTTTGGAATCGGCTATATTCAATGTCGTGTTATATGCATGTGTATAGGCCTGTTTTCGCGAGTAACCGCATATATGACTCCAACAGAAATAAAAGAGTACAACACTGGTCTTGTTTAAATACTCGCAGATTTTGTCTGGACTCTGTTTAACAGCGCTCGACTGCCAAAATAAAAGTTACCGTTTGCTGGTCGCATGCATTAATAGCAAGAACAATCCAGATTGAAAATAGCGCGCTCCAATGTCTCAAACAGCGGGTTATAGTTAGCGAGTCGACCACACACTTTGACCGATATTCCCGTGAATGATATTATGTCAATAAAAATAGTGACCTAATAAAGTCGTGAAACTAAACGGTCGCAATAGCCATAATGTTTTTCTTCTCTAAATCAGAAAGTCGATTTATTTATTTTACCTATATTTACCGTTGATTGGAGATGGAAATGAAAAGGAAATGAAAAAAATTGTTCTAATTTCGTGGCATGCCTCAACCTCAGATGACGGTATACAGTGGTACCGCAGTATTTTTTCATGGTACCGATACCGTCATGTAAATGTCAATACTGCCCAGCTCTACCGTATACATATATATAAGAGAAACACACAAATTTCATAAATACCTATAATTACATACCTTTTAAGATCTGCTTAGATGAAGGGGTTTTTATGATCTGTAAGCAACAAAAAAATATTGTAAGACGACTTGATGAATTTAAGTAAAACTGAAAGATTAAATAATCCTTTTAAGGCAACAACAGTTACTAATTGGTCTGAATTTAGAATGTCCTCCACGCATGATTAAAAATTATAAATTAGCTTCGAATGTACTATACATGGGCATACGTATTTAGGACATTTCGACCATATACAAATTCAGCCTATTTATTTGAGCAATAAATGGTGTCTGCGTTCGCTTATAGGCAACACCTATTTTCATATTACTTTTATGTATTTTTCCCATAACACCTGGCTATATCTTGATTCTAACCCCTCCCATAGGTTTACTATGGGCTTTCGGTTTGCCACATCTGGTTAAAACAATATAAACAAAATTATCTATACTGTTTTCGATGTCTACAACATTTTAATAAGTACGGCAATATTGACAGAAACCTCTCTTTTGACATACATATAGGTAAGATCATCCCCAAGGTTAACAGCACAATAGGACTAATTAAGAGAACCTTTACCAACATTGACCCATCTACTTTCACGCTCTTGTACAAGTCTCTCGTGAGACCTCTTCTCGAATACTGCAACACTGCATGGTCGCCAAAATTGAAAAGGCAATCACAGCTATTAGAAAGAGTTCAACGACGAGCAACAAAACTCATCCCGCAAATCAGAGAGTATAGCTACATGGAAAGACTTGAAGCCCTAAATTTAATGTCACTGAAATATAGACGGTTTCGAGATCTAATTGAAACATTCAAGCTCATCAGGGATCTATATAACATTGATAAGGACTACTTCCTCGAATCATCCAGTGTTACACCGACCAGAGGTCATAGGTTCAAGCTCAACATAACACTCAGCAATAAAGATATTCGCAAGCACTTTTTCACCAATAGTGGTACCACAGTGGAATTCACTGCCAGATACAATAGCTGAAGCAACAACAGGCAAATCATTCAAGAACAAACTAGATATCTACTTCAAAGAAAGAACATTCAAATTTGACTGAACAGGCCATACATATACCAACCCATCACAAAGTCATACTGCAATTCCTCAAATAAAGTTGACTGAGCTAGGAGTAGCCTGTGTATAGACTTGAACATGCTCGGTAGCGATTCCAGTTACTAGTAGATACATCTCTGCTTCCACATCCGCACTTTGTGGTTGCATTCTGAGACACAAGGCAAGCGTAGAGGAGGAGACTCAGATAGCGATGAACGCATAAAATGAAAACAACAGCAATAAGACAAACCACTGCCTCCACAAGTCAGCATGCAAACAAATGCCAGGTGCAGCAGGGTGTAACCATGAGTGTAGGAGGCATACCACAGCTAACACGGGGAACATCCATCTGCACCACAGCATTTACACAAATCAGTGTTAACCCTTGCCAATCTGAGTTCAGAATTTTACATTTTAAATTAAATTAAAAGATGATCTGTGTTAATTTTCCGGCAAATTTGCTGGAGGATGTTGCTGTCGTAGACAACATCATCAACAAAATTGTTGCAAAATGTAAACCAGTTTCTTTGTCATTGACACAGAAAAAGATGGAATATTGACAGCAGAGTGGTCAAAGTCTTAAACCAAATGGTTTTGAGAAGACTTAATTAAGCAATAACAGTCCGATCATTCAAGAACAAACTGGAAGTCGACTTCAAGGAAGGAAATTATGAATTGGATTGAACAAGTCATACAACAACAAAAACACAATTACAAGCCAATGGCTTATGCCTCGTAAAATGATGATGATGGCGATGGAATACTATTTTGTTGCAGACATATCTGATCACTTGCCTATTTACTACCTGGAAAAAACAGAAGTTAAACAAAAATCATTTATAAAAGAAAATCTAATGTGTAGGGACTTTGGAATAGAAAATATTGACAAATTTAAGAACGTTATGTCTGCTATAAACTGGAACTACATTATTGATTCTCAGTCATGTGAAGATGCCTATAACACATTCCATACTGTGTGCACAGATGTATATGATCGCGCCTTTCCACTAAAAACAGCTAAACAATTTAAACGAAACCCGACTAAACCATGGCTAACTAGGGGATTGATAGCTGCTTGTCATAAGAAAAACACACTGTACTTAACATTTATCAAGCACCCTACAAAGTACAATGAATCTCAATATAAAAAATATCGCAACAGACTAAACCAAGTAATCCGGAGAGCCAAAATCAATCATTACCATAATAAATTCATCAATCAGAAAGACAATATCAAAGAAACGTGGAAGTTAATAAAGTCTCTACTGAATACACAAAACAAGAAATCAGAGACATCAAGATTTATATATAATGACAAAGTTTTAACCAACAACCAAGATATAGCAAATAAATTTAATGAATATTTTATCAACATTGGACCCAGCCTATCGGAAAAAATTAGGAATACCTCTAATACAAATATAGAAGATTATCTGACAGGCAGCTATCAATCCTCAGTTTTTGTAAATCCTACTAACACAGATGAAATCTAAAAAATCTTAATGCAAATCAACCTGAACAAAAGTGCAGGCATTGATAATTTTAAATGGAACATTTTTAAAAACTGTCTCTCACAAATATTAATCCCATTGAACCACATTTGTAATCTTTCCCTGATGCAGGGTACATTACCATCTCAACTAAAAGTAGCACGGGTGACACCAATATATAAAGCCAAGGACTCTTCTGACTTCACTAATTACCGCCCTGTCTCAGTTCTTCCACTATTTTCTAAACTTCTAGAAAGACTTTTCTACAATAGACTGATAAATTTCTTAAATAAATATTCTATTCTCTATAAAGCGCAATATGGTTTTAGACAAAACCGCTCCACAATGCTGGCTCTGATAGATATGTTGGAAAAAATAACAAATTCTCTAGAAAACAAAGAACATATTCTTGGCATATTTCTTGATCTTTCTAAGGCTTTTGACACAATTGATCATAAGATTCTAATAAAAAAACTATCTTATTATGGAGTGAGAAGAATTGCCCTAAATTGGATAACAGGTTATTTATCAAACAGAGTACAGTGCGTACAATACAATGGAGCTTGCTCTAGCAATGAAAACCTAGTCTGTGGTGTCCCGCAGGGATCAGTACTTGGACCTCTCCTGTTTTTAATATATATGAATGATTTACCCAATGTTTGTCAGCACCTTTCATTAATACTGTTTGCAGATGACACCAATGCTTTTTGCCACAACAAGAATATAGAAACACTATATAAAAATGTAAATGAAGAAATGGAAAAAGTAATAAATTGGTTTAAAGTAAATAAATTATCACTGAATGTCGGGAAAACTAATTACATGCTCTTTACAAAATCTAGAAAACTAAAGAAAAATGACTTGCCAAAATTGTACATTGATAATCAGGAAATGCAGGAGGCTGAGTTTGCTAAATTCTTAGGTGTCTACCTGGATAAAGCTCTAACCTGGGAGAAACATATAGAGATTGTAACATCTAAAGTGGCAAGAAACATTGGGATCATGCGATGACTTAAATCATACTTACCACCTAACATACTAAAAACACTATATTGCACGTTAATACTCCCACAAATTACTTATTGCAACACTATTTGGACTAATACATATAAAATCAGACTGGCAAGACTAAAATCACTTCGAAAGCAAGCCATTAAACTTTTTGCACAAACAGGAGAGGCCCAAAATGTTTACAAGACAGAAAATTTATTAAAACTAGAAGATATTGGTAATCTCCAATTATATACAATAATAAAAGATTTTTTCAAAGGTAATCTACCAAATTCACTGTTTTCTCTCTTTAACCTAAACACTGAAATACACGCATACAACACCAGATCTAGACACAACTTTCACACAGAATACAATAGAATGGAAATCTCAAAACAAAAACCATCCTTTCAAGCTACAAAACTCTGGAATAACACAGACATGAACACACATACACGGATTATTAGTCAAAATTCCTGCAAACATATTATTAAACAAATGTTCATTAATAAGTACTAAATCGAGTAATTGGACCTCACTCATATATTAGTTACTACACCTTCATGCGCCCGGACACCACAGCAATTACCAGCAATTCATCATGAAGAACCACCTGTTAACAATACTGATATTACTGCTCTTGCCCTGCCTCTACACTCCGGTTTGACATATTGTCTACAAAAAATAAAAGGTACCGGTACTGCTGAATATTCTGGACCTAGTGGAATTTGTGGGAGAATTTTCTGCATAAGGCAGCAATGTCTTCTATTCCAAATGTGTACATAAGATTACTTACATCATAACCAAATCAGTTTGTTGCTAGAATCATGTTGGCCATTGTTATCTTTACTGTATCATTAACCATAATCATATTTAATTAAATTAATTTTATTATGTTATATTATATTTTATGTGAATGTCTGGCTCCTGGGTCTTACAGACAACACATCTCAAGGGACATAGCTCCTCTTGCTGGGTGTTTTGAAGGTCACCACCGATCTTGGCCGCCATATGATCTTGGCCGCTAGTATACCGATCTTGGCCGCAAGTATAAGTATACCGATCTTGGCCGCTAGTATACTGATCTTGGCCGCAAGTATAAGTATACCGATCTTGGCCGCCTATTATTGATACATTATTTAGAAATTTATGTAGATTGAGTATAATAATCATGAGAACTATGTGAATGATTAATGTCATATTACCGGCGATCTATATAAGTGTTTCTATATAATTGTTTTCCTTTGTTACAGGTTCTTGACGCGTGTGTCAGTCCCGTGAGTCTGACAGTATCCATGGATATCAGAAACAGACCCTTTTATTCAATGTTATGAGAATTCTGTTTAATATTTTTAAGATAATTTGACTGTTTCCAGTCGAATTGATTTCAAAATAGTGAACAGTCTTCATAGATATAAAATTCATAGTCGGCGACGCACTTTCGGATCGCAATCTGCCCAGGAAGGATGTCGAGGATCGCACGGAAGATCATGTTGTAATCCTCCGTGCGTCGGCTCGACATGAAGGCAAATAACAGTGGAATCTGCTTCGTGCACGCGCCGGAGTAATAATAATAATAATAATAATAATAATAATAATAATAATGATAAACTAAATTATAATGATTAAAATTTAATTTGTAAACTTACTGTTTATTGTGTATTTGTACACTTCAAAAGAAGTTTATCGAAATATATATATACTGTGGACTATAAAAATATGTGATACACTTAACAAATCTTTGAACGTTTGTTATCCCGCCGGATCTAAGAATATATAAAAGAATATCTGTGATGCCAGTACCACACATTCGGTGCTGCCATCTAGCACAGCCATCACACTCCAGACTCTGCTGCCGACTTGTCACCTCCAAATTGCATATGATGCACGGAAATACCATGGTAGAACGATTTAAACGAACTTTACGATGAAAATCACGAATAACTCAAGTAAAACTTGTGTAATAATCAAATAATATTTGCGAGAGCAAGTAAGATTTTGATATTTACAGATTTTGTGGTGATTTTATATCTGTAAACATTACTCATGAAGCTTTTGTGATTTCTGGGTTTATTTGGATCAAACATAATTCGACTTTTCTTTGTTTCAAAAGACCGTATGCTCCTCGGCTATTATTCTATAGTTTCAAACGATTAATATTTCTTGCAAATGTAAGGATTATTCAAACCATTCACAATGGGCACATATTTCCTATAGCTTTACGCGCGAATTTGTTACCGCTAAGCTAACCCCTCGAGTGTTGAAAATTTTTCAAAAATAATCAGCAAAAAAAGCAATGTGGGTGCAACTGATTGTGGATCATCAAGTGGTTCAATAATATAAATTCCTAATGTATGAACCACCATTACAGGTACTAACTTCTCCAAGGTGACTGCCAGATCAACATACGCGTTTTTTAGCGTTGGAGAAAGCGCGTGAGCTTCTTGTTTGAAATTTTTTCTTTGGAATGGCTGGCCCTGTTTTCGAGCCAGTCATCCCAGTGATAACTCTTCAAAAATAATCTTCGCGTGATTTTAAGTTAGTAACTAAATTTAGAGTCTGATCCTCAAGTGGTTCGATAACATAAATTCCTAATGTGAGAACCACCATTATATAATAAGGTAATAACTGCAAGGTGGTCTTTATAGGCAGGTTTCAATGACATTTAACAATATCTGTCAGATCAACATGCGTGTTTGTTAGCGTTGGAGACGCATCATCATCCACTTGTGCTGCTTAGGGAACAAATATGGGATGGAAAGAATGTTAACAGATGTTACTTTCAAACTAAAAACATAGATATTTTAAGCCCCGTGCGTCTGTTGTAACAATAATAAGGGAGATAAATCTGGATAGTTTATTTCGATTGTCACTAAACATATCCAGAGTAATCTCCCTTATTATTGATACATCGAAATGACTGCTGTTTAGTTGGTAAGTAAAATGTGTTCATTTTTGTAGATACTGTCAATATGTACACCATATATATTGTATATATAAAACTGTATGAATGTTTTTTAGAACCACCACGCGAGTGGTCCACTTAACCCTTTCTCATGCTTTAAAGATGGTAAGCTGATTGTGGATCTTAAAGGTGCGTGGTTCGATAATAAAGTTCATGCTGTTATAAGAACCACCATTACAGGCAACTTCTTCAGTGTGGTCTTTATAGGCTGGGGTCAGTGATATTTATGATTGTGAGTTGGTAGCGCTGATTGTGGTGCAGCCATTAATAAAATGTATCAAGTATGTATAAAGTAAGAACCACCATCTGCGCTCAAGAGTTATAACTACAACCACCGCAGAATGTTGGTGAAAGTTATTGCTGTGTTTCGGTGCCAAGTATAAGATAAAATCAGAATTTTGCTTTAAGACAACACCTTGTTTTGTGGCTTGTCTGCTGTAACAACACCCGTGGTTAAGTGGAATAATTGCGCTCTATAATTACGGGAAGCCGTATTGTCACACACCCCATGGACAGACAGTTACGTAAACACGTCGAATACAACTGGGGCCAATGAGAACGCTTGACCAATGAGAACGCGTGTTACCTAGAAGGACGACGCAAGCACGTGCGTATGTCCCAGAGATGGATCATTCTGTAACGAGCTCTTGACCATAGAAAAAGCAAAATTTTCTGACGCAATTTATTTACAAATTTATAAATTCTCTTCATATATTTTGGACGTAAACCATTCTAAATTCGAAATCAAAATTTAAAATTTTTCGTATTAGTAGCCTACTTTCATCATTTTTAGCGATTTTCTGAAACGCTTGCAGATTAGAACATTATTAATTCGATTCGAACATTGAATACGTGTCCGATCTTGTCACGAAATATAGGAAATAAACTAAACCTTTCTGAATTCTAAGATTTAAGATACAAATACAACAAAATATTTGGTTCAAAAATTGTATTCTTACGGATTGGATTCATTTATATTTCAAAACGGTTTTTAATTTAAACACGGCTTTACAAAATTAAATGATCACAGAATTTATGTAGTCTACAAAGTTACTTTTTTAACCGCTAAACTTGTTTCGCCATTCCTACTTAAATTCCGTTGTTTTCGCCGATCCGGCTTTTAGTATCAATCGGCTTTATCGCTCAAAATCGTAACAGCCAATGTTTCCGGATTACGTTAAGCCGTCAGCTAGCCGTCAGTTAACCATTCAAGGTTCAGCTACCTGAAACATAGGAAACAGATGATAGAAAAGATAGAAATAGGAACAACAGGTATATCGATATATCTGAAAGGTATATCGTCACCCAAACATAGGTATAAACAAAACATAGATATATAGAATACTAGATAGACCAGGCGGCCAAGATCGGTATACTAGCGGCCAAGATCGGTATACTAGCGGCCAAGATCCTACGGCGGCCAAGATCGGTGTACACCGTTTTGAAGAGGACTTGACCGGGGG
Source organism: Chaetoderma sp. LZ-2023a (assembly GCA_034401795.1). Lineage (NCBI taxonomy): Eukaryota > Metazoa > Mollusca > Caudofoveata > Chaetodermatida > Chaetodermatidae > Chaetoderma > Chaetoderma sp. LZ-2023a. The sequence continues at coordinate 19,065,415 of CM067372.1, forward strand.
CTGTGGTTGGCTAAGCCACCAACAACTCTCGGTCGGGTGGCTTTTCTGAATATTCAGCGAGTGTGCAGCTTCTGTGTTAAATCCTGAGTCAAATTGGACCAGCACTCCTCAAGATATACACAGATCCAGAACTTGATCATATCTAAGAGCTCTAAAAATCCAGCCATGACAAACACACTAAGAAATAGACTCGAACACAGATTCACATAGCCGGTTTACTCTCTTTCCTCTAGGGAAAGAAGGTGATAGACAATAATAATAATAATAATAATAGTAGAAACAGGATGAACTCCAGCCCCCACCCCACCCCCTAGCCCATTCCAATGAGTGAAATATGTTACCCACAGTATGAAGAACATTAAAAAACAAGTGAACCATGTTTGTCAAATGTCTTGTCTTTTTCTCTTCTTTTTCTATGTCAAATCCTATATTATTTGTCTGTAGTTATGTATAATATATTGTCATAATGCCTTATGTCTACTTATGTCAAATTATGTGTAACTTGTATGTTATTCTATGTCAGGGGTCCACAAGCTAATAGGCACAGCCTCCAGTGGACTCCCTGTTATCATATTGTAATTTGTTATATTTACCAAGAGAATAAATCAAAATCAAATCAAATCAAAAACTTCTATGATGCTTTTTTCGCCATACAAAGAAAGCAGTAAAATTAAATAACAGAAATAAACGTGAGGTACGAGTTACCACTTTTCGTGAGGGGTAAGAATAAGGATTTATTTCCAAATCCATACGCTTCACTTCAGTCACTTGAAACTTTCGGCCAGGTGAGCTAATTATGATCATTATAATTATATGTAATATGTAACCAGTTAAAACTCGTTTAATATGTGAATAACGAAGCCCTAAATTTAATTTGCATACTCACTGCATAATATGTAACCAGTTAAAACTCGTTTAATATGTGAATAACGAAGCCCTAAATTTAATTTGCATACTCACTGCATCCATAGCTATATGTTCATTATGAACATATAAAACGACGACGTTCGTTTAAATGCCGGTCTCTATTCAAAGTGTCTGTAAAAGTGTTATTATCCGGTTTCTACAGAAGCTTTTAGAAAATGTATAGGCGCTGCCATTCTTCTTCTTGTTGTGTAGATACCGCCTCTCAAATAAGAGCCAGGCAATCAGAATCCTTTAGGCGAACCTCCGTGACGGAGTAGTTCCTAGTATATTATAACTTTAACTGTACATATCAGACTAAATGTACACATCGCGCTGTCTATATAGATCTATGCACAAGAAATTGACTATTGAATTTTCGTCGAATGTCAATATTCAAGGAGTGATATCATTAAAAAACTAGAGAAACCAACACCAGATAGTGGTCCCCGGCCCAGATAATATTCACCCAAAACTCCTAAAAGAGTGTGCCAGCAATTTAGTGGAACCATTACACATACTATTCAAGCTTTCAATAGCAACTGGAACTATTCCCAAAATATGCAAAAATGCAATAATAACGCTTATCTTCAAAAAAGGCAATAAAAAACTTGCAGAAAACTACCGGCCAATTTCACTTACATGTGTACTATGCAAGATATTAGAATCAATCATCAAAGCCAATTACACAAAACTTCGAGTCCAACAACCTTTTAATGATACACCAGCATGGATTCGTCAAAGGGCGAAGCTGCTTGACAAACCTGCTAGAAACTCTAGAAAGCTGGACAGAGTCCCTTGACAGTAACAACAATGTAGACATAATTTACCTAGACTATCAAAAAACATTCGCCACTGTACCACACAAAGGATTACTTCACAAACTAGAGGCATACGGAGTCGCTGGCCCCATATTGATCTGGATACAACGATTTATTCAAGATTGACAAATGATGGTTCACATCCGAGGAAACTACTCAGACTGGACAAGTGTTGATAGTGGAGTTCCACAGGGCTCCGGCCTGGGTCCACTGTTATTCCTGGCATATGTAAATGACATTCCAGACGATATTGCAAGCAACATCAAAATGTTTGCAGATGACACAAAACTCTGGACCCACATTAAAGACGACTCAGATAGTAAAAAAATCACAAAACGACCTAAGCTATCTGAATGGATGGTCGGACCAGTGGCTTTTAAAATTCAATGCCAGTAAATGCAAGTAAATGCACATAGGTCATAATAATCAATTGCATAACTATATCATGAAAGACAAAAGCGAAACACATACACTGCAGATTGCAACGCATGAAAAAGATTTAAGAATCTGGATAAAAATTACCTTAAACCATCTATGCAGACCTTAAAAGCAGCAAATAAAGCCATGTATATCATGAGACAAATCAAACAAGCTTTCAACCATCTCGACCGAGAAACATTTCTTATTTTATACAAAACCTATGTCCGCCTACATCTAGACTATTGTGTACAAGCTTGGTCACCATACCTTGTCAAAGACATCAACCACTTAGAACAAGTACAGCACCGATGCACCAAATTAGTAGTAGGATTACGAAACAAAACTTATGATGAACGACTCAAAATACTTGGTCTACCTACTCTAAAACAACGTCGAGTCAGGGGCGACCTAATAGAAACATACAAAATTATTACACAAAAAGAAAACATTGATCCAGAACAATTTTTGTCATTGGTAGAACGATCTGGACAGCGAGGTCATAGCCTAAGGTTCTTCAAAACTCGATGTCGAACACAAATCAGGCAACATTTTTTCAGTTACAGAATTGTGAACGAATTGAATACCCTGCCAGAAAATGTGATCAAATCAAAAACCGTAAATGCCTTTAAAAAAGCCCGAGACACATTTTGGAAGCAAACCCAGCAGTAGGATAGGGCATCATATTTCAAAATGGACATAAAGGAGGCAAAATGCTTAACTTCGTCCATCTCTGTAACTCTAACTCTAACTCAAACCGCAGGATTTATCATGCATTGTGACTTTAAATGTGTAGTTCAGTAGAGTTTTTTAGACTGATTTTAATGGGTTAACAGAGTTCCAACAGACAATGTGTTCATAAGTGATGAACCATTTAAGTGTAGACTGTAGCAGAGTTCTCTTGATAATTTTTCGAATGTTTCTAGATTGGTGTCTGATAGCTTGCTAGCATCTAGAATAGCCTGCACATAGTGCTCACTGTTCATGCTGATGTTGAGTAGCTTTAGTAGTGTTCATATTTTTATGAGATACGGCTGTCCATCATGCTCTAGCTCTTGGCAGTCGATAAGGAAGTGCTGCAGATCATCTCTGTGATGGCTACATAGCTGACATTTTACTGCTCCTCCACTGTTCCTGGTTGGGCCTCTGAAGAGATGGTATCTCTGCACGAGTAGTCTTACTTTCACTGTAGCTTTGTAGACTGAGGTTTTATCTGTCTCACAGCTTCTCCATTCTATGTGTGGTACACCGATCTTATAGCATCCACGTTCAAGTACTGTAGAGTGCTTTTATTTGCAGCTTTGTCCTTTAGTTTGTTTTCCCAGTAGTTGTTTACATTTGACGTGACTGTCTTCTTCCATGAGCACGCACGCAATTGCTGCAAGCACATCTCACCCATATGTAGGTTGGCATATTCTAATGTACAAGTACAGGTTGAGTGACTCTAGTTTGCGCAGCTCTGACTCTACAATGTTTGTTGCGGCTAGAGAGGGAATGCACTGTACCTTGATTATGTTCTGGCTGATTGTTACTGCTAGAGAGGGGATGCACTGTACTTTGATTATGTTGTGGCTGATTGTTACGGCTAGAAAGGGGATGCACTGTATTTTGATTATGTTGTGGCTGATTGTTACGGCTAGAGAGGGGATGCACTGTACTTTGTTTATGCTGTCTGAATGGATGGTCGGACCAGTGGCTTTTAAAATTCAATGCCAGTAAATGCAAGTAAATGCACATAGATCATAATAATCATTCTGTTGGCTTTTGATATGACGTTATTTATATGGGTTTCAAATGTTAAGTTTGAATCGATTATTATACTCAGGTCATTGATCTCTCTCTCCTCATTTAGGGCTACTGATATATCATTATCAAGAAAAGCTACACTCAAACAATTTCCACATCCCGGAGAGGTAACTTATTTTTCCTTATTATTATCAAGGAGTTTGTACTTAAAATTAGTGGCACTTGGCTTGGGCCAATGTGCATAAATGAGCTTTTGTTTGTGTTAAACATTAATTGCCAGTTTTGAACGGCCTCTAGATCATTTTGCAGGATTTCACAATCACTAGCATCAGTTAACGAATTAAACAGTTTAGTATCGTCTGCAAAAAGATAGAGTCTGGATTTTATGTTTCTTGGCATGTCATTTACGTATGTTACAAACAGTAGTGGGCCAAGTACACTGCCCTGTTGGACACCGCTTATAATCCTGGCCCAATCTGAGACTGCCCCATTAACCACTACTCTCTGCTCTCTTCCTATTAGAAATGACGTAATCCATTCTAGGAGTTTCCCCGAGATACCATATGCTTTTACCTTGATTAAGAATCGTTCGTGTGGTACAGAGTCAAAAGCCATCTTAAAATCAAGATAAATTACAGCAAGCAATTTCTCATTATCCAACGGATATGTCCATTCGTCTCTAACTTCTAGCATTTGAGTTACAGTTGATCTCCCCCACCCACCCACCCCCACCCCACTAGTAACTGAGGTTAGAGGTCATCAGGTCCAGCTGATTTATTTGTTTTTAAATCTGCTAGTTTTTTTCTGACGTTTTCAACAGAGACAGTAACATCGTTTATTGTTGTTGTGGTCTCTGTTGTAAATGTTGGGAGAATATCTAGGTTCTCATTGGTGAAGGTACTAGAGAAAAAGCGATTTAGTTCTTGACCTTTTCTTTCATTTGTGGTTATTAAATTGCCATCAAGATCTTTTAAGTCTCCTACATTATCTTTGTACTTGATTTGTTATTTCGGTATCGGCTGCCTCTCCCCCTCTGCTTCGGCAGTGTAGGCATTTTCCTGTGACTGAGGCCCGTGCGAGGCACTTTCCTCTTGCAAGTAGTATAGCAGTAACAGGCATCTCCTCAAGCACAGCGATAAGATGGGCGTGTCTTACCAGTCTAGTAGTAGTAGTAGTAGTAGTAGTAGTAGTAGTAGTAGTAGTAGTAGTAGTAGTAGTAGTAGTAGTAGTAGTAGTAGTAGTAGTAGTAGTAGTAAGCTACATGTACATTGCTAGGTGAAATCTGGCGTATTTATATCTGGCCGAATGTTCGTAACCGCTATGTGCCACATATGTTGTGAGTTAACTAAAAAATTCTAATGGTTACTAGGTGGGCTAGAACTACCGGTCATCCATGTACATTATATATGTAAAAATGTGTACATACATGTAGTATGCATGCATGTGGCTCCTTAAGCACAGAGACAATGTGTGCATGTCCTACCACTCTAGTAGCAGTAGTAAGTCACATGTACAATGCTAACTGAAATTTGGCGCATTATTCCGCCCCAAATTGTCAGCTAGGTGGGTTAGACCTACTGGTCATATGATGTAAATATGTACATTGTAAATTGTACATATGTCAATTAACTATACACCCAGTCGCACAAAAAGGAAAAAGCAAAAAAGGGTAAAAAAGCAAAAAATACAAAAAATACCAAAGAACTACAACCACTATTCGCACACTGCACAACCAACGGTGCTGTGAAAAAAAAAGGTTGAGATCGACGATAGGCCCTGTACAGGCCTCCAACGTCGCAACAGATAATGATGAAAACCAATTTATTGGCCCGCATGAGGCATTAGTTTATATTAAACTAATTAGCCTCGCTAGAACTCCTTTACAGGGATACCATCCATATAAATAAGAATCGATTAGGTGTCTTTGGCGAGACATAACACAGGTGGCCAATACGTCATTTTATTATATTGCAGATAACGATTTCTTATAGTTAATTCAGCATCCTTTTTCAGCTAGAAGCCGGCTTATGACTCCCCGTGCTATTATATATCTAAATTTAAGTAAATAACTATGCAGACACACCGGCTACACAAATAGTTGTGATGATACGGTGGTGTTCGCCACAGGTTGTGGATATCGGATTGTCGTACGGGGAGTCATGACCCCGGGGACATCTTATATTTGCAGGGATGGCCCAGTGAAATTATTGTATTTGTGAATACCAGATGAGTTAATGAACGGATAACTGGATGCATCAATAGGGAGTCGATGCGAAACTGACGCGAAACTATAGCCGAAATATTGAGTGAAATTGGATAGAATGGAGAAGGACCTAGGGTTGTGAGTTGATGGTATCTGGCGGTAATTAAAAGATGAAAGTTGTTGCTGTAGCAGCGGCACAACCGTTTATAGTATTCAGCAGAAGTTATGACCAATAGTTTCCAAATATTCAAGCAGGAGCGTCGGTAGGGTACTACGGACAGAGTACAGGTAGCATAAGCTGGATGACTCATAGAAATGACGTAGCGACCGACTTACCGTGGGACCGTGATAACGGTAACCGAGTTTCTGTAAAAGCGACCAACAGCACCAGATGTTGGTGAGTCAGGCGGGCCATATGGTCACTACGTCACAGCACCCTTGTAGAATGCAGGCGCAAGCCTAATGAGCAAGGGGCCGGACATGGACGTGGTAACGTCCGGCGCCAGGTAGAGTAGAAAACGAGACGAAAAACTGACAGAGGACGTCCGTCAAGTAAGCCATTAAGCTTGAGATTAGGAATGGTTGCCAAAGCAAAATCCATTATTGAGACCGAAATCCGACAGATCCCATCACTCAAGTACTGCTTTGCCAATGTTCAGGTATATCTTCGGAGTACGCGAATGGCCGGAATGGATTGGTCAAAAGTTTTATAAGAGTAGTAAGCAAAACGAGGCAAAGCGGGGGCTCCAAGGGTGGGGTGTAACAACCCGAACATGACCGTGACATGGCGAAGCAGTACATAAGGGGAACTTTCAAATTTGATCGGGAGTCCGAAAATTATTGCGCTTAGGTAAACCTGGCCTCGAATTCGTATAGTTCTGTGGAACTGAATTTGTCGAAATTCACACAAGTTCTTGGTGAACGGCTTTAAGTAGCCAAGAACAGTATTTGATAAAAGTGAATTAGCGAATCGTGAAAAGCAACTTTTAAATGGTAGAGTAACCAGTATTCGTATTGAACAAAAGTCAGTACTTCTTTGCTCAAAGTATTTTGGTGGTAGTATAAGCCACTCATAGTTGATAGGGAGATATATCGGTGGTAGTATAAGCCATCTATAATTGATAGTGAAGTATATATAGTAAGATTAGTAAAATAAAATCATCACTTCGATATCCTCGAAGCAAGAGTTTGAGTTATTGCATAATTCTGGAAACGACGGAAGACCACCGTCACGAACCACCGACTTCTATACCAGTCAGATCAGGCCCAGATACGAACATAAATATCGTGATTCTCATCTACACACGAGGCGAGCTCGTATCGACCACTTTCCTTGTCGGTAAGACCGGTTGTCGCAGCAACCACACATACAGGCCTTACCGCCGTGGGAAGCGAAGCGTTAAGAAATAAGAAGATAGATAATAGAAAACTTCAGTTAGATAATCAAAAACTTCAGTGGCGGGCGTCTGTCAGGATTTATGTTTCCAGGATTGGACAAACTGTGAAAACCGTGAGTAAAAAGTTGTATGGCCCAAGCACTGAGAGAGCGACCACAGCCCCGACCACAACGGCCACCCATGACATGTTTTACATGTGGCCGAGAAGGACATACGGCCCAGAATTGTTTTGGGACGTATATGAGCCGGCAGGCGACTCCTGCCGTAACAATAAAATGTTTTGGGTGTGGCAAAGACGGCCACTACATAAGAGACTGTCCGCTGCAGAATGGTCCTGCCGGGACCCAACAAAAGGGTCCGGCTAACCGCGGGGCAATCAAGCGTCCCCGCATTGACGACATGGAAATCGACGCGGTGAACGACCGACAGACGGACATACGAACGACGCCACGAGAATGTTCGAGAAACAATCGAATGGACATGAACAATGCTCGACGTAACCAGTACGAATATGAAGACCGTGATGGGTTCGTATTGACCGGAGAAGGGACGGATGCACAGGGCCGTTATTCATACGGTTCCGCACAGGATGCATCCTCCCGGGAAAATAGCTACGCCGAAGTTGTTAGTGGCCGAAGGAGCCCGGGAAACGACGACGGAGAGAGCCGTTGGTGAAAGCACCGACCGAGCGGTTCTTAATCCGTCTGAAAATGGATAGAGACGGTCCATCGGATCAGGGTAAGTACCTGCATGCCTTAGTGGATACTGGTGCTAGCACATCCTTGATTCGTAAAGATATATGGCGTAGCATGTTGAATGCTAGGCCATTGAAAAGAGCAAGAACGCTCTTGGCTGTAAATGGTTCCCCGATAAAGTTGTTGGGGGAGACACAAGTAAAATTCAAGAACGCCCGACCCATCCCTAGTACGATTGTGGCCAGAATGAGGCATGAATGTTTACTTGGAGCGGATGCTTTGCACCTGGGAAATGCAAAGATTGACTATCGGGCCAAAATTGTGGTATGGTTTGGCCAGATATATCCCTTTGAATATCCGCATAGAGAGCAGACAAATTATGTCTATGCAAGCTGTAAGGAAACGACCGGATATAAAAATATCGACAAAGTCATGACGGACTTTGCAGATATTTTTGATACGGCTCGTCCAAACACGTTAGGACTGGTCCCCAAAGTGAGGTGTACGGTACCAACGGGAGATGCTTATCCTATAAGGCAAAAAGCCTACCGTCTACCGTTGGCCAAGCAGTATATAGTCAAGAATCAAGTGGCTGAAATGCTGGCAGCGGGCGTCATAAGACCATCGTCATCGCCATGGGCGTCGCCCATTACGTTGGTCCCTAAAAAGGACGGGGGGACTAGATTTTGTGTCGACTACAGAAAGTTGAATTCTGTGTGCAAGAAGGATAGTTATCCACTGCCAAACATAGCCGATATTTTTGATTCGATGTGCGGCGCAACGATATTTTCGACTATGGACTTGAAGTCTGGCTATTGGCAGATACCAATGGACAGCCAAGACATAGAGAAAACAGCGTTCGTTTGTAGTGAAGGCTTGTTCGACTTTGTTCGGATGCCGTTCGGTTTTGCGAACTCAGGTGCCGTATTTCAGAGGGCAATGAACGATATTTTCCGAGAATTCGTGGGAAAGTATCTGCATGTTTTCGTCGACGATATAGTCATATATTCGAGAAATCCGGCTGAGCATGCACAGCATTTGCGTAAGGTTATGCGTAGAATTCAAGAATATAATTTGCAAGTTAAAAAATCGAAATGCGATTTCGCCCGACCATCAGTTGATTTGTTAGGATATCGTGTTTCAGCACAGGGAGTGGCTCCTCAGGTCCAGAAGGTCAAGGTCATAAGAGAAATGTCACCGCCACGCGACGTGGGTGAGGTGAGAAGTTTCCTGGGCGCTACAGGGTATTACCGCTCTTGTGTGCAAGGCTATGCCGAAATTGCTAAGCCTTTGATAGAATTGACCAAGAAATATAAACGTTTTGAGTGGGGTCAGGAGGAACAGCAAGCGTTTAAGAAATTGCAAAACTTGCTGTGTAGTGAGACGGTTCTCACATATCCGAATTTGAATGCTCCGTATAGGTTGTATACTGATGCGTCTAGCTATGCGATAGGTGCGATACTGGTACAGGTAGATGACAAGGGTATTGAGCGGGTGATTCAGTATGTTAGCTCTACTCTTAAAGACAGTCAGTTGAATTGGCCTGTGATAGAAAAGAGAAGCTTATGCGGTAATATATGCGGCTAAAGAAGCTTAGGCCTTATCTATTGGCGCGCAGTTCACCGTGTATACCGACCACAAACCCCTAAAGAGTTTTGTTTTGTGGGCGAAGTTAAAAACACGAAGGTGCAGCGCTGGGCAGGTCCTGATTGCCGAGTACGGATGTAAGATTGAATACATCCAAGGCTCTAAGAATATTCGAGCGGACATGTTGTCCAGGTTACGTCGTCCGGTGGAAGTCGCGACGTTAGATACGGGCGACTTTGTAATACCCGATGTCGACGAGGGAGTGTTACCTCACGTCCCTTCTAGAAGCGTTCGACGTACCGTGTGACGGATTGTGTGCCGGAGCAGACCAAAGAATACCCGGAGTTGTTCAAAAACACACCGGAGGAGTATATGGTCAGAATGGCATTTTGTATTCTTTAGTTACACCTTCAGCGTTGGACGCTGAGTACCCCAGAATGTCTTACCTACCCTGTTCCGTGAGAAGGTACTCCGGATGGCTCATGAACGAGCCGGTCACCAAGGTCTGCAGAAGACCATCGGTATAGTAAGAGATTCTTTTGTGTGGACGTCTTTGAGAAAAGACGTGGTTCGTATGATTGAGACATGTACGAAGTGCCAGGTCAACCGACCTGTCACCACCCGACCCAGGTATAGTGAGATGCCCATGGCCAATTATCCGAGTCAGATAATGGAATGGATTTGATCGGGTCCACTGTTAGAATCAAATAAGGGTAACGTGTATATCATGACGGTGATCGATCACTGTTCTGCTGGGCAGAAGCATATCCCGATTGCAGCGAAGACATTCTCAAAATGTTGAAGAGAAGTTCTTCAACGAATATGTCGCGCGTCATGGCGTCCCTGAGATTGTAATAACGGATCAAGGTAAAGAATTTTGTTCCAATTCTCTGGAGGAGCGGTTTAAAGAACACGGTATCGACCATAGACGGTCTAGCCCATACCATCCGCAAACCAATGGGCGTACCGAGAGATTCAACCGCACTCTTAAGGAGTTGATACAGAAAGGGGTGAACAACGCAACACACGTGTCATGCG